>JAOWCC010001634.1:1200000-1529715 GCA_030867875.1 Actinernus sp. WN-2022
TAAAGAGATGGTCGAGTTCCTTTTGGCTACACCCTTCCTTTCGAAGAGTTCTAATAATAAAAAGGCACTTATTTGCTTCTTTCAGTTTAACGGTGACATGCTTTGAAAATTTACTGTCTGACTGAAAGATTACTCCAAGTATCTTCAATGCATCATATTGTACAATGTTAGGAATATTATTAAAGTGAGATAAGTGTCCTTTCTTATTAAAAATGAGTTATTTACATTTAGTTGGATTACAAGACATAGCATTTGAGTTTGTCCAGTTCATAAAATGATTGATCGCGAGGATATAATAACACATGATCTACTAGATATAAAATTAAACATGGGATAATGTCGGCCATTTTGTTTAAGTGTAAACTATTGTTTTGCCAGTGCTCCAGAGAGCGGGAAAGTTTTAAAAATCCATCACAATGCTATTTCATTAGATGCAGGAAACTTGGTATCACAGGTTTTCGAAAGTAAAGGAACTACTTGTAAGCTTTTGAACACTGTTTTACATTTTAGTTCAGCAGAGAATTGCTGAATTTGTGTTAACAAATCACCTTACTAGATTTCGGCTTCTCTGACAGTGTTAACTTACTCTGAGCACAGAACAACGTAAATCAATACTTGAATCACAGCATGAACGAAAACAAACTCTGAATAAAGCTGTACTTGTAAAGCTATACTCAGCCAATGGAACTCTTTGCCTTCGGCATTCATCCATTATCAGAAATCACGGACAAAATGGCGGATAGCTCATTATACATAGCCTTTGTAGGGCATTTAAAAATGGCATACGCTTATAAAGAACTGTATAAAATGTTTTATAGCCTTGCCTCTAAGAAAGCTTTGATGAATCCAGTCACGTTTCCTTCGGTCAAAAAATCACCACAGGGAGCCATTCTTTGTAAATTATCGGCGAGTGCCATACGACGCCATGTTTGTTATTTTTGGCACAATGCGCATGTTCTGTGCCCTTGTGTTAACTCCGCTGTTCGGCTTAATCGCAGTCGCAAAATGTCCGTGATATCTGGTAACAACAGTCACAGCCATTTCGGAAATCCTGAATCGCCGAATTGATCTTGTGTCCCTTATTCCAGGTGCTATTCATTCAAGATACGACTTAAAAATGACTTAGACTGATCATCCACCACAACTCTCCATTGAAGAAAACTGGGATTTCTCGACAAAATCCTGTCAGCACATGGCCTGATTTCGGGTGACTCGTTTACAATTTGCTCCCTTAGTTGTCCTCACTTCAAGTTAAGTAAACTTCGGTTGGGCAATAACCATTTGATCCACATGCAGTAACCAGTTAAACATTTGAATTAATGGTCTTTGGCCTTGAATGCTGGTGAAACAGTTTTACGGCACTTTTAGAACTGTAAGCACTTCAAGCTCATGTGCTTTGCATCGCCTTTACCTTGAACCGAATGGCCTGACTCACAAAGTGCGCGTGGTGGACGAGGGCAAGCCGATGTTATAGGTGATGTTCAATTTCACGGCTCTGATAATGGCGTTCAAGAAGGAGGTGAAAAGTTACGTGGAATTGTTGCAAGGTGGCGATTGCACGGGAGGAACGGTGGATCTGGAGGTGCCTTCGACACCGTTCTTGTGGTATGTGGAAGAGGTATCGCTGGTGGTGTGGTATGGGCTGCTGAAAGCGGTGATGGCGCCAACGCCAGATAGTAGTTTTGGGGAGTACCTGAAAGCACCAGGACGCGTCGTTTGGTGACTGTGGAGAAGAAGATGGACATTGAATTGCGGAAGCAGTACGAAACGCGTCTGGATGTTTTGGCGAAATCTGCAACGGAGCTGGAATTTAAGACAGGAGGTTGGCCATAGTCTAGCGGGACTCGGATTGGGATGCAGTGGTGTTGCAGACGGAGGAGGCGGCACTTTCATGGACAGGATTTCCAAAAGGCGTATGCAAAGATTCGTCATCATTTGACGTACGAGAAGCTGGTGAGCGTGTTAGACGACAAAGTTTCGGGTTAACAGAAGCAGAAGCATAGCAGCAGGAGAAGCAAGAAGCACAGCAGCAGAAGAAGGAGAAGGATGAAGAAGGAGAGAAGGAGAAGCGAGAAGAGGAAGAAGGAGAGAAGGAGAAGCAAAAAGAAGAAAAAGGAGAGAAGGAGGTTGCAGTAACATGGATGGCGAAGGCTCTGTAGCGATGCACGTTAACGGACGGTCTTTGGAGTTGTGCGCAGAGAGACAGAGATGTAATGCACCGACAGATGATGTAGTACCGCATGAGGGATCTCGATCTCGATTCTCCGACACTTGTTTCGCGAGAGTTTTCCTCTGACTGGCGTTCTCTTGCAGGAACCGGGATCGTACTCTGAGTGAGTAGACGAGACTTGAGTTGGACGTTCTTTATTTGTACTCCGCGGTAGGCTCCGCACCAACCAACTCCATGCAAATTCCCCGCACCAACCAACTCCGTAACCAAATTAACGATGTTCGTTTTAAGACAGTAAGACCTAACTGTCCAAGAAGAAATATCTAGGTTAAAATCGAAAACAAGTGAATTAAAGGAGGTAAAAAGCTATCTCTTGTCAATGACTAAACAAACAAAATGATTTTGTCTGTTTAGAATGGAAAAGTCTTTGAACACTGGCTTAATATAATATAAAATCATTGCTCCTTTCTGAAACTTAGCACACGATCTCGGTTACTGTTGGAGCATAGTTTTACTGCTATATAACAAGCCCGTCTAGACAGAACGGCAGTATAACATCACTGGCTCAATAACTTTATGTTCACTGGAACGACACACTGAATAGCCTGCTTATTATAGAGAAATGTGGTTTGTGCATCACGTTGCGGCCACTGGGCCTGTTCTAATATATTATTGTTTTTTATCTCCTTTTACAAGGTAAACAAGCGTTTAATTTGCATTGAAGGTTAATGGCTTTATGGATCCACAGTTACGGAAGTTAGCAGCCGCCCCTGCGTGCTGTTCAAGCGGAAGCTAACACAATGGACATATATTCAAGAGCCTTCAATAATTTTGGCCTATCCGAAATTTCTCCTACCGTCTATGAGATTTCAGTTACGCTGTAAGATTATTACTAACAATGTAATTGTCCATATTCAGTACAAGAGTCTATATTTTACGGAAATAATTGGGCGTACAAATTGTACAGCTTTACCAGCATTTGCGCTCCAAAATTAGTATATCAGTTATATTCTTGAAGCCGGTAAAAAGGAAATTATCTGAACAACTCCAAGAAAGGGCCCTGTTACTTCAGAAATGAATGTTACCGTGAATTTTTCAGACTTCACTAAACCGCAATTTGTGTTACAGCATACACCGCGTTTCACTGAGTTAGCCAGTTTGTAATACTGCGATGTTAAATTTTGCGATAACAGTTCTGTCGAGCTGTATATCATTGCTGAAGAGTAAGACTGATATTTATAGGATCATTTCACAGTACAGTGTTTATGGCTGAAACAGACTTTATTACAAGTACCATTACACTATTGTTTAGGTCAAAGTAAATCGTACTGATCAAAAGATGGATACGTACGTCAAGACAACCTTGTTCTTTGTTTTCAGTTTCTAGAAGTTTAAATGTTTAGCTTTCATCATGGTCTTTCTTTATCATCGAAGGTCGGGCATCAATAAACGAGATGCCCATCCCTGATCTGTTGTTTGTGTTTAATGCAGTTTAGCTAGTAAATGTTTTATGCTCGTTTCAAGGTGATAAGAGTATAAATATATTTATTAGCGTTACGGAATGTACACAAGTGGGTAGGAATTAATGCAGAATGTTGTTATGTTATATAAACAAGTTACATAATCCCGTTGGGATAGCGTTGAGGGTGTATAAAGAGGAGTGATTAATATGTAAGAATCATTCGAAGGCGTTTCTCTACCTTGATACCTAAATTTTCTTCAGGATATATGTTGAGAACAGAAGAAATTACTAACTACACATCTATACAGACGTGATTGGCCATGTACCATTATATACTGCTGTAATTATACGTGTCCGACAAGTATCAATAAACGAGATGCCCATCCCTGATCTGTTGTTTGTGTTTAATGCAGTTTAGCTAGTAAATGTTTTATGCTCGTTTCAAGGTGATAAGAGTATAAGACCCCTGGGGGGTTGTTGTGAATGTATCAAGAATTCGCGGGCAATGAAATGGTTCGTATTACCTGGGTTTACATTCCTACATACAGTACTGCGTTGCTAGTTTCACCGAACGATCTGGTTAGACTGCTAGCTATCATGGCAACAACTAAGAAACCTAGCAAAAATATCAGCCTGAGATATCCAGGACAAGTAGAAGGCGAAAGCGACGACAAAGCCAAAGAGAAATCGCAGCTCCGGCTGTAGATGTGGTCATAGGGCATCCAAAGGACTGGGATTCCGATTTTGTTTTAACCATAAGCGAGCTGAAACAATATTTCTAATGAAAACTCGAAGAGAAATGAACGATATCAGTACTGCTCAGTCTGCTAACACGTGAACACTAAAATCGAGAATATCGTTAATGAGACTACTGTTAATCCAAATGCGACTCCGATCACATCCAGCAAAAAAATACTGAAATCAGATATACCGAAATATAATACCCATAACAGCATGCGTAAGTTATGCAATTAATCCCTTTGAGCACGTGCCCAAAGGAAGCAAATTCCCCAACTGATCGAATACACACGTAAACACACACTTCGTTGTTTGGCACAGATATGCGTTCAGAGAGCTTTTGGATGTCCCGAATGTAGTTTCCAGCAAAAATATACAGCGAGCTTGCCGCTCATAAAGGGATTATCACGCCTACGTTATCTATTAATTTTTTTTTTTTTTTTTTTGCAGGGAAATAAAGTACAAAATAAACTCCATAAGGAATGTAAAAAAATTATTTGGGAGAAAACAGGCCGCGAAGGTCTACGGTAACCTTAATAACTCATGAGTGCTCGTTAGTACCTTCAGAATATATGTGCCTGAAGATAACTCCCAAGGCTACTCTTTCACAAAATAGCATAACAGGTTCGTTCGCTTTCCCCTCATACTGATCAGAAGTGGAAGAAGTCAGCAGCTTAATTAAGAATACGTCTCTGCCAATAGTTGTTAATTGGCCACAATGAAACATGCAGTTAAAGTTAAAGACTACGTCTTTACACAGTTTGGTAGTCATGTTTGCAGAATTGCTTTGATTTTAACCATCCAACATGCATGTTCGTCAGTTCTTATGAAAATCAGGCCCGGACTGCGAATATAAAGGCCTCACTGATTTTATATTCACTTTTCAGCTTGTCATTTGTCAGTCGGTGAACTCTCGGCACTGATTGGCTAAATATGAGAGCGGTATATATTTCAACTAATATATCTGGTTTTGCTGTTTCTGTAAACTTTAGGTAGTTTAGTACGTTTATCAAAAGAATAACACAGGCTGAATATATTATTATGTTTGTGTAGTTAGGAATCAATACTATATGATATATTTGAACTGTTGCCTTTTGAAGCTATTTTACAGAATATTTGGATTGTGTTAAGTTATACAGTAATCATCAACAACTGATGTGGCCTACAACCACATACATAGTAATTGTTGAGACACTCGATAAAATAGTTATTATATGAGAATAAAAAAAATACTGGACACAAAGCTAAGACAGCCGAAGCTTTGCAAACCCCCTCCCCCTTGCAATGTTGGCAATGAATGAATTTCAGATTGAACATGCAGCTAAACCAACATTCAAGATGAAGGGAGGGTTATTTAAAGAATGATCTGTAAAAGTGAGCAGTGTCCCAAGATGAAATGGTTTCCTGTGGTATTTTCTACGGATTCTTTGCCAATAATTAGATGGCAATAATTTATATAGCCCGTAAAAATCAACCGTCAGTCTAGTATAGTGTGTCCAAAACAGTTAATGTAGTGGGGAGTGTGTGAGGAGTAAAAGCAGCCCCCCCCCCCCCCCCAGACTGAGAAAGTCAATGTATTTAGCATGGTATTGCTATAATTGGGGACAAATATATTTACTCTCGATAATTATCTATACAACTATATAATTCCACTACACTTGAGGGTGGTCACTACCAGAGATTTGCATTCTCAGTGTTGGCCTACAATTTAACATTGTGATCCAAGAAGACACAAAGCTTTTAGAACCATTTGCAGATGTCAGAGCATTAAGGCATGCAGTTCTCCCAGGCATGCAGTTCTCCCAGTTATTTTAAGGTCCTTTATACCTGGATTTGAACTCTGACTACCTCCTGCACAGCAGACTGACACTTAACCACTGAGCTTACTGGTTCTGTGATGGGCCAAATTTTGTTCAGATAAAATTAATCGAATTCTATTAAAAATACTTCTGAGACATTGAATAAATGTAGTCCATGGAGTTTTAGCATAGTTTTTGTCATAAATAAATGTTATTATTATAGCCAGAGAATAATACTGGTTCACTACTCATGCTCTTGCGATAAGTTATAATGGATATATAATGAACTACAACTGCCAAATGCTGCACATTTGCCCAGGGGGAGGGGTGTTGTTAATATATTGTAACCAGGACTGATCAGTATTATTTTCATTCTGGATGAGATAGGACGTATTTCTCAGCAAGTAGCTTTTATGCATTTTGTAAAAGTATAAATCTATTATACTAGAGAAAGTAAGACTGAGTTTGTACCCTTTCTCTTCATATTTATTTATTTACTAGAAGTAATCATAGATTATCAAAGTGCATTCAACATATTTTTGAAAGAGAAAGGACTGTGGTAACAGTCTGAAAAGCTGAAAATTGCTGCAATGAAGTGGACGGTGTACGTATATAATCCTGATCAATAATAAAAGTGCTTGTTTTTTAACTATTGTGAAAATTTTGATGTCTTGACTTATATGTTAATATACAAGGGGATGCATCTGGGTATAAAACTGTAATTATCTTTGTGTAACATTAAATTATTGGATGCGATGCTTATGGGGCTATATGTATACATGTGTGTTTTATATGGTTATGGCATTGATTTGAGAATTAGTAGCACATTTTGCTGTGTGGTATACAGTGTAAAGCAATAATTGAAGTTAGTAGTGTAGAACACAGATCAACTCAGGCTTTACATACATACATGAACTTTATTTGAGTGTCAATAGTATTTAGCTGTAAAGCTAATTGGGGACACTATATTACAGGATATATAAAGGGATTAATATAAAGTACGTATAAATAAATATTACTATTCAGATGTGTATAAACTGAATTCCAGTTCCTAGAACATAAACTATATATGGATGTGTATAAAGTACAGCCCATGCAGTTCCTTCGATTTGAACAGATCGTTCACATTACGTTTCCCGGGTATTTTTCAAGTGAGAACAAGGTTGGTTGCAGAATATTGAGCGCCATTGTTGTTTTATATGAGATCGACTGTGTGTGCGTACTTTCGCATCTGATGGTGCGTTGTAATGTGCCAAACTTCTTAGGTATATGAGATCATCCGCGTTACAAAAGATACGCCGGAGTCCAAGCTGCGTGCAGCTTCTTGTTTTACATTGTTTGACATCGTAAACTGTCGTTACATATCAATGACTAAAAAAGGAATATGAAATTAGCATCCCGCGAGAACTCGAGATTCTATCGGTCCATTTTAACTACCTCCTAACTTCATGATTCTTGTGAAGGAACGTTTTTCTTGACCAATAAATACATGAATCTTTAAAGGCACAACGTTCTTAAACTTTTTAAAGGCAAAACATTCCAACAGTGACGACATTCGAAACCGGATGTGCCTACCTAAACAGATTTACGTAAAGGTCTCCATTATAATCAAAGGTTAGATTTCTTCAGGCGCGCTCAGATAACAAAGGTCAAAGCTTTTAGACAAGACGAGACGAGGAGATTTCTCTGATGAGTCATTGTAAGATATATATTTCATTGTGGGCAGGCCGTAAAATTATGCAATACTACTACCTGTCAATGAGTAAACTGTTGACAGTTTGGGTCAGGTCTTGTTAAAGTCCAACCCCACAGCTATGGCATGTTTTACGACAGAATAACCTAGCTAGAGAGGCTTTCTACTGGATTGAGAGACATTATATACATGTCTGTTAATATGGTGAAAGCTTAAGAAGATCAACTTTGACGGCAGAAACCATCATTGAGCTTTTAAATGAAGTATAAAATCCCAAGCGAAATATTCCCAAGCAGAATATTTACAACCATGTAACAAGAGCTACTCTGCCTGTAAGATTTTTACAAATCTTAGTTAAGCAGATGTTTTCTAGTTGAAGAAATAAAATCTCAATGGGACCTCTTTAAATAAGTATATTGACTCGTAATAATTAACAAGAGCCCATCTGGGCTTTCACTCGGGCCACATGAGATTGAAGCTAAGATGAAATACACTTTCATTTGAAATCCTCTTAGTAATAACCAAAGGGAAGAATTATAAGCTGAATTTAGCAGTCTTTAGAAGTGGCCTGTAGCGCGGTGACTTTCATTCTCTGCTGTTGCAAAATAGATACAATTAAGTCACGTGATTTTTTGAACTATTATCTCCGTAATGTAGAATAATGGGTCAATCGAGGTTATATTTCAATGGTCAAACGACTTATAGGCAATCCCTTTATGTAGGACGACACGAATTTTTACCAAAAATACAATAGAATACAACACAATACAATTCAAAACAACAATAGAACGCAACACAATACAATACAATACAATACAATACAATTTGGTAGCAATTCGTGTCGTCCTACATGAAGGGATGGCCGACTTATATGTTGTGGAAGCTAAATATTTTATTACAAAGTAAATTCTTGTGAATCTAAATATTTGTATTGCCGTTATTAGAGCTCTATAATTCTATAAATTTCTGACTGAATAAGAAAACAATTCCGTCCAGGTGTATACTATGCACTCTTTTAATATAATAATAATAATAATAATAATAATATGTCTTTATTATACATTGATATTGTACATATCAGATGTTACAAAATGTAAATGAAGATAAGAAGGTAATATTAAAAGCTATCATAAAATCATACATGGATATATAAAATAGGACAAAACTTGAATTAAGAAACTAGGTTATACTTAAAAATTAATCTATTTACAAAACTACCTTTAAAACGCTCTGTATTAACTTTAGGATATACGGCGGTTTGTTTTCTAAGCCTTCGAGAGGACTGCTTAACCGTAGGCAACAGTGATCGCAATGGCTGATTAGAAATAGAGTTAACTTTATTAAAAATGTTTCAGTCACTTTTCTCTAAAAGATAATGAATGTTAATAAGCTCTGAAGAGTAATTTCTCTTATAGTATCTTTTAAGAAAGCGCTGTACTGTGGTAAGGTCGGATTCACTAGAGCCATAGACAGATAAACCGTAAGTTAATTTAGGTAGGATGAGTGATTTAAAGAGATGGTCGAGTTCCTTTTGGCTACACCCTTCCTTTCGAAGAGTTCTAATAATAAAAAGGCACTTATTTGCTTCTTTCAGTTTAACGGTGACATGCTTTGAAAATTTACTGTCTGACTGAAAGATTACTCCAAGTATCTTCAATGCATCATATTGTACAATGTTAGGAATATTATTAAAGTGAGATAAGTGTCCTTTCTTATTAAAAATGAGTTATTTACATTTAGTTGGATTACAAGACATAGCATTTGAGTTTGTCCAGTTCATAAAATGATTGATCGCGAGGATATAATAACACATGATCTACTAGATATAAAATTAAACATGGGATAATGTCGGCCATTTTGTTTAAGTGTAAACTATTGTTTTGCCAGTGCTCCAGAGAGCGGGAAAGTTTTAAAAATCCATCACAATGCTATTTCATTAGATGCAGGAAACTTGGTATCACAGGTTTTCGAAAGTAAAGGAACTACTTGTAAGCTTTTGAACACTGTTTTACATTTTAGTTCAGCAGAGAATTGCTGAATTTGTGTTAACAAATCACCTTACTAGATTTCGGCTTCTCTGACAGTGTTAACTTACTCTGAGCACAGAACAACGTAAATCAATACTTGAATCACAGCATGAACGAAAACAAACTCTGAATAAAGCTGTACTTGTAAAGCTATACTCAGCCAATGGAACTCTTTGCCTTCGGCATTCATCCATTATCAGAAATCACGGACAAAATGGCGGATAGCTCATTATACATAGCCTTTGTAGGGCATTTAAAAATGGCATACGCTTATAAAGAACTGTATAAAATGTTTTATAGCCTTGCCTCTAAGAAAGCTTTGATGAATCCAGTCACGTTTCCTTCGGTCAAAAAATCACCACAGGGAGCCATTCTTTGTAAATTATCGGCGAGTGCCATACGACGCCATGTTTGTTATTTTTGGCACAATGCGCATGTTCTGTGCCCTTGTGTTAACTCCGCTGTTCGGCTTAATCGCAGTCGCAAAATGTCCGTGATATCTGGTAACAACAGTCACAGCCATTTCGGAAATCCTGAATCGCCGAATTGATCTTGTGTCCCTTATTCCAGGTGCTATTCATTCAAGATACGACTTAAAAATGACTTAGACTGATCATCCACCACAACTCTCCATTGAAGAAAACTGGGATTTCTCGACAAAATCCTGTCAGCACATGGCCTGATTTCGGGTGACTCGTTTACAATTTGCTCCCTTAGTTGTCCTCACTTCAAGTTAAGTAAACTTCGGTTGGGCAATAACCATTTGATCCACATGCAGTAACCAGTTAAACATTTGAATTAATGGTCTTTGGCCTTGAATGCTGGTGAAACAGTTTTACGGCACTTTTAGAACTGTAAGCACTTCAAGCTCATGTGCTTTGCATCGCCTTTACCTTGAACCGAATGGCCTGACTCACAAGGTGCGCGTGGTGGACGAGGGCAAGCCGATGTTATAGGTGATGTTCAATTTCACGGCTCTGATAATGGCGTTCAAGAAGGAGGTGAAAAGTTACGTGGAATTGTTGCAAGGTGGCGATTGCACGGGAGGAACGGTGGATCTGGAGGTGCCTTCGACACCGTTCTTGTGGTATGTGGAAGAGGTATCGCTGGTGGTGTGGTATGGGCTGCTGAAAGCGGTGATGGCGCCAACGCCAGATAGTAGTTTTGGGGAGTACCTGAAAGCACCAGGACGCGTCGTTTGGTGACTGTGGAGAAGAAGATGGACATTGAATTGCGGAAGCAGTACGAAACGCGTCTGGATGTTTTGGCGAAATCTGCAACGGAGCTGGAATTTAAGACAGGAGGTTGGCCATAGTCTAGCGGGACTCGGATTGGGATGCAGTGGTGTTGCAGACGGAGGAGGCGGCACTTTCATGGACAGGATTTCCAAAAGGCGTATGCAAAGATTCGTCATCATTTGACGTACGAGAAGCTGGTGAGCGTGTTAGACGACAAAGTTTCGGGTTAACAGAAGCAGAAGCATAGCAGCAGGAGAAGCAAGAAGCACAGCAGCAGAAGAAGGAGAAGGATGAAGAAGGAGAGAAGGAGAAGCGAGAAGAGGAAGAAGGAGAGAAGGAGAAGCAAAAAGAAGAAAAAGGAGAGAAGGAGGTTGCAGTAACATGGATGGCGAAGGCTCTGTAGCGATGCACGTTAACGGACGGTCTTTGGAGTTGTGCGCAGAGAGACAGAGATGTAATGCACCGACAGATGATGTAGTACCGCATGAGGGATCTCGATCTCGATTCTCCGACACTTGTTTCGCGAGAGTTTTCCTCTGACTGGCGTTCTCTTGCAGGAACCGGGATCGTACTCTGAGTGAGTAGACGAGACTTGAGTTGGACGTTCTTTATTTGTACTCCGCGGTAGGCTCCGCACCAACCAACTCCATGCAAATTCCCCGCACCAACCAACTCCGTAACCAAATTAACGATGTTCGTTTTAAGACAGTAAGACCTAACTGTCCAAGAAGAAATATCTAGGTTAAAATCGAAAACAAGTGAATTAAAGGAGGTAAAAAGCTATCTCTTGTCAATGACTAAACAAACAAAATGACATAAGCTAAAGGAGGAGCTTATTCGCTGTATCGCGTGGATTTGCACAAGTTTTACACGCAGAAGTTCTACTAAACCTGTACGTGTTACTAGAAGATGATAACAGGATGCAAAACTACATCAAGGTTAAGATTGATTGACAACCAATAATTACTAAGCTAGTATTACATTGGGAACGCCCTATACAAAATAATATATGTTGAAACACTAAGGAGAACATCCGTAGGATTTACAGTCCTGACCACAATATTATCAGATATGTCACTATTTTTCCCCTTAATTTGGTTTTACCATTAATATTTAATTTGAGGAACTGATATGTTCTTAGAACATTACTAGCGAATCCTCAGGGCTGGATTCCAAATCTACCCGACAGAATTAACTTTAAATTCTAGAACTATTTATCGTGTAACACATGATTGTACAAAATAGCGTTAGATAGATAGATCTTAGTTAAGCTCGGTCTTAGTGGAGGAGGATGGCTCAAGAAAAGGGGCTGATTCAGTTTGGCTGGTATAAGTACATCATAAATTTATCCTTTCGTTCCCATATGAAGGCAGATTGTAATATTGTGACTGGATGCGTTTTCCGCGAAAAAATGCCCTGAATTGGAGCTAGTTGTTTGTAGGCGAGTTTACAGGTCTCGCTTCCTATCTTTGCTCTCTTCAGTGTAGAGTCACTGATAGCGAGAAAACTGAAAACTTGGAATTCGCTGAAATTAAAATAAACCCAAATATCACGATGGCCAAAAGGGGGTCATTTTCCTCCCGCAAGCTTTGTAGAAGGGTGTAGAAAAATCAGAATGATATAAAACTAGGCATGAAGTCAGAGACGGATAATATGTTTTTGGAGATTCACTTGGTGTATGAGGTGGATGATTGACAATGTAACATCACCGCATACGCCTGAATTTCGCGCCAAACTGAGGTGTGAATAAAATATTAGGTCCTTCCATCATACCATCTAGTTAAACACAAAACCAAATTTTGATTTGTATAAAATGAACTAAAATTATAAGAGGAAATAGCTTTTGAATATCCCGCCAGCTTTCGTCGGACTTCAAGGAATTTATTTGTTCGATTACCATATAAATTCAAACTTTAGGGGTAGTTACAAATGAAGGTAATAAAGGAAAAACATGTGAAAAGCTTTGAAGTTGAACAAGTACAACATGTGTAGTTTGTTTTAACTTGGGACTCATACGATCAATTATTCTATGACATCAGCTACACGTAATTTATACGTCATGACGTCATGGAAAATTTAATACCCCTTGTCGTAAGATCAAAAACAACGAATTCGTTTTCGTTTTCTGTTCACTATGTCGCTGTCAAATTTTCTTAAACGTGTTCATCTGTAACTATCTCAAAACTTTGACTATATTTGGTAAAACACTGCCACACTGCGGGAAATTTGAACATTTTTAATCAATCATAACATATATATATATATATATATATACAAAGAATTTACAGGAGTACAACTGGCAACTTCTCACAGTTCCATATATTTAAAAACGTTTCGGCTTTCAGCCTTCATCAGTTAAAAAGTAAAAAATAAATAAATTTACATTCAGGTTTAGTGCTATATTTATACAGAAAGCTAATACAAGTGTTTTTAAAAGAAAAAATGTTGAATAAAAGAAATTACTGTTCCTCAAATGAATACAATAGGATTAAAATTCAATGTGAGCAGCCGTAATCTAAACAGTTATGTAATATCGCAAAGGTTAATAATTTCTTTTATTCAACATTTTTTCTTTTAAAAACACTTGTATTAGCTTTCTGTATAAATATAGCACTAAACCTGAATGTAAATTTATTTATTTTTTACTTTTTAACTGATGAAGGCTGAAAGCCGAAACGTTTTTAAATATATGGAACTGTGAGAAGTTGCCAGTTGTACTCCTGTAAATTCTTTGTATAATATATAACTACAACTAGCTGTGAATCCAGAGGGATCCTTCTACAGGAAGTTCATCGTTAGTTTTTACCGCCTTTTTCTATATTCAATTTATATATATATATATATATATAAATTGAATATAAAAAAAGACGGTAAAAACTAACGATGATATATATATATTCAGGTCTGCTTTTCGCTGAACATCTTCACTTAGAGAGTACAACATGCTAACAACATTTTTAATATCCAATTTATAATCGTACATTTTGGAACCAAGATCTAACTGGTCACAGTGACGTCACATTGTCAATTACTACATCCAAAGTATTATGCTTGCGTTTCTATTGTTTTGCGCTATATTCATACCAAGTTTCAATTTATTTGCATGTTATGGTCTAAGGTTGTTGCCAAGAGGGAGGAAAGGGGCCTTTATGACACCCTGTAAGTTTTGTCGATTTTAAACATTCAATATTTACGTTGAAAATGGAACTGAACAGAAATGCTATTCAATATTGCCATTTCGGCAGAGCTTGGGTTACCTGTGGGTAAACGACAAATTCTCAGCAAAATTGTTTCCATACCTGATTGAACACGAAACATCGTTTTCATATTGTTTAAACTGTTCATATTGACTGATCAACTTTTCCAGCCTTTCGGCCCGTATTTGCAACCTCAGCATATCCGTGAGTAACGTTGAACACTACTTTAAATATCAAGCATTAAACGTATCCGATATTTTCGAGCGATGTACATGTCTCTCTAACTTACAACAACTTACGTAACTGAAAAAAATAATTTGCCAATGCTGCCTGATATTGCCTAATGTTGCACTGTGTCGCAGCGACATTGGGCCCCAAACTAGGTGTAAAATAATACTGTTGATTCGTACAAGCGCACTCTAGACTGACCGCGAGTCAACGTCTTCCCGTATCTGAGGACCGTTAGAACGTGTGACATTTCAAGTTAGGTGACCGCCGTCGACCAGTAAGTTAGTACTAAATTCAGCTAATTTAGTTAAGTCTAAACCGTCAACACCGACATTGGAGGGACTATAACAATGTTATATTGTTAAAGTGCAACTAACCCCATTTTTGATATTTTTCATCAAAATTCCTTATATTTAATATTCTGAGTACTTTCCCGAAAACAAAATTGAATTCTCCACATATAAATGGGAGAATGGATCTAGTGACGTAATATCAAGAAGGCGCGAATTAAGGGTTTCAGATATACTTGTAAATTATATAGATATATAAGAACGGAGCGATCTAAGTTGTTATATAATTAAAAATACTATTTGAAGATGCCGAGCAGATGTGTTGTAGCAGGTTGTAGCAACACTGTAAATACAAAAGAAGGCACTGGCCTTCGTTATATTCCATTTTTGGGAAGATCATATGCCACAAGCGAGAAAGAGAAGACAGAGGTGGGTCGACTTTGTAAAGTCTAAGCGTGCGAAATTGGAGCCAACAAAACGCTCATTAATTTGCTCCAAACACTTCATAGCAGAGGACTGTAAAATAAAATGATCCTCTGTGTTTGATGAAAAAAGCCAATGGTTCCTAGCTTGGCTAAAGAGAGATGACTTTGGAAACCATTCACGCTGTTGGAGTTCCAGAACAAAAGTCACAGACGGAGCGAAGCAAAAGAAGGGTGTTAAAAAGTATTTTTGTTAGTGGTTTTTGTTTTTCCCCAATATATAAAAGCTTAAACCCTAGATTTTAAAATAGGCGATTCCAAGAATGAAAGAAATTACAACAATGAGGACGATTCACGGTGGGCATAAATGACCCCAAAATCGCCAGGGTTGGTTTATTTGTCTATATCTTCAAGACTTTCAACAGTACAATAATGATTTTTTTTATGGAGAAGTTTAGAGCGCTAAACAAAATAAAATGACGTCATTTATCCATTTATAATAGGTTTCTCCATATTTTCAAGTAGCCGTAAGATACTAAAATGTAAAATTTTTCAATTCTCCTCTTGTTGGGAACAAAGTAATCGAAAACCCTATTTCGATTGGTTAAGAGGGAGAAAAGTTATTTAATTTTGAATTTTCGTAATTTTCCCGCCACATTTTGGGAAATAAACAGCATAAAACCATTTATGAAACATATTTCTTCAAATAACTTTTGGAGTCTTTAATATTATTACATGACAATCTAGAAACTTTAAGAAGACCTTAGTACCTAAAATCGTATGTTTTTTGAATTGTAATTTTTAATGGATAAATGCTTTCAAGGTTACATTGAAAAAACGTAAACGTCACTATGACGTCATGAGTATTTGGAAACGCCCTCTAAATATAGACGAGTGAGCATTGTATCTATATTTTTTTACCAATGCAATTCTAACGCACTAAGTAGTTGTAATATCGAGTTTTTCTTTTTCTTTTACAGTGGAAAGCCCCATTTATGTAAAACACATTACGTCACAGATATGACGTCATGAAAATATTAAATACTTAAAGGGATACCCGAGTGAAAAACACATTGGGGCTCAAAAGAATCTTCAACATGTTCTTTGTTCAGAAAATGTATTAAAATTTGATCAAACGTTTTTAGTATTAAGAACGAGCACCTCAAAGTTGGCCCCGCGAAGACATGGGCGCCGCCATCTTTGTTTGCATTTACGGAAGTGACGTCACTTCGTCCCACCAGCGTATCGCGGCTACTTGTCTTTGTATGATTTTCACACGCTCGGAATTAAAGTGGATATATTTTCATCGAGATTGCAGAGGAATTCTTACAGAAACCGGAATTATGATGAAGACGACATTATGAGAAAAGTTCAGAAGACTGGGAGGAGGAAGAAAAGCATTGGGAAGGCGAGAAATTATCAGACGAACAACAAGGTCTCGTAACTGCCATTTAATAACAGCAAAACAACATGGCTTAAAAGACTCGAGTGACTTCTGAATAAGTATAAGAACTACAATGTATGTGAGGTACAGTTAAGGCGTTTATCATCCTAAAAACACCTAATAAGTGAGAGAGTAGAACGCTGGTGGGACGAAGTGACGTCACTTCCGTAAATGCAAACAAAGATGGCGGCGCCCATGTCTTCGTGGGGCCAACTTTGAGGTGCTCGTTCTTAATACTAAAAACCTTTGATCAAATTTTAATACATTTTCTGAACAAAGAACATGTTGAAGATTCTTTTGAGCCCCAATGTGTTTTTCACTCGGGTATCCCTTTAAGAGAATTGATAGGAATCGCTACAAGACATCAAATTAAAGGGGTGTTACACGGCTGATCAGTACTTAGGCAGTATTAATATATGGCGTGCAGAAAAAAGAACTATAATTAAAACAACTGAAATTCAGATCAACGTAAACACTGAAATGAAAGGGAGAAGGTATAAAACTAACTCAAACCCTGGCTGTTTATCTGTATAGAAAGGCTGCTCCCTCGGAATCCCCTCTCCCTCTCCATTGCTCTGAGCTTTTTAACAAACAAGAGCCCATCTGGGCTTTCACTCGGGCCACAATATATACATCAATGCAGCCAGACACTCTTTAAGGTGAGAACACACCAGGAGGCGTGTTGCATGTCCCACCTTTAAGGAGAAAGGGGTACTCCCATAAAGAAATTGTTTTCAGTGTCCAAGGGAAGCACCATTAGAAATGTGGATGGGGGAGGTAGGACTTCCTCAAGATGCACATTTTTTTAGCCCCTTGGTTGTGCAAGGCAAGTTGTTTTCTTTGATATTTTGCGTTCCATGATATTTGTTTTTTATTTTGACTACCCTTCTTCAGATTCCTGATGGTGTGTTCCCAATGAGATTCAAGATGAAATACACTTTCATTTGAAGTTCTCTTAGTAATAACCGAAGGGAAGAATTATTAGCTGAATTTAGCAGTCTTTAGGAGTGGCCATTAGCGCGGTGACTTTCATTCTCTTCTCCCCTAGTATATATATATGTAATTTAATATTTTTGTTTTACTCGTATGTAAATTAAAGAAGTTGACCTTTCAGTACTGTAAACACTACTTATTCAAGTAACACACGTTTACAATTTAGTCTGCAACAAACAACAACAACGACAAATATATTTCGTACTGGAATTAATAATAATTACAGGTTAACTGGAAGAATAAAAAGCTCAATAATTGGTACTGGTAGGCTCAGAATAACTAGGAAGCTAAACTAGGCTGAGTTACCGGAACAAAGTTCAGATTGCAATTTGATATGGCGGCCAGAACGCTAACGAAAACCATGTACATAATTTGTTATATAATGAATACAACTGAACGCACACACATAAACATAACAAGGGACAACGAATAAAATACAATCTGCTGAAATTTCATATTTTAAATTGAAATTGAAAAGGCAAATTGAAAAGATATTTGATCAATATTTACTTATAAGATCTTTTTTCAAACAATTTTTGGAATTGTATTTAGTCAAGAATTTAAGGTTTTTGTCTAGTGAATTCCATATCTTTGGACCACAATTAGTTCGAATAGCAGGAAGATAATAAGAAGAACTGGATGCTAGGCGAGTGTTATAATGATATATATCAGAGAGAGGTTTAAATACATTTCTAAAATCAGTTGGGAAGGTATTTGCGTGATATTGATACATGAATAAAGCAGTGTGAGAGAGGACTAAGTCGTTTAGTTTTAAAATTTGCATATTTGTTTAATAACAAAGGGATAGAATGTGCATCATATTTAGAAAATGTGATAATACGAAAGGCCTTTTTCTGAAGAATAAATAAAGGACGAGTTGAAGTCTGATATGTATTCCCCCAGACAAGTAAACCATAGGTGAGGTAAGGATATATAACGGAATAATACAGATTAGTAAGTACTGTATGTATACATTTAGATAATAACGTAATTTAGAAAGTACGCCAATGCTTCTGTTTAGCTTTTTACATATTTCATTTACATAGGGTTACCAGTTTAGATTACTATCAATGAGTACTCCTAGATATTTCACCGACTTAACCTGTTCAATGGGTTTATTATTTAAGGTCAGGTTATTATAACTGGGCCATAAATTGTTTTTCTGGCGAAGATGAAATAAAACAACATTTGTTTTAGTGGTGTTTAAGGAGAGCTAGTTTGAGCACAGCCATGTGTTTACAGGTTTTAGCTGTTTGTTAATTGTCTGTTCAAGATTATGTAAACTTTTATCTGCATAGAATAAGTTGGTATCATCCGCAAAAATATGGAAGTCAAGAATTTTGGAACTATTGCATATATCATTTATATATAAAAGAAATAAGATAGGTCCAAGAACTGATTTTGAGGAACATCACAGGGAATAAACTTTTCTTCATACATTTTGATTCCAACTGAGGTAAATTGCTTCCTATTACTTAAATATGATTTAAACCAATTTAACGCAACCCCTCTAATTCCATAGTGATGAAGTTTAGAGATCAGAATTTTGTGATTAACTGTATCTAATGCTTTACTGAAGTCAAGGGAAAGCCCACAGGAAGTAAGACCTTTATCAATTGCACTTTGAATTCTGTCAATGATAGAAACAATTGCATGGGTTGTAGAATGACCAGAGCGAAAGCCAAAATGCCTAAAGTAAACTGGTATATGGCATTTTTCAAGATAAGTAGTTAGCCGCTTACACTGCATATACAAGCTTTTCAAGCAATTGATTAAAAATTGACAAAAGCGAGATAGGTCGATAGTTATTTAATAGATAGGCAGAACCCTTTTTAAATACAGGAACTACCCTAGCAATTTTAAAATTGTCTGGAACAACTCCGTTTGAAAAAGGAAAATTAAATAAGATTTCCAAGGGTTTTGAGATTAAATTGCTTAGAGATTTGAGAAGATTTACTGGAATACTAAAAGATCCAGCAGCCTTGTCAGGTTGAAAAAAATATGAATTCATGGAATTTATAAACTTTTCTGTAGTGTAGTTTGATTCAAAATTTAATAGATTGATATTGAAATCCCCATTATGATACACTTTTTGTTTTTTTCTATGACTTTTTTCGATTTTTTTCAAAAAAAGATTTCATGAAATTTCCAAAATTAGAATTGGGGTGTCTATAGACAGTGGCACAGAGTACTTTTCCATGAGATTTACTTTCGATTTCCGGCCAAACAGATTCGTAGTCATCGGAAGAAAAGTTCAAATCATGCCTAGTTCTATACTGTAAATTTTCCTTAATGTAGAAACCAACTCCTCCAGCAAGGGAGTGACTAGGTTGATAGATGAAATCATATCCAGGCATGGATGTATTTAAAGAAGGATCAGACTGGAAGTTATATCTAATTTTAGAGAGACCAATTAAATTAAAATTAAGCTGTAGATCTGCAAGCGTTGTTGTTAACTTATCAAAGTTTGCATTTAATAAACCTCTAATATTGCAATGCATAGCAGAGAATGAATTATCTATAGTGTTACCAGTAACATCCTGTCTGCTATGAATATCATGAGTAGTAAATTATTTAAAGTTGACCTGAGAAGGAATATGAGAGACTATATCAAAATTATCAAGATTTGGAGTACTATTAATAGAATAAATAATATTAAAGGGGGGCAAGTCCAAAACTTTCATTTGAGCTAGCTAATTTGAACATAAACATGGAGTGTTAGAATTAAAAGCTAGATCAATAAGGTCACTATTACTAATATTATAAAAAGGAAAAGTTTGAGACCTACAGTTTAAACGAAGCCATCAATCCCCAGTTCTAGAGAAATACTTATATTATTTCCTAGAAACGTTAGAACATTTTAAATGGTACCACCCTAAGCAATAGTCACATTCAATAGCTAATGAATTGTCTTTGATAATCTTGTGACAATTATGACATATGTCATAATTGACATAAGTCATAATATGCTAACAAGGCTAGATCGGTGGAGCTAGCAAAGTAGCCGCCATCTTGTACGCTGACCGATGACCGCTGCTGTTCTGTTATACTGCAGGTAATTCCGAGTAATAATAGATGATTGTCTCAAATGTATGTTTATATTTGTCCCATATTATAAGTTGTATCCTGTCCATCCTGTGATGGAGCTATCACTATATTTCTCTACTGTTCTTTCTGACCCTGCGGCTCTTTATCGCAGCTCGCTGATCGCCACCTCGCGGTGTCACAGCGTATTTGGACCCCCCGGTACATATTCGCTAGCGGATTTGGACCCCCTGTTTCCAACTTTGAATGCATCCAGTAATATAAGGCCAATTTGCGGTTCATGTGCAGTTGTCTTTCGTTTCAACTGGCGGGCCACCATCCTCTAACAGGACTCGTACAACGCGAACCGTAAACTGGTCTATATATGGCAAGTTTGGGTATATTGACCAAGCTTGTTCGGTCAAGATGGGGATATTGTTCGAGTTCATTTTTGCCTGTTTATGGACCGAGAAGAAGGCGTGATCCATAAAAACGCAAAAATGAACTAGACCAATATCCCCCATCTTGATCGAACAAGCTTGGTCAATACGGTTCTTATTATATGGCGAAAATAAATCCACTTTAGACGCACGCGCCAGGAACCCATTGCACGGTAAATCGAAGAGAAAATATAAAATCAAGTTAAAATTAGACTGAGACTCAACGACTTTCACTTGAAGTTTAGCCTGCGTAGCAAGCCCAGGGGGAATGGGGAAGATTGGGAAAGAGGGGAGAGGGAATGATGAGAGGAGAAGAGGAGGGGATGAGGAATGGGGAGAGGAAAAGGGAAAGGAGGGCTTGCAACGAACCCCCCCGTTTTTACCCTTTTAACGTTCAGACGCAAAATTCCGATTGGCTTCACGAAGTCGAAGGACTTGTTGGCCATTTGACCCACCAGATTTGAAAAAAGTATCTTCAACTTCTTGTAGTTTATAGAGCTATTAGTAGATGTACAGCGATAGCTTCAGGGTTGTCGGAAAAACGAACAGCGAAGATCCAGGCGGAAAAACGAACCCCGAAAAACCGAAGACCGGAGAAGAACTGAAGACTGTTGTGAATTTTTCCTTGTCGAAAATCGTATGTTTAAGCCAAAATGTCTTGCTGGAAATCTAGTACGGATACCCTAGAGGTTTCAGAGAGTTTTTATTTGGTGAAAATCCATACAGAACTCTATTTACCCAGGAAACTGTCAATAGCTTTTATTGCACTCAATTCGGTGCAGAAATGTGTTTTTGCGTACAATACGCTCGCCAGATTGAGAGAGAGAAACCAAAATGGTCTTCACATCAGCGATGTCTTGGCTAGGCCAATTTAGTAGCCTTAATTTACCTTAGGTTGCCATAAGAAGTAGATTATTTACGATTAGGTTGTCAAGCGATTCAGGATAGCTACGTTTTAGGACCAGAAGCTGCGAAGTTGTATTTTATTTTGAGGCAGTAGACTCTTATAAATACTTAGTAACGCGAGTGTAATTGTGTTTTTTCGTGTCGAAAAACGTATGTTTAAGCCACAATTTCCCGCTGTAAATTTAGTATGGTACCCCAGGGGTTGCAGAGTGTTTATTTGGTGAAAATCCATACAGAAATCAATTTTCTAGCCCAAATGTTTGACCTCTGTTCTTCGTTTTTCCTAGAGGTCATTTTGAACTTCCTTCGCACCGAAGGTCAAACATTTGTAACAGACAGAAACAAGGAAGTTGATTGGTTGATTTTGACAGATGACATGTCAGACGACACTGAAAATGAATTTATAATTTGGGGGCGTAAGGAAAAAAACGGGGGGTTAATCGTTGCAAGCCCTCCTTTCCCTTTCCTCTCCCCATTCCCCCTTCCCCCTCTTCCAATTCCCCTCTCATTCCCTCCCTCTCCCCTCTTCCCTCCCGTTCCCAATTCCCCCTGGGCTTGCTACGCAGGCTACTTGAAGCTCATCTCTCGTGCGAGAGTCAGTAAAACTTCTTTAACCGCTAGTTCCAAAGTCGCATTTTAGCTGAAAAGCAGAAAACTTTAATTTGCCTTCGTGTGACAAATTGTTTTGTTTCTTTCAAAATGTATAGCTTTAACGAAAGAGTTGTGAGCGAATTTGGAAAATTCTGAGCGGGCAATCAGATTGGGTACAGGTATATTGCTAGTCATGAAGTTTGAAAGTTGCGAGTCATGAAGTTGCGAGTTGCGAGTCATGAAGTTGCGAGTTGCGAGTCTTGAAGTTGCGAGTTGCGAGTCATGAAGTTGCGAGTTGCGAGTCATGAAGTTGAGATTCATGAAGTTGCGAGTCATGAAGTTGCGAGTTGCGAGTCATGAAGTTGCGAGGCATGAAGTCGCGAGTTGCTAGTTGCGAGTTGTATTTTTAAATGTAGGGTTAGGATTTGGATTAGCGGTGATGTATTTATAAAACCCAAAATTAGTGACTAGCTCTAAACACCCTAAATTAGTTAGCCACCCGTTGTTGACGGTTAGGATATTTTTAAATGTAGGGATAGGATTTGCATTAGTTCATATATAGAGAGAAAACGAAGAAGCATGTGTTGCTTAGTGATCTAGCCCTAAAAACTCATATTAGTGACTAGCTCTAAACACCATAAATTCAGCGAGCTAAATGAGTGAGCACCCGTTGTTGACGGTTAGGGTATTTTTAAATGTAGGGTTAGGATTTGCATTAGTTCATATATATAGGGAGAACGAAGAAGCATGTGTTGTTTGGTGATCTAGCCCTAAAAACTCATATTAGTGACTAGCTCTAAACACCATAAATTCAGTGAGCTAAACTGATGAGTGAGCACCCGTTGTTGACGGTTAGGGTCGCGCAGCGATCGTAGATTAGGGGGATTGAGGCGAGAAAAACAAAGAGAGAGGGGAGGGGGTGGGGAGGAGAGGAAGAGAGAGCCTGCCGACAAGCCATGGTTATTTTGATTTCCACCCACTAATTAAAATGCATAAAATGAGTAAGTCATGCGACCGATTCATCCAATTATCATGCGGCGGAAGTGAAAACCATGTTTAACTCTTTCGGGTCCGAGCCTGTAAATATAGGTGCCCTGAGACCTATATGAAAAAAAAAATACTGCATCACATCTAGACATGCCGGAAAGACGATGTTGCGATATTATGTGAAGGGATGAATGGCTTCAAAGTCAAAGCTATAACAGGGATCGCTTGACTCTTTCACTATGGAGAAAAAGCTCATTTGTTTTGGCGTTCGATTTTGTTTCTTCGATTTTCACGAATTCTAAGGAGCTGAAAATCGGCTCAAAACATCCTTTCCAACCAGTAGGTTTTTTTGCACAAAACACACCAAGCGACTGTGAACCACGCCGATGTTTACACTGCATTTCTCTCCACCACGATCTCCTGTACCCACCTTCAATTGCATGCTGGGTAATGGACAAACATTTCACAAGGGGTCCCCCCCCTCTGGGACTCCGGTAGGTTTTTTTTTATAAGTCTTTTACCCCTACAGCCAAGAGCGGTGATTTGGACTCAAGCCGTTGCTTTAAAGTGACAAAAACACATCCTAATAGGTTGAGCAGGGGTAAAAGAATGCCAACTGCAGGATTTCAAGGCTTTCATTGAAGAATTTTTTCCTGTGTCTGAAATCACAAACACAACGGAAAAACCCTGTGAAATCCCCTCACAAGGCCTACTAAAAGCAAACCAAGTACTTTTCAGCCATCCTCAGACTTAATGATGTCTTTAAGCTCTCTGACAGTGGCATTTTTCTCCAAAATTAGAGCACATTTCATTGGAAACCCTACAGAAGTTGCAATACCTACCGTCGACTAGTTCGTAGAATTCACCCGAATGGCATTGTGGGGAAAGTTTGAGCCCTTGGCGTAACAAGTCAGCAGTATTTAATTACCCCGGGCTAGCCAAACTGGAACTGAGGGGGGAGGGTTTAGTTAGCACTCAGGATTTCGCCAATTGAGCTCACACACGATCGAACGACAAAGAGTTAATATCTGTCAAACTAACGCGTGGAATCATAAGGAATCTCAAATCAAGCGTAAAATTCAAAAAATATATATACGAACTTGGAGAATGTGAGATTAAACTCTAAAAAATATTTCCACGGCGAGAATCTGTTCAAGCTTTAAGAAAGCGACCTGAGGCTTAATTCTAGCTGGTGTCTGCACATCACAGCATTCCGAAATTGGCTGCTCTATCAGAGCGAGTCTGTCGTTCCTGTGGAAGGAAGATTCGAAATGCAGCAGAGAACTACACCTTTGTTCGAGAAAGTTTGCAGGATCAAGATAACTAAGATAAAGAGAACTCGTTGCCGCTGAATATAAAGTCGCCACCAAATCAGAAAAGAACACTGCCGACCACAATAACACCGGAACGAAGTTCTGCCAAAAGAAGCAGCTCGTATAACATTTTCGGAAGCACAAGCCTGTTCCTCGAATACACCGGTCCATGTTTGAACCGTGTGCGATTCGTCGACGACAATACAAGCAAAACGCTTGTGGAGTTCCGATGCAGGGCCACAAGCGCGGTTCTTCGGCCTATCGGGAAATTCGCTCTCATTACTTCTTCTGCACAACTAAACTGCAATTTGAAGTTGCACTTCTGTAGTTCCTCGGGTTTTAGGTCTGAAAGTTCGGCATCAGGATAACCTAAGGAACTTAACTGGTTCAATTGATCTTTCACAATACTAGCCAAAGGAACAATAACCAAAACGACAACCCAGCCATCATTTTCGACGTCTTTAACACTAGTGAATGCTTGGAATATCCTACTTTTTTCAAACCCAGCGGTTGGGATACAGCTAGAACATCTCTTCCAGACAAAAGATCCCGCAAAAGATCTCTCTCCTGTTCCGGCCCATATCGCATGCCATGCATGAATAAAATTTAATGATTTCTGTCAATCACGCATTTTAACCAATAGCAATACGCGGCCTTCTGAGGCCGAGAGTTATCAAAATAACCATGGCTTGCGGCAGGCTCTCTCTTCCTCTCCTCCCCACCCCCTCCCCCCTCTCTTTTTTCTCTCGCCCCAATCCCCCAATCTCCCGCTCGCTGCGCTCCGATACTCCAGAGCTGCAAGGCAGGCTACTTTACTTTTAAACGTGTTTCGAATTCTTTCTATTTCTAAATTCAGGCAAATGGAACTAAGGCCAAGGATGTGGTAAAGAAGGAGTTCGAAGAAGCTGCAAGTTATTCACAGATGGTGGCCTGGGGTCTGCTTATTGGTCTTGTGATATTTGCAACGTGTTGATCACCATCATGCGACTGTGGGGGACATTAGATCCCGTGATTATGAGCAAGGATGATCTTGATAAAAAAGAGGCCGACGAAGCTGTCAAGATTTTTCACGAAAGAATGGAGCCACTCGTAAAGAAGAAAGCCAAGGATGTCGTCGATGATATATTGAAGGATGCAGAAAGTGGAAATATCGAAAGTGTTATCAGCAACGGAATAAAAATGCTGACAGAGCTCTATCCTGCACACGGAGGTAAGATGAATGGTTTATACAAGGTCAAAACAGGAGAGAACAAAAGGAGAAACAGCGTTGAAGGAGGAATGAATGCTAATTACGAGCTAATTAACGTTACTTCATAATAATAAATGAGTTATTGTCACGCATGCTACGCTGTAATGCAGACTACGAAAGCATATTGAACATCATCAGTGAAGGCTATGTCATGGTTTGCGCACGTGTCGAGTCATTGTTCGATTGGTAGCTGTATAAAAGTAAAAAGGTGTTAATTTACATAGCGCAAATTCTATATAAATATATTCAAGTGCGTTTGACAAGCTAAAATGAGGGAAAACTTGAGATACGGACTGCTATAATTGTGGCTCAAACGCAGTCGTGCAGTTAATAACTCATGAGTGCTCGTTACTACCTTCAGAATATGTGCCTGAAGATAACTCCCAAGGCTACTCTTTCTTTATGCTGTGAAGTATGGGATTCACTGGGTATTGGTCTCTCCCAGCGTCGAAAAAAAAACTTCAAAACAGGTGCGCTAGGGTTATAATGCATTGCAAGAACGAAGCCGGTGAATCAGAAAAAGCTCTGAATGCCCTCGGTTGGGTTACGCTCGCCGAACGCAGAGCTCATATTAAAGCTAAATTAATGTTTAAAATCCTCCATAACTTGGCACCCACAAGACTATCAAATATTTTTAGGGAATCGTATGCAACCACTAGTACATGCATACAATTTGCGAAATACATCCAAAACGGTTGCTCTTCCCTTACCAAAGACATAATTATTTAAAAAAAACATCAGTTATAGTGGTGCCAAGTTGTGGAACTCACTACCAAATGAGATACGAAATTGTGATTCACTGGCTTCTTTCTGCACCAAAGAAATATCCCATGGCCATAGTTAATACTTATTTTCCTTTTATTTTTGAATATTTTTTTAGTTAGATTTTTCTCATCATATTATTAGTAGTATAAGTAATAGTAGGTAGAAATATATTAAATGAAACATAGGTATTTTTATACTTATATTAGTAGAACAATTAATACAATCGTTGTAACGTACACAGGGACCTTTTTATGTTTTAGTCACGCCCCTATTGGAAAACAGTATGTATGTTATTGAATGGGCTAGCGACTAAAGCGTCGATAAATAAAGTTGATCTCATCTCATCTCACGAAATAGCATAACAGGTTCGTTCGCTTTCCCCTCATGCTGATTAGAAGTGGAATAAGTCAGCAGCTTAATTAATTATACGTCTCTGCCGATATTTGTTAAATGGCCACAATTAAACATGCAGTTAAAGTCTCCCTTGATTAAAATGCATGAAATGCAATATATCCTGGAAGACTACGTCTTGACATAGTTTGGTAGTCATGTTTGGGGGCCATTGATTTATCGTCCTTATCCGAGATGACTTGAAGGTCTACCCATTTGCAGTTCGATCACAAATGCAGCTGCACCTTCTACTCAGTTATTTTAAGAACCTTAGTGTTGGCCAAAGTTTGAACCCACGGCGACCTCCCGCATAACAGACCGGACCTTAACCTATAACCACCGAGCTGATCGGGAGGAAGATGAAATGGTTTCCTGTGGTATTTTCTACGGATTCTTTGCCAATAATTAAAAAACATTATTTCCATGTACTTCTGCTATTTATTTACTCAGAATTAGGTCACACCAGAACAACATGGATGCTACGCTTTTGTGATTTGATTCCCTTAGGAATAATTGCAACTCAACAATAGCGGAAAACCATTCTAAAAATAATTTAACTTGTAAAAATGCTGTGATATAGGCCTAGTATGTGGGATGGACGCTCCTTGTTATGTGCTCCTGATACAGTTAGATGACAGGTCTAAAACTACATCTCGGACTTGGGTAAGGGAAAACTTAGCTGATGCAGTACTATATAAAGCTAAAGTTCATGTTTGTTCCGCGCAGTTCGGTTCAATTAAGTGGTATATATCCACAACACAATGTAATTAATTATTACGAGACGGTATACTTCTTTAAAGAAGTATCCTTTAGTTTTTATTTCTTCAACTAGAAAACATCTGCTTAACTAAGATTTGTAAAAATCTTACAGGCAGAGTACGTAGCTCTTGTTACATGGTTGTAAATATTCTGCTTGGGAATATTTCTCGTGGGATTTACTTCATTTAAAAGCTCAATGATGGTTTCTGCCGTCAAAGTTGATCTTCTTCAGCTTTCACCATATTAACAGACATGTACTTAATGTCTCTCAATCCAGTAGGAAGCCTAGCTCTCTAGCTAGGTTATTCTGTCCTAAAAAAATGCCATAGCTGTGTGGTTGGACTATAACAAGACCTGACCCAAACTGTCAACAGTTTACTCATTGACAGGCAGTAGTATGCATAATTCTACGGCCTGCCCACGATGAAATATATATCTTACAATGACTCATCAGATAAATAGAAGATATTACATGGCCGCGCGGAGATACGGATTTCATATTCGAGTGTTGATGACATATCTTACGAGTGAGCGCAGCGAACGAGTAAGATATTTCATCAACACGAGAAGATAAAATATGTATCTCCAAGCGGCCTGCAATGTTCTGTTTAATATACGATTGTTAATGAAATACCAGTTTTCATTTCTTCCTAAAATGGCTAGATTGTTTTTAAAGGCAGTCATATTTTCAAAAGTGATATCTTCACGTGTGAAGATATCAATTTTTAGAAAGAAATATACACTGGTATTTCATCGATAATTACTCGGGCTGCCTGTGGCAGCACCGAGTCTTAATCTGCAAGCGGTTATTATGTTTTTTGTTTCATGCACCAAATTTTTTGCCCATGTATTAAATTTCAAGTTCACCACTAATCAGATTGCACTGTGCTGGTCACGTAACACTCTCCAAGTTAATTTATTTACAAAGTTAATACAGTAAATCAAGATGGTGGACCAGCGAGGAAATTTCTCTCTAATTTGGATTCCCATCTCTCAAATGTAAGCAGTTTAATGTTTTATTTAACTTCACTCGTGTGAAAGCCTTCCAACAGGCTCAGGATATTTCAACTGGCGCTCTTGTCGGAGCCGAAGGATCGCGTTTTTTACATAGATGGCCAGTGAATTTATATACGAGACGACGACCGAAGGGGCTGCATGATGAAAGCTACTATTTATCGTTTAAGCTTCTCTTCCACCACGGCTTTGTTATTTGAATCTCTGTGGATTTGTATACTCAAATATACTGCACAATACCATACAACCGAATAAGAAGTCTTTAACAAAGCCAAACTCAACTTCAACTCAAGAGCAAAGCTGAGAGGGAAAGTGAAACCGAACAGTGTCTTGTCAGGTCACGAAGGTACGGTGAGGTTGAAATCATTGCGTATTTATATCTGCATTTCTTTTTTGATTTTTTGCGATAGTCAGTGTACATTTTTACCAAGTCTATTTATATTCAGTGTTATCCTTCTGATCATGATTATATACGTCAATCTCTGGAAGAATGCAGACATGCCAGTAGAAGATAATTGCAAATTTTATTAAGTCGAAGAACCAGACAATTGTACCCGTACATAATCACATGTACACAGAGACGTGCTGCAAACACTCATTGTCATAAAACGAGTCGCAAGCACATCTTAATTACTTAAACGAATTTTAGGAAAAAGCAGAAAAGTGAGGCGAGTTAGAAAACAAAGCCGTAAGGAAGGAGAAGAGAGAAATCAGAGATATAAAACAAAAATGGAGAAATTATTTGTTTGTAAAATCACGTCGAAAAGTCTGTAGGGTAACTAAAAGCCAAAGCGAACCAGATCTAACTTTCATACTACAGTATCTCCAATCATTTCACATACCCAAGCAGTTCTCTCCAAAAATCTGAATCATAAAAAATATCACTGCGAAATCATGCTCTCTAATGACATTGAACAGGTCTTTTTGATTCAATAATAAGTGCTGATATGTTTAGGTTAACAGCCAGATTCACTTGCTTGGGATTAAAACCGTTAGATGTTTTATGGTGGTGGAGAGATTACAACAACAATAACAATTTATTATACCCTTACAAAGTTTACAAGTGTGACAAATTAATGGTAAGAAAAAATACATATTTACTGAGGGTACTGGCTTCCTGAAATAACTGAGAAGTTAAAAATGCCAGGAGCCAGTTTACATGGAATTGAAATTAAATTAGTAGGTCGCAGGACATGAACAAATACATAAAAATTATACAAACTATTCCATTTGGTCAAGTTATTTACAATATATACGGTGGCATATATATAATAATACAATTAATACAGTGCTAATAAATATGAAGAGAAAGAGTACAAACTCTTTTTACTTAAAAAAATGCATAAAAGCTAATATTTGCTGAGAAATACGTCCTATCCCATCCAGAATGAAAGTAATACTGATCAGTCCTGGTTACAATATATTAACAACACCCCCCCCCCCCCCCCCCCCCCCCCCCCCCCCCCCCCCCCCCGCAAAAATGTGCAGCATTTGGCAGTTGTAGTTCATTATATATCCATTATCACTTATCACAAGAGCATGAGTAGTGAACCAGTATTATTCTCTGGCTATAATAATAATATTTATTTATGACAAAAACTATACTAAAACTTCCTGGACTACATTTATTAAATGTCTCAGATGTATTTATAATTATATTTTAATAGAATTGGATTAATTTTATCTGAACAAAATTTGGCCCATCACAGAACCAGTATTTAGCTCAGTGGTTAAGTGTCAGTCTGTTGTGCAGGAGGTAGTCAGAGTTCAAATCAAGGTAGGACCTTAAAATAATTGGGATAACTGGTACTGCATGCCTTTGCTCTGATATCTGCAAATGGTTCTAGACGCTTTGTGTCTTCTTGGATCACAATGTTAAATTGTAGGCCAACACTGAGAATGGAACCAAATCTCTGGTAGTGACCACCCTCAAGTGTAGTGGAATTATATAGTCGTATAGATATAGAGTAAATCAATTTGTCCCCAATTATAGCAATACCATGCTAAATACATTGACTATCTCCTCTGTTAGTAGTAGTACTACTAGTTCCCTTGGTGCCACTATATACATTTGATATATTATAAATATACAGGCTAAATCTAGTAGATTACATACTACATAAAACATAATCATGACTGGTGCCTTTAAAAAATCTTTGTTGTTGTTGTTGTAAATGGATGGGTAAAAAATGCATGTATCAGCAGCTTCCATCAGGGGTGGATCCATGGAACCTTGTCAGAATGAATTGTTTGCTGCCCATTGGGGGGGTGGGGGGGGGGGGGGGGGGGGAGGGGGAGGGTGGGAAGCCCACTTTGGTTCATGGATTAGGAACCAAGGGACCGACCATGTATGAATTTTTACTATTTGTTGTGCCCTATACCAGGGGATTTGATATGACAGGTTTGATTGGGCATTTGGACAAATCCACAGGGTACCAGATCCCTGGGGGAAGCCACTGATACATGCATAACACTGCTGTAGTAGCTGCCAGTAAATATGCAAAGCTACTGATACAGTTCAAAACTGAATGCTAAATCACTGGGAGGAAGTTCAAATGAACATGCATGTGTTATTTTAAAGACTTGTTACTAAGAGGATTTCAAAGGAAAGTGTATTTCATCTTCAGTCTCATGTGGCCCGATGGGCTCTTGTTACTCGGACTGCCTGTGGCAGCACCGAGTCTTAAAATGCAAGTCGTTATTATTATTTTTTGTTGGGTGTCGCAAAATTTCTGCGCATGCGTTAAATGTCAAATTCACACCAATCAGATTGCACTGTGCGGGTCACGCAACAATCGCGAGGTTAATTTATTTACATAATTTAATACAGTAAGCAAGATGGCGGAGGACCCGCGAGGAACTTTCTCTCTAATTTGGAGTCTCATCTCTCAAATGTTAATGCTCTTTCATTTGTACTGGTATGTTTGACAACAATCACAGAGCATATTCTTTATCTTTGGACTTCGTTTTTTATTTAACTTCACTCGTGCGAAAGCCTTCCAACAGGCTCAGGATATTTCGACTGGCGCTATTGTCGGAGCCGAAGGACCGCGTTTTTTACCCAGATGGCCAGTGATTTTATATACGACACGTACGACGACCTGAAGCCAGTGAACGGGCCAGGAAATTCGAAGAAATAGATATTGGAATCTGTAAGCCATCGGCTCGCTGTGCTGCATTTAAAACATCCGAGGAGAACATCTTATTTTGGGTGAAGGCACTCCAAGACCAATATTATGAGTCTCTTAAAAACTGTCAGAGATTTATATTTACCGTAAGTTGGATCAGAGAGTATTGAGATCAAGTTATTTCGTTCCAGCGAGGATATTGACCTAGCGGAAACGGTACAAGCTGTCGAAGGATTTTACTTATAATCATCCACGTCTACTTAACGACAGGAATAGTTATGTGCCAAGGCATGGGCAAAGATTGAGTTTCCCAGATTACAGATGAAAGTAGAGAACTTAATGAATTAAGAAACAGAGGTCACGCGCGACATGCTTGAGAACATGAACATGTTCAACACTTTATGTTATACTAAGAAAACAAAACAAATTACAGAGCCTGCAAGTTCACAAGTCAATGAAAAACCCCAAGAGCCTGTAGTTTTGGATCAACATATCCTTGAAACTCCAAAAGCAACATACACGAGTCAAATTCAAACCGGAAGAGACGGAATTCTTTAGATTCTTCACGAGGATTGTTAGCCCGCAATAAGAACTCTCTCGCTGCTTTAATGACCTTGATTTGTAACATGGCAATTAGCACTGCAAACAGTGTACTTGAGATAATGTATAACTGGTGTATGTCAAATCGAATGACAGCTCACCCGGAAAAATGTGAATATATGATATTACACAGAGGCTCTTTTATGGGACCCATTGCAGCCGTTAGGTTTGGATCTTCCAACTTAAGAAGGGTATCCTGCACACGCTGCCTCGGGTTATCTATAGATGACAAATTAGGCTGGTCCAAGCACTTAACTGACCTAATTAAATCGTATGTGCAGAAGCTAAACCTTCTAAAGTCCCTGTATTTTCTTCCTGAGCATGCTAAGTTAGACTTCTACTTCAAGGTTATCCTTCCTGCTATCACTTATGGATTTCTATGTTGGGGATCGTGTAATACAACACTTCTAGAATCATTAAACCGAATTCATTACCGGGCTGCAAGGATAATTTTTGGACTCCATTGGCTAACACCACGTGAGGATGTAACTGCCTCTGCCAAATGGAAGCCACTGAACTATTACTATAACCTAAGACTTGCCTGTTTTGTACATAAATGTTTTCACAACCTAGCTCCTCCTGTACTATGTAATGCCTTTCCTAAGAGAATACTTACATACTCCTTACGTAACACTCACTGCTAGCTGTATCAGTCTACCCACACCGAAAACCAACTACCTGAAATTGTCAATAACGTACAGAGGTACGAGGCTTTGGAACAGTCTCGGTAACGACCTAAGGTCAACTGCATCACTTAATAGTTTTAAAATTAATCTTAAAAGAAAAACTGAACTACTGTAAATAACTGAATAGAATAAGTTAATTAGTATAAGTTAAGTAATGTTTAAAGTCCGACAATGAGGACTGGACGGGGATTTCAAGTCCGCGCAATTTGTTCCAGTCCGAGGCGCAGCCGAGGACTGGAACTAATTGCAAGGACTTGAAATCCCGTCCAGTCCGAAATTGGAGGACTTTGAACGACTTCAACTCCTCATTAATTATTCGGGAGGAATCAAAGACAAATAAAAGTTGCTGGTAGTTTAGTATTTTGCAAGGAAAACTAAAAAATATCGAGAAAATAGGGCTACAAATTCTTTTAATCACTGTTATTATGAAGAGCAAAGTTAATTGAACAATCAGTGCTATTCAATTGCCTTTTGTTCATAATGCAATCAAATATTTTTTAAAGCATAGTCTCTCGGGATATGTTAGCTGCATTACCTGTTACAGTTACTGGTTTCAATTAAGCTAGTTCAGTGTTAATTGAACAAAACTTTATTGAGCAATCATAATAATAATCAGTGCTATTCATGCCATTCGTACATATTGCTTTCAAGTAATGATGTTTTCTAAAGGCATAGTCTCTCGGGATATGCTAAATCAAGCCTGCGTTGCGAGTTACAGTTTTCCGGTTCAGTTCAGTGCAAATCCAGCATGGCGTCAAGAGCAACCGATTCCTCTGACGAGTTTGAGCCTCCACTAAAGCGGTTCAGAAAACCTCTAGCGCCGAAGGAACAAGATTTAAAATTGAAAAATGCTATCCCAAAAGCAACATTATACAAGAATAACTGGGCAGTGAACATCTTTACTGAATGGCGTGATAATAGAGAAAACAAGATGGCCACTTTTGAACCCAAAAGTCAGTCAACATTTGTACCTCACGAGGAAGTTGAAAACTTGGATATTAAGCCATGGGAAAAAATGAGTGTGCCGTCACTTAATTTTTGGATTTCCAAATTTCTCCAAGAGGTGTGCAACAAGAAAGGAGAGAGATACCCGGCAAAAACTCTGTATCAGATTGTTGCTTCCCTAAAAAGATATTTGGAGTCGAGAGGCCGGTCGGATGTAAATATGATGAATAAATCAAATGAAAGGTATGCTGTATACATAGTATATTATATGCATGTTCTATTAGAGGTATTACTCATATTATAGAAGCTATTTTTTCATTGCATAAAGATAACATGTTATTTTCTGCTCTCAGTTTCAGCTATCTGCGTCAAGTCTTAGATGCCGAGATGAAAGACGTGCACAAAATGGGGATCATAAATCAGAATACAGAAAAACTACCAATGTCTGACATGGAGGAAGACAAGATGTGGGAAAGCGGACTATTTGGACCTTTAACAGCTAAGACTATTCTTAATACACTTTATTTCTATAATGGGAAATTATTTGGAATGAGATCGAAGGAGCATCGTAGTTTAAGGCTTTCTGATATTATAGTAGACTCGGAAACCATTACATTTAAGGAGAATTCATCTAAGACGTATCATGGGGGGATCTCAGACTTGAAAAAAACATCAAGGAAAGTAAGACATTTATGTCATAGTGTAGGGGAAGAGAATCACGAGCGATGCCTAGTTTCTATTTATAAGCTTTATTATGAGAAAGTCAATAGTTTAGCTGTTAAGAATAAGGCGTTTTACTTTCAGCCATTTGAAAACGATATATCGTTTAAGAATGCTCCAGTTGGTATTCACAGTTTAAATGCAATACTCCCTAATTTGTGTGCCGCAATAGGAGCTCCTAGAAAAACGAGCCACAGTCTTCGTGTTACAACTGTAACTAAATTGTTTAATGCTCAAGTAGAAGAGAAATTAATTCGGAGTCGTAGTGGCCACACTAGTAATGCTCTTTTTGCATATGAGAAATCGAGCAAGGAGCAGGAACAAAATGTTTCAGAAATTCTGGGTCCTGTAAAACCCAGTAAGCAGGATTTTATTGAAAGTAAGCCTAAGCCGAGTGCTTCTAGTAGTTCAACTGAACAAGAATTGCCTGTTTTTGAAATAGACGAATTGGATAGCTTTTTTGATGAGATTTTGGGAGAAGATGAAAGCTTAAGTATGTCTAATAATGTAGCACCTCCACAACCGCCCGGATGGAAGTATGCTTCCGATGGGCCAATTAACATAAGTGGCAATAATTGCAATGTAATCATTAATCAAATCAGAAAGCCTTAAATTATCATTTACAGTGCATTCAGCCGAGAGAGAATCTTCTTTTGTGTTAAGTAAATTCATATAAATAGATATTATATCCAATGTATCTTTATCAACGGACGGATGATTGATTGATGTGCAAGTTTCAGTTTATTTCATGGTTTAATGCACTTGGATGATAATCTAACTTAGTAAAAGAGGTGTATCCACCTCATAATGATAATGAATGGAATTTGAAAGGAAATTGTTTAATCTGATCAATAAAAGAGTAATTATGCATGCCATGATGTTTTTCAATAATTTATTCGTAGTAACTGGAAAAATTTCCAGTTACTGGAACAACTTGTTCCAGTAACTAGAAACTTTTCCAGTTACTGCTAGGAGGACTAGACCAGGTATCCAGTGTCCTCAAGGGATTAAAATCAGACCATTGGATTGGCTGAATACCTCGTGAATAATTAATGAGGACTTGAATTAGTTTTATATTACTATTATTATTATTATTAGGGTAGAATAGCGTAGTTATAAGCACGACCACATCAGCAACGCTGTAAATTTATCGTGGATAAATAAATATTATTATTATTATTATTATTATGGAGGCTGACCTAAGTGATATGCGTAATGAATTCTTACTCTCGTCACATCAAAACACGAATCAAGAAACCAAACTCAGTCATTTGGAAGACAAATTAGTGCAGCAAGATAATATATACAAGACCGAAATCAAGATGCTGTCATCACGAATATATTATTGACCTAGAAGTTGAAAATGGCGAGTTGAAAGCGGATATAATAAAGCTGCGATCCGACTTTCAAACTTTAAAAAAATTTATCAAGAATACAAAAAAGAAGACAATGAAAGACCAAGGTCTCCAGTGTTCCGAGACTACCCAACCTACTGAAGCTTATCAGTTTGTTCAAGAGCCATCTTTCTTACATGACAACCCGATCCCTATTCATCAGAATACATTTTCTGTGCTAAATGACGAGAGTTTACAATCCACCTGACCGACAACCCACTACCGAAAGAAAGGGACCATGAAGTACGGTAGTACGGTTAATTCTCGGGTTCAAAACAATGAATATTAATGCCTGCTCAAATGCAGTGTGTTAAACGAATAAGTAGTGTTTAAATTAAAAGGTCAACATACGAGAAAAATAAGAATATTAAATTACATATATACTAGGGGAGCAGAGAATGAACGTCACCGCGCTACCGGCCACTCCTAAAGACTGCTAAATTCAGCTAATAATTCTTCCCTTTGGTTATTACTAAGAGGATTTCAAATGAAAGTGTATTTCATCTTCAATCTCATGTGGCCCGAGTGAAAGCCCAAATGGGCTCTTGTTATCATTATTATTATTATTAGTAAGAGCGACCTGAAACGACTATTGGTATGGATCGTGTAGAGTAATAGAATAGCTATCTCCAGCGCAACATTTTACTTGCCGTTTACATTAAGAGAATGAAATCATATATCGATCCAAACGCGAGACCAATAAACACGCCAAAACAAGATGACCTCGATGACCCTTAGTTATTTAGACTAGAAGATAGCTTTGGCGAGAATGTCAGTATACCGTCCACTGAAGACTCAACTGTGCTAATTAACTCTGATAACTAGAGTGGTCAAACCCAAACAATTGAAAACCATACTGATGTTAGACAAACGGAATCGGGTCCGTGTCATGACCTTCCAAGCAAAGAGATTACTATTGATAATCAAACAGTTTTTAATGCAGAGAAGCTGCTCAGGCAACGAAAACGATAGGGAAAGACAGAATACTTAGTCAAATGGGTAGGGTATCCGAACAATCTGTTGACATGGGAGCCAGCATCGAACATTTTGGATAAGAGAGTGATTGATAATTTTAACCGACGCAAATAATTTCACTTTTCGATTCAAACAATTTACTCGGAAACATTTACTGACTTGATTGGACTGTTTCTTTTGAGATCTAACCAATTTTTCAATGAATTAAACTTTTTTTAAATTAAAGACTTTAAAAACAAAATGTTATTTGACTAGTTATCTGATTTACCTATAGATTCATGTCTTCAGAACTTATCATTTTATTAAAGAGAGATGATGACTGCAAAAGCGCTAGATATATCTAATAGTGAATATTTTATACCCCCGAACACTTGACCCCACTTAAGTCTAATACAGTATTCAGTATCTCGAACTTGTGTTACACTAAATCTGTAGGGAAAGCTAGTATTCCTAATTGCTTGCTAAATAGTCTAAATACATAATAATTTATTGTATATAAGTAGTTTTCTTTAAATAATGTATTAAAAATGCAAGTAATATTGAATGGCTGGGATTCCCTGGGAAGTCAAACGTAGGATTGACCTACTCGCGCTAACGTCTAGCAGTCAAGTTCCTGCAAACACTTACCCCCAATGATTCACTTTGATGAACACTATTATACCTGTCAACATCGTCATATCCTTATAAACTACACCATGAGTCATTGAAAACAACACCACCTATAAAGATAAACAACAACAACAAAACTGGCAGAAGACATAAAGAAGGCTAACAATGAAATTAATAACCTCAAGAAACAACAACTAACATTCCCTGATCGAATTCTGCTGTATGCCACAACAGAACTAACTCTACAACAACAACAACAACAACAATTTATTTACCCTTATGACTAAAGTTAATACAATAAATAAGAAAAAATAGAAATACTAAGGGGGTGCTGGCTTCCTGAAATAACCATATAGGGTTAAAGAACCAGGAAGCCAGATTTAAAGGAAGAAATATAAAATACAAGGTCGGAGTCACCGACGCACACACAATACACACAAATACACACACACAACCTAACATTATAATGTCTGTAAGAGAAACCAAACAGCAAATAAATCATAGTATAAAGCATGTAGTATAAGCCTGGAGGTAAATACGGTAAATAAATACAAGAAAATAACTTAAGCTACTATTTACTTATAAATTCCTTTTTCAAGTCTGTTTAAAGGTTCTTAATGAGGACAATTTTGTATGTTCACCAATTGAGTTCCAAATTTTTGGTTCTTTGAATCTAATATTGAAAAGACCATAATTGGTTCTTGCTCTAGGTAAGTAATATGATTGATTTGCTGCAGATCTAGTATTATAACTATGAACGGTTTTTACATAAGTGAAGAAGTTGTCAAAAGCAGAAGGTAATAATCCATTGTGAAAGTTGAACATAAATACTGAAATATGTAAAGAAACAAGGTAAAATAACTTAACAATGTTCAATGATTTGAATAGTGGGCTTGAGTGCTCATCAAATTTCGAGAATGTCATAATGCGCATGGTCTTCTTTTGCAAAATGTAAAGAGGTTGAAGTGTGGTGTGGTAAGTATTACCCCAGACAATTATTCCATATATTAGGAATGGGTAAATTAATGAATAATAGAGACTTACAAGGAGATTTGGACTAACAAAATAGCGAAGTTTAGACAGAGCACCCACACTTTCTTTAACTTCTTTGTAATACTCTCAATCTGAGGTTTCCAGCTGAGATTAGAACAATTAAAACACCCAGATATTTAATGCAATCATCGTGACGTAGTTGCTTATTGTTTAATAAAAGAGTAAAATTTAATACTATTTTCCTTTGAGGGGGGATGGAAAATGACAAAGCTAGATTTTTCTATATTAAGTGAGAGTTTATTTGCACACAGCCAAGTATGAACATTTTTTAGCTCAGTATTTGTGTTAGATTGTAGTACAGCAATATTTTTATGTCTGTAGAATAGGTTAGCATCATCAGCAAATAGATGAAAGTCAAAAAGGTCAGAGCAGCAATGCAATTCATTGATATATAATAAGAAAAGTATTGGCCCAAGGACTGAACTCTGGGGATACCACAAGAAATGTTATGTGAGGCTGAGGTGACATTGTTAACAGTTACAGTTTGTTGTCGGTTACTAAGATAGGAAGCAAACCAGCTTTTAGCGACACCTCTTATACCATAGTATTCTAGTTTCTTTAGCAGAATCTCCTGGTTCACAGTATCGAAACCTTTACTAAAATCTAAACATAACTCTGCTCAAGATCACCATAATAATAATACTTTGCCGCCGTAAATCAAGCACCCAGAAATACCAGTGTTGGAAAACATTGTTCAAAAGATGCATCAAAAGAAGTCAGTAGCAATAGCACATTGAAACACTCCAACATAAATTGATCTCATAACAACCACAGACAATATCAAATTGAATAATGGAACAATGAACATTACTCCATGAACCATTTACTTCCATGAACCATTTACCATTTCCATGCCATGTAACATCACTTTCACTGGAATGAACACAAGTCTATCATCTATTAAATATTAATCTACACCACAACTGGTCTATCCACATTGAATTTCACATTTACTTCTCATCACGATAAACACCGTGTGACATAAATATATCGCCGCCAAGAACACAAACCGCGACCCCCACATCCACAGAGAAACTACGAAACAATGTCAGTACCCATTATAAGACACCTGCAACCAATAACTAAATATGCTGGAGCTTGACAATTACTCACAGGACTATTAGATATTCCAATTTGGCTGTCCTAGAGTTTGAAATACTCGTCGCCAAAGTGACTGACCTTTTTACAAACTTTCATAAAAACTGTACTTTATAATGTTAGAAAGAGAAAGAGACATTTGCCAACGTCGAATGGCATAAGAGGTATATTCGAAACCAAAATCATTGTTGTTATAGGAGGCTCTCAATAAGAATCAAGTAGTCTAATAAATGTTACTGTAGCGGCTATAACTTTACGGCGATGCGAGAGTTAGTGCCAGAAGGCGTCTCCGTCTCTAATGTTATGAAGCTACGTAAAATGATATTCCACTAATATTAAAGAATTTCAACTGTGTATCTGTTTGGAAATCCTAACAAGGTGCACAAGAAGAGGCACCAATCTAACCAGGCGGACTCCCTGAATTCCTAGGTTAAAAAAACAATGATATAGTTATCATCATATATTTTCAGTATTGTGAAAAATGCCCTGCTAAATAACAACATAATCACCAACAAAATAAAATTAAAATCATCGTACGAAACTATACACAATGTCTGAGAAGGGCTGAGCAAGCATTCAAATTTTTTTAATATGCAATTTATTACGTATTTCGGAAGACATGCAGGTATCGAGGACGATTCCAGAAATTAGCATTAGGGGCATGTTACGCGACAATAATCACGCAACATATTTTTATTCTATTTATCATTGAAGTCATATCCTAAATTTAATCTACTATGAATATCATGTTATTTAATTGTAGACAGTCTTCAAGTGCTAGTGTCTCAAAATGAGCAACCTTTGACTCTAGGAGAAAACTTGCTGACTATGCTTAGGTTGTACATAATTTACACTTTTGGCTACGCAGTTGATTTTGAGCGCTTCGATGAGCTTTTATAATGAAGTGAGTCCATTTTGGGATACCATGAAATACTAGAAATATTTATGAATTAGTTGCCTATTCTTAGTTACGCTTTTTATGTCTATATGAAACAAAATATGAAAAAGTTGGGAATCTCGTGATTAGTTAAACAACTGAATGATTGACACTTGGGCTTGTGGCCTCGATATCGCAATATAGTCAGCAAGTGTTCTCCTAGTTCCAAAGGTTGCTCATTTTGAGACACTATCTACAATTAATTAACATGAGATTCATAGTAGATTAAATTTAGGATATGCCTTCAATGATAAAAAGAATAAAAACACGTTGTCGTTGTATCGCGTGTGTTTGTACAAGTTGCCCGTAGATGAGTGTTACGCCAAAGATGGGAGCGGTTGCGTTTTTGTAAAGTACTACGAGGTGCAGCATGTTTCTGTTCGCCGATGAATTTGATTCTTTGTTGGAGCAGTTGCCGGACGAGTACGAATTTGTGATGGCTACGCCCTACTGTCTTCATAAGACGTTTTGTAAACCGGAAACGTACAAGGGTGGACAAGATTGTTGGCGTTGTGCTCAAGGACCTGTTCCTTTTATATATAATTACGTAACGTTCGAGAAGATGATGCCATGGATTCTGGAACAGAATTTGGACGAAGTGCATTCAGACGCCAGAGCCATACGAACTCGAAAACTGAAGGAAGAGGAGGAGGGGTGTGGAAGGGAATCACGTTGTGAGAGTCGTTATCGTCCTTACAACCGTTGAAAGAAAGAGAAAATAACTTTGAACTTTGAATTGATTTATAGATTATTCTTGTAGTGCTTTTTGTAGAATAAAATTTATAATTATGGAATTGTTTCGTATTGTAGTGTTGATTTGCTGAGTGAGGGAATAAATAGCGCGCACTCACCCATTTTCGTTCCCAGTGCCTCCTCAACTAACTGAAAAATCGGAGGCTCTGGTAAGACACAGGTAAGGCTCTAATTTGATTGGCTAACCAAATCGGCTGCGCGATGAAGAAAAATAAAACATTTTCTGCGCACAGCGCTTTCCTCCGGTTTTACGAAAAAAAAAATCCAGTATAAACCGATTCTCCGACATGAGAACGAGTATTTTGTCGTAGTAGAAGTTATGTGTTTAAAAATATGACTGAACAGAAGAACGATTTTATTCAAAAGTCAAGAGATAAAGTTTTTCTTTGCCTACTAACCGAACGAAACTGATAACACACACTCGTGGAGCCAAGGTACGTTGCCTTTGATGCATATGGCCAACCGAACGTTTGCTGATCAATAACTCTCCCGAGACAGCAAATCAATTTGCAAACGATCCATTGCAAAAGCAAAGGGAACTAGGAGTTGAATTGCTAATACGTAAGTGCTAGCCAACATAAAACATTGACTTACAATTCGAACATAACCGCTAATATTAAATGTGCAGTTCTGTAAATATTTTTATTGTGAAATCAATTGAAATTATTATCTTTTTCAAGCACTAGCCCACTCTGTAATTCATCCAAGTCTTGTGCTCTTCATGATCAGGTGCAACTTTATAGGGATATAACGATCAGTTAAACAGTATAAATAATTTAAAAAGTCTTTATTCAAGGAAGAAGAATTCCCAAGATAGTTTAAGTTCACACAGGGTATATTCAGTTGTGTTCATACAATAATCCTATTTATAGTTCTGGGACCACCATTTTGAAAGGCAATCAAGCCTTTTGTGATATTGAGGCTGGAATGGATTCAGCTTAGTTAGAGCCTTTTATCTAGTTAGCATGATAATCAAAAGCTATCCATATTCATAGAAAGAGCGTTTGTATCAGTACAGGCCGGTCAAGTCATACCATACCATAAAATGTCTATGTCTATACTAAATAGCAGATCTATCAGATTTACTGCAAAGTATCCTTTTCTTATAAATGCTGTCACTTTTGATATATTTAGAAGTTATGGGCAGTGAACTTAATGTAATTATAATGACACTTAAAAGCCTGTTGATCATGAAAAACCTGATATTCAGAATCTATTTGTCAAAATTAAAACAATGCAATTTAGTCCTATTTTCTTTGTAAAAATAGTTATGTAGAGGCCATAATTACTAAACAAGTGGGCTAAAATTGTATATGGCCACCACGAGTTTACTAGTATATATGCCAGAACACACTTAGGGACCGGTCATTATTTATGAAGGAGGGGGGGGATTATTATTAAAGACAAAATTCACTATAAAGCTCATCCTTCCTCAGGCCTGAAAATGACAAGCGACCCCACTCTCAAAGTCCATGAGAAGGGGGATCACCCAGCACACACACATCGTTCCGGAGAACCATTCTAATAGGTATTGGGCGTGTGGAGCAGGGCTGGCACTAAGATACCATGTCGTAAGCGATAGTACGTAGTGATCTTACCTGTGGAACACTGTTGGAAGATGTAAATCTACAATAGTGTTGATAGTCAACTAAGTACTTAGTACTGCATATAACCTGTGTATCGTGTGGACCAGTGTCCCGTTCTGCGTCCACTTCGGGTTGTTTTCTCTGTTGGTGGTAATAACATTTTGCATCACAACCCCCCCCCCCCCCCCCCCCTTCTTTACTACTCAGAATAACATGACCCACCCCTTATTGACTAAAGAAAATGCACATGACCCACCCCTTTCCCCCACCTCCTTCATAAAGAATGACCGGTCCCTTACTTTGATATTTCAAATGTCTTGATAACATTCAACCACCGAGGACCAGCGGGAGAGACTCCTATTTGGAGCACGTATACTGTTATTTAAAATATTGTTCACAAATTGCGTTTAACATTTGATCGAATTTATACAATGTAGTACAATGTAGCCTGACCAACACTGGAGCAAGGGAAATTACCTCATTTCAAGAAAACTATTTGTATCTACACAAACCTACACAAACCTTACTTGTTGTATAAAGTAGCAAAATAAGACAATGGTAATTATACAAAATAATGGTACAGCAATCCCAGTGCAATACAAATCCACTTTGCACTCAGCTTGAATTATGGCAACTTCAGCCTCATATATTGTAAAAAAACTGCTGTTATCAATCGGGTATCAATGGTAAGGCAAATTAAGGCACATATTCTCAGGGTGTTTCAAATTACCGTAACTTCAAAGTCCTCAGCAATCCTCACTGACAGCACACTGAAGTCCTTTCGCCCTAAGTTTAGAAATTTGCTCTTCGATAATTGCGTTCAGGGGAGATACGACGACCACGATTGAGTTGGATGAACCTTGAACTTGAAGTGCATCAAGCACAAACGGTAAACGTTGGTAAATAAACGACTTCCCATAACTGGTCTGAAGGACACATAATCAGTCCTTATCTAAACTAATTACACGAATAGCTTCCAACTGCATACTTTTTAAAGAAAACTGTATTTAGCTTTGTAAGTGCGAACTGGGGATTGTAAATGATCCCGTGAAAAAATATGGAATGGCATGGATTGTTCCCGCCTGATAATGGATCTAAAGTACGAATGAAAGAAAAATGAAGAACATATTTTAATAATGATGTAATGATTTTTAACCATTGGCTCCAGCAGGGAACCCCCTTTAAAACATGTCCATCAAAATCTCCATGACGTCACGGTATCGACCCCGGATCACACCTGTCCATAAAAAATCGTATGTCGTCAGCGACATGTCCAATCTTGACAGCCTTCGCAGTGTCTGTAATGACACTCGTGAACAAGGCGCGATTATGCTCGCTCCTGGTTGTTACGCTTGCTATTACTTTTGCTATTGCTTTGAAATTGTTTCCTTGTGTGTTGTAAATAGGAGATACTGACAAGCAGGATGAGATATCTGGAAATGAAAACAAAATTAAATCAGAATAATTGTCCCGTTGTTTAAAAAAAGACTAACCGGTGTCTAGTAATACGAACGGTCGACGAAGGACTCGGGATTAATAACTCTGGATTACTGAGGAACTCGGGATTAAGAAAAAAATTCTCACAAAAAATATTTTTTTCCAAAGCAAATAACCCTTCCCAAAAAAAAAAAATGTTTAGTGTTTGAAAAAATGACTCGGGTTAAAAAACAATTTTTGAATGGGTCAAACAAGCCACCATACTACGTGTTAGTTATTCTTAACTTTAATTTCTTTAATTATAACTTTGAGTCAGTATACTCCCAATTAAGAAAAACTATAAAAACTCGGGGTTATTAACAAAAAACATCTAAAAATTAATTAATTAACCCAGGATTTGAAAAATAAAATAAATTGGTCCTTACGAGCCACCGTAGAAGGTATCCTTTGTATGAAAAAGAAAACTAACTTGATGCGAATATTTTGATTTCTAAAACATTGAATCGGCAACGACCAGATTCCATGCCATTCCACATTTTTTTCGCGGTATGATATGTGGTCCCCAATGGGGATCATTTGCGAACCGGGATCACTTGCGGTCCATTTTTGGGATCATTTGCGGACCTGTACAGATCCACTATCCAGTGGCCAAAAAATCCATGCCATTCCATGTTTTTTCACGGGATCATTTGCGGTCCCCATTGGGGAGCATTTGCGAAGCGGGATCATTTGCGGTCCATTTTAGGGATCATTTGCGGGCCTGGGATCATTTGCGGGCCGGGATCATTTGCGGACCTGTACAGACCTGTCACACAATTTTAGCCGTTGCTGCCGCCGGCTTGCAAATATCAGTATTTCTCTCGTAACCGCGTCGTTGATCGGGATCGCGTGCAAGTGACGACGCACGGTGTATAAAGTGTCAAGCATCAGTGGCGTTAGATGCAGTGCTTGCGCTTGTACAGGCCATCTGAAGGGATGAGGGAAGTGACGGCAAAGGAAGATGTGGGTACCAAGAGGCAGTGCGCAAGTACTTGACGGAGTTGGAGGAACTCGGGAGCTTGGGGTATATTTTCGGTTCCAACCTTCCAGGTTGCGTGATGCCATGGAACCTTTGGTGTGGGAACTGGAGGCGCAGTTGGAGAAAGAAAAGGGTGGAGGTTTGCGTGCATGGCTGCAGAAGGTTTTGTGAATGAATGCGATCCAAGCAGAGCAGTTGGTGCGACAGATGGAGTACCCGATTCGCCATATACTACGCCGGTACATGTTACGAGTGAACGACCTGGAAACAATATTGATAGGAGGAGGGCCTCGATGCTGCATCGCAGACCGTGACGGAATTTTGGCGTTGGCATCCGTTCGTTCAAGGCAACAATACGGTGCTGGTGTGTCCATCGCCCTGCAACGCTTTAGGACGAAGAGGGAGTACGCGAAGCGGCACGTGTTGCGACGGGGATGGAGACTGGTACGACGGCGATTGAGGTTCGCGGAAGAAGAGAAGATACAACAGAGATAGTCGGTCAGTCGGTTGTTGGTAAGGGTGCGTGAAGATTTGTGATGGATGTGCATGCGATTACGTGGACAGTTTTTCGTTTAAGTTGGTGGACGTATTTTGCCACGTCAGCATAAGTTTGAAAGGGCGATGTACTTTGCGCGACTTTCTCATAGAGGGCTCAAGAACATTGCGATTGTAGTTCCTTCTGCGAGCGGAATATCTTAGATCCGTCGTCCGTTTGATACTAACGTAACGAAGTTTGACATCAAACAAAATATGCATGTAGAATACTGAGGAACATTTAAGTGACATGGATCAACAACCATGCAAATTAGCGTTAATTTAGTAACGTTTAGTAATATGTTTAGACAAGTTAATTAAATGGAGGAATCCGCATCTCGATTATTTGAATCCAATCAGACACTACTACGTCTACTACGTTTCACCTTGAGGCAAATTTGCATTTCGCAAGTCTCTCAGTGTTATATTTAGAAGACTTTTTCAAGATCGGTTGTGAGGAATGTGCAGATAGGAGACATGTCTTTTGTATCGCTTCCGCTGTTAGTGAACTAAGTTTACTTTTAATTTACCATTGAAGGAGGGGTTCATAACACAGATAGTTTATTAAGGTAGACACAATCAACAGATTTTCGACTGTTTTAAGAATATTTGCCAAACGTATTTTTGTCGAACACAAAACAAATACATTCTATTTGTCGGTTATCGATCGGCAATTTTAATGAGGTTAGACATTGCGCCAATAGACAGTCTCTTGGAGACCTCGAGTATTGTCAAGATGGTACTATCAGAAGTCCATACTGATAAGGGTCACTGACTTATCTGACCAATGCATATAGCTTGTATGTTATTTATTTCTTTATTATTGTTAACAACTACAATTTTGTCTGCATATTGTTCTCGGATTAAAGTTAGGCTTTTACGTTGGGTAAGTTGTTAAGGTGTGACAGCGAGTTGATTTTGGAGGTAAACAGTCCCCCCCCCCTCTCACCCCCCCCCCCCCCCCCCCCTTTCCGCCAAAAATAAATTATAACAAGGGATTTTTAAACCACGACATACATATCAGTCAATTTTAATGCAATCGGTAAAGGAAGATATCAAAGCCAAGAAAGTTTCGGTTAAAAATATATTTCCAACAAGCCATACCTTTTTGATAAATATATTTGGGTGAATTACTCCACTGATAAATCAAATGACGTCATTTGCTTACGTGCGTAAGGCCTTTCACCCGTCTTGTTTTAAACAAGTCAAGTTTTCCATTACAATCGTGACCCTATTTTGTTGCGGTTAGACCACTGTTCTGTAGGTCGTATCCAATTGGACTTCACTGATAAAGAATCCCATTGTTTTAGGCTTAGGGCTTGTATTGTTTTAGGGGTAGGCTATTGTTTGGGTAACCAATAACATTTCAGGTTGCAAACGGTGAAGTCTGCCCCTTTTGTTGAGAGATAAAGCTGTCGTTTCAGAAACCGAGTGGATTAGCGTTCGTTAGGAGTTCTTTTTCCGAGTGATCAGTCACATTGTACTGGGAATCGAAATGAAAATGGTTTCTTCAATCAGTGGGATATTTTCAAAGTTCTCAGACTATTTGAGTCCATCTGAAGTCCCGATCAAAGGTGCGGGCATCAGTCTCGTTGTTTACGGCGTCAAAGAGTTCTTCAAAGTTATCGTTTTCAAATGCCCCGACAAGTACTGGAATATCTATGGCAGCTTTTTCCTCTTCGGCCATGCAGCCATACTGTTCTCATTTTCAATGATGGTTTCTGATTCGTTCTGGACCGCCATGACATGCTGTTGTCACAGGATGATACGATCAAAGCTGAGGTTAACATGTTGGAAGGCACGCAAGGCTATTTTTCTCGCTGGTCTGGTGCCTCTCTCGTGGCTAGTCATCGCGTTTCTGGACACAAAGTTCTATGTCTGTGCTACACTTGGACCAGAGGATACAAGGCAAGCAAATTAATATAAAAATACTGTAGGAATTACTTCATTGAATTCTGCATATCATTAGAACCAGATTATGTTCCTCCGTTTCTGAGTTAAGAAGTATGAATTAAAAATATATACATTATATCCCATTCACACCAACTAAACATGTTTAATTAAACTGAGTTTATCTGCCCCTATCATTAATTTGTCTAGTTACATAGTAACAGTACTAACTCGAACAGGTTTTAAAGACCGTGTACGAGCCCATGGTGCTCTGCGCGCGCAACTGACTTTTGTGGGCTACGAAAATCGGAAAGATTAGCGTTGTTGTTGTGTCAGATGGGCTCTATGGCCCTATCCTGGTCACGTCACCAATGTAATGTCGAAAGCGACGGGTTAGTGGGAGGAACACTAAGTAAACAACAGACTAGAGTCAAGGAAGACACTTCAACGTTGTGTTGGACTTGAAATTAAGCTACATTCGTTGAACCTAAACCGAACTAGCACAACATGGCGCTCCAAAAACTAGCATGCGTCTCTAAGTAAGTGTTTCGTGCTACTGTCATCAATGTTGCAAAGTTACCGCTGACTACATAAGGCCTTTAATTGCTGAATCATATTTGTTTTAAACACGTTTAAGCTATGTGAATGGGGAATAGTTACTCGGGCTGTCAGTGGCTGCCCAGTATTTAACGTAAACATCTTCCAAACATCTTCTAATGAAAGAAGTGTCGATTTTAAACAAATCCAATGGCTGCCACGCAGTTTACAATGTTGAGTGTGTGGTTAGTGCAATGGCCAGGCTACTGCAGCGGGTAACAATCCCCTTCTCGTTTTCGAGTAGTACAACAGGTTCTTTCACGTCCCCTTCAAATACTGATTATATAGAAGTAGAAGGAGACAAGGCCAACGGCTTATAAACGTCCCTGCCCAAGGACGCGGCCCGGTTCGAAGCCCCGCATTCCCGCACTCCCGCACTCTAGACATATGAGAAAGCCTAGTCAAATAGTTAATAAAATGTTAAAAAAACATCATTACCCTTATGCAAATTTTGTACCGATACTGCATTATGGTTAATATCATGCAGCGTTTCAGCCTTTCTTGCCATGTTACAAAATGCCTTAACACTAGCTGAGGGTTTATAATTGTCGCCCATAGCGTTCCAGATGAATTCCATTTCCTCTATGTGAAAGGTATGGTAGGTGTTAAAGCTAGGAACAACTATATCTTTACCTCTTAAACCTCTACTATTATTGCGTTTCGTTATTATAGTGGACCGATAGATAGTGGAAACTGTTCATTATACATGTTTTAAACCAACTCAGCTACGTACAGTTCGTATATGCCAAAGAGTGAATCCCATCCTGACTACTAGTAAAAAGCGACTTCTTTTGAGAAAGCATAGTTTGTTAGCAAATATTTTCCTAAAAAACTTTACTACAATGATATAGTAGGGTCGATGATACCCTTGCTTAATGTATAACTTATTAAGCCCAAGAACTGGGAAAGGGAGTTTTATGAACTCACTGAGGGGAAAGATGAATTGTAAATCTTATCGCTTATCATGGTTCGAATCAAGAAAATCTCGTTTCGAGTATTTTGTTTTGTTCATTATTATTAAAGGGGCTATGTCATGGTACTGCGCATGTATCGAGTAATCGCTTGGTTGGTGGCTTTAATTGGATACAAACAGTTAAACGTCCCTCCTTCAATGCTTGATTTAAAGGATTTTCAATATATTCCCTGGAGACTGTTTGTATACACTGTTTGTTGGTCATTTATGCATATTTGTTTTGATTTTAAGCATCCCACATGGCCGAGAGGTTCGGTAGGTCATATCAAAAACGGTGGAAATTACTGTTTCGATTCCGACCCGGAACGCGAAGCCTATTACCGTGACACACCCCTTTAATTGTGGTCTCTTTCGTTAGAGAGGAGACTTTACATAAAATATCATTTCTTTCCTCCAAAGAATAGGGCTATTCTTTCTGTCAAACTGTACTGATGGCCCTTCTTGTATCGCTAATCCCTAAGAACAATAGCGGAGTTATTAAGGAAACGCCCAAAGTAGATATTTCTGTATCTCTTATGAGTTTATTTATCATTCACTCTTTGTAAAACAGTCTCTTGTCCCTTCACTTAATTAGGCAGACTTATAACTGAACACATGCGTCAGTAAATGTTCTCATGTTCTAACTTAATGAAATAAATCTCCAAACAAAAGGAAGCGTCCCGCTCCTCTTCTTTTATCGTGAATTTGCATACGACTAATCCCTCACACAAAAAGAAAGTTCCAGGGGCGTAGCTTCCTGTACGCATATACGCACGTGCGTACACTTTGAGACGAAAAATCCCTGTTTGGCCTTGCATTTTTTCTACAAGAAGGGGCCCTTAAAACCGGTAGCTACTGCACTTGTGCGTACAACTTGAAATTGCCTAGCTACGCCCCTGAGTTCTACCGGGCTAAATTCAACAGGAATTTGAACACAACTAACCCTATAAGACCCGTAGCAGTGTTTCTGTAGACACTTTAAAGTTATCAGGAATAGTTTGTTCTTGGTATTTGCGCTACAAAGTGCTTTCACATATATCGCGAAGTATTTTTTACTTTGTTCTTCTTTGTTGGCTAGAACCGTTGAAGCGTTTTTATTACTTAATGATCCATCTTGCTTGTGGCTCAACTTCGAATGGATTCAGAGGGTCCTCGATCGCTTCATATCCACTCCAAACAATCAAGCTCCCAAAATAGAACCATGACCTCATTCACAGGAACAATAGATGAGAAACCATCACACCTTATTAACATTAGATAATGAGATTCCACCACACTTTCTTAACAATAGTTAATGAATTCCACCAAACTTTATTCATGAGTCAAAGATAATAGACCCATGACGTCATTGAAAATAATTTATTCACCTCCCCTTTAATGTGATTGCCCTCCAGAAAAAGAGGCTAATTCCATACCTCTCCTACTACTTATGGTTATTTTTGAGGGGCTTTGTTCTGTTTTTGCAACGCTTTTACGGTTGTCTCTGAAGGGCTATGTTCTGATCTTGCAACGCTTTAAACAAAATACTGTTGTCTTTGAGGGGTTTGCAAGTGATCCAGCCCCTGCAGGGGGACTTCGATCCTATATTGAAGTGATAGGGTGATCAGCCGTACCTTTTAGGGGTCGTCTCCGTCGCCCTCGTACCATTTAGGGGGTCCTTTGATGAAAGCTAATTATGGATTTAGGGTGTCCTTTCATTTCTGAAACTGATTGACAAGTTTAGTGTTTGATGTAGTTAGATTTATTTTTACTGTGCTTGTGATTGATCTTTTAGGGGTCAAATCATTTTGACTTTCTAGGTTCTTTTTAATTTATGCGTACATTTTAGGAGTCATTTTTTAGGTTCCTACCAATCACCCCTATCACTTCAATATAGGGATTCTACCCCCCCCCCCCCCCCCCCCCCCGGGGCATCCAGCCTTCCCATTGTACCGTATTTTTGCGAAAGTTAAAATCACGGTATTCAAAGTTTTCTATTTTCTCGACAGTGCAGCTATATTCTAGCTGACATTTCGGTCTCAGTCAGTGTCGTCCATCTTTCTGCTGATGTTAATTCACTGTTCTCTCTTTTAAGTAAACGGTCAAATATATTTTGAATTGTCCCCTTTTCGGTTCATTGTTTTTCTTCTTTTAAAGGTTTCAAAGGTTTTTATTTTTTCCACACACACACAGCACAATATACAATACATTAATTTAAATAGGTGGTGGATGCAAGGGCTAACAACCTCTAAAGCTGTTAACAAATGCCCCTTGCACCCTATGCAAAAAGGAAGGGGAAACATGATTTTATGTCAAATATAGCAGCAGAAAATATTTAATATTTAATTAATTTAATTATAAATATAATTGAAGAAAAATATTATCAGGCACTATGGTAAGTAGAGAAAAAGAGCTATACTTAGGAGGATTTTTTTTTCTTCTTAAATTTTGATTGTGATGCACTATTCTTTATATCTTGTGGGAGATCATTCCAAACTTTTACAGAAGCGAATTTAACATTCAATTTACCATAGTTCAATTTTGGTTTAGGGAGGGACAGATTGTTATTAGTTTTTGAACGGGTATCATATCTATGAGTGATTGGAAGAAAATATCTAATAAATATATCAGGGATTAGATGATTAACATGTTTGTAGACTAATTCTCCTAGCTGAAAACGTACAACCTCATAAACATTTAATACACCCACTATCGAATAAAGGCTTACTTGGTGTTCTTGGATCAGCAAATGAAATGGCTCTAATTGCACGCTTTTGGAGAATATGAATAGGTTTCAGTTTTGATTGGTAGTTACTACCCCATGTCAATGTACAGTACGAAATATAAGGATAAATTAGGCTGTAATAAAGATCTCTCAAGGAATTGATGTCTAAATAGTGTCTTGCTTTATAGAGTACTCCAATAGATTTCGCAATTTTTCTCGAAATATCATCAATATGTAAATCCCACATCAATCTATTTTTATACCAAGAAATTTAGTACTAGTCCATTTGTTAATAACGTTGTTTGAAAATAATAATTGATGGGGCACATTGTGTAGATGTCTTGATTTTTGTTTTGAGGTTAAAAAAAATGTTTTATCTAAATTAATGCTCAGTCTGTTTGCAAGTAGCCATTCATAAAGGTGCTTAAGATCAGAAGTAAGTTCAGATAATAATGAATTCATATTTTTATGATGATGAAGAATATTCATATCGTCAGCATAAAGTAGAAGATGTATTGATTTCATTATAAACTGCGCATCATTAACATATAATAGAAATAATATGGGACCTAGAGTCGAGTATGAGGAACACCACAGGTAACAGGTAGAAGATCAGAGTTCATTCCATCTATACTAACAAATAGTTTTCTATCGTTGAAGTAGCTATGAAACCATTCATGTTCAGACCCCTCAATGCCATAATAGAGCAGTTTTTCAAGTAAATGTTCATGGTTAACTGTATCGAAGGCCTTTGGCTGGTCCAAGAAAACACCAATAGAAATATCTCCATTATCGATTGCTTCATTAATTCTAGTAATAAAATCAACAATAGCCAAAGATGTACTTTTCTTTTTACGAAATCCAAACTGATAACAGTAAAGTAGGTGATTACTCTCCAGATGATTAACTAGGTCTTCACAAACAATTTTCTCAAACAATTTTGAAAAGGTTGATAATAGTGATATTGGTCTGTAATTGAAAACAAGTGATTTAATGCCACTTTTGAAAAGAGGTATTACTTTAGCTATTTTCATTAAATCTGGGAAAATACCGGTCAAAAGAGAGGTGTTAAAGATATAACATACTGGCTGATAAATAGCTTCGGCTATGCATTGTATATATTTGATATTAATATTTTCATGCCCAGATGATTTAGAACAGTTCAATTGATAGATATCATCTAAAACTCTGTATTCAGGAATTTTCTTTTAACCAGGTTTCTGAGAGAGCTATCACATCAAAAGAAAGTTTCAACGCACTTAAATACATCTGTAATGTTTCAAAGTTCTTCCGAATACTTCGAATGTTCAGAAGGATTAATGAAAACTCGACATCACGTTCATTAAAAAGGTATGTAAAATCATCTTCAACATAATACCTACACTTATCAATCATTTGTTGAACGCCGCAGAATATCCGGCCATCAGGATCACAAAAGTTGTCATTAAAACAAGCTTTCGATTGTGATAGCTCATAACTATTCTTAAATAGTTTTAACTAAAGAGAATCCAGTTTTTCAATGCTCCAATAAGGACTCGGAGAATGCGAATATTCAAACAATGCCAACTGAAACTCATCTTCATCAAGGTGATAAAATGGAAGTGCATTCGCTAAACATTCATTGCAATAATAGTCGTACTCCAATGAATAATTTCGACCTGCACCTGAACATTTTATGTGCGTTAGTGAGTCACACAAAGAGCAACGAATATATTTAGATTTGAAGTGATACGTTTTTTGCATAATAAGCACTTTTTGTTTTTTGCGTAACGAGTCACGAGTTAGTAAAAGTGAAAATTTGCAATATCACAATATAAGAAATATATTTTGTACATAAGCTCCTTAGTAATTATTACTTCAGTGAAATCAATCTTTTGATGTTTCTCCAGCATGATAAATACAAATATATAGACCCATTCGAAAAATGGCGTCCAATTTAAAAAGCTATTGTCCTGGTAACGTGAACACGAGGCTAGTCAGTACACACAAAAGCTTTTGAACGTGTAAGCGAGGCTAGTCAGTACTAAACAATAGTTAATTAAATTGGACGCCATTTTTCGAATGGGTCTATATATATATATATATATATAATTCTATCTCTTCTTGACTTGTCCAAGTTTTACTGTCGGTTTTATGCATTTTCAGCTCGGCTCACATTTTGATAATTACCAGCCATCACAGGACGCATTATCAATCTTGAAATACGCTGGTTTTCCATTTCGTCGGGCTTCTATCAGTTCCTCGCGCTGTTCCCGGCGTCTCTGCATTGTTCTCGATGAAAAATCTTCATTATTATAGATTCCTGAACCCTTCAGTCGATGGACAGTCTTCAGAATGATAGCTAATTGTCCTTGTACCTTAGAAGTTTGGCTACGATCTGTCTGGGTTTTCCTTCTACCCTTCGCCCACTTCGGTGTGCCCGCTCGATTTCAATACTCTCTGGTTCTAATTCGAGCTTGTCCTCCAGCAACTTAAGCACAGTCAGCTTCTTCGGTGTTCAATCTCCCACGTTTCGTTAGGCCATTCGGGTAGTCCGTCAATCCTTATATTACTCCTTCTACATTGGTTCTCTATATAATCTTGGTTATCAACTAGGCAACCTAAATCCTCTTGAATCAAGATAATCTTTCCCTCCAATTGAGAAACTATTTTTTCTTGGTTACCCGAACTGGCTTTCAGGTCGTTGGTTTCTTGTTGAGAGAATTCAAGTCTATCCTTGATTTTTTGAACGTCTTTGATGATGCCATCTATTCGGCTATTAAAGTTGTCCATCATCACTTGAATAAAACATTTGAAGTTCTTTTCTTGTAGCTCCATTAGCTCTTTCACCATTACTAGAGAAATTGATTCGGAGCTCTTCAGTTTAGCAGCTGCCATCTTTGACACGCATTTCTCATTACAATTAATCAGTAGTTCTAGTCATTTCCACCTTAGTTTACGGCATCATTTCTTAATTCACGGTTTCTAATTCTCGAGTCAAACCATTGTTCTTTAAGTTTAATCGGTCTCTTGCCATTGCTAATAAGCTCGATCCTCGCTGGCCTGTCGCTTGCGCCTTAACTTTGGCTTAAGTCGACAAGAACGGACCCGGTGGATGATTGAAAACCGAATCATTTCTAGACCACAACATGCAGCTCTAATATTTTGAAATTAAGCCTTTCAAAGTTCATCTATCTGGCTATTACGCCCAGCGCGTAATTTTAATCGAACGCAATAGAACTCAGTCCAGTGGATTAAGTTCGATTGAGTTCGGTAAGCAAAACAAATGGGACAATCGTTCGATTTCCAAACTTTCGATTGGTAAACTGTAACCGTTGCAATTTACATAAGATTGCGATTGTTTGATTTACGTTGCAAGTCAAATGATATTTGCAAGTCATCACATGATAGATCAGATTGATCCTTGGGAGCCAGGGTGGTGCCGCAGTGCATGGTTGTAAGCGCATTGGCCTCTCACCTCAGAGGCCTAGGTTCGATCTCCGGACGCGGCGCCATTATGTGAGGTGCGGTTTGTTGGTTTCTCGCCCTTGCTCCAAGGGTTTTTCTCTGGGTTCTCCTGTTTTCCTCCCTTGCCGAGTCCTCACAGATTATTATTCGGCGAAACTCTTCGGCATAAAAAGAACTGTTGTGATAATTTTTTACATTTTGCTGTCGAAACCTTTTTCCAGCTTTGACATGTAAAATACATGCCTGGATGTTCATTTTAAGAGTGCGTCGAGCCATTAAATGATATAGTTATTAAGACCTCCAGAAACAGATAGGTATTAAGTTGCATATACATGTACAAAATATTTATTTTTTTGCATGATTCTAATTGTTCACCGAACATCAGAGATAGTGATGAAATCCTAAAAACTGTTAATTATTCTTAGCTTTTACAAGTTGTCTTTCTATTTCTAAATTAGGCAAATGAAACCAAGGCGAAGGAGGAGATAAAGGAAAAGTTCAAAGAAGCTGCAAGCTATTCCGAGATGGTAGCCTGGGGTCTGCTTTTTAGTCTTGTGACGCTTGCAATCGTTTTGATCACCATCATGCGATTGTTGAGAAAATTAGATCCCAAGATTATGGGCGAGGACGATCTTGATGAAAAGGAAGCCGACGAAGCTGTGAAGATTTTTCACGAAAGAGTGGAGTCACTGGTGATGAAGAACGCCAAGGATGTGGTAGGTGATGTATTGAAGGATGCAGAAAGTGGAAATATCGAAAGTATTATCCACAAAGGAATAACAGCGCTGACGGAGCTCTATCCTGCACACGGAGGGAAGATGAATGGTTTGTACAAGGCTAAACCTACTGAATCCAGATGGAACCAAGAAGTTGATCACGAGCTGCATTGTATTACTTCGCCGTAGTATATCATCGGTTAATATCCCGTAACGAAAGCCTTTATTTTGCTTAACATTACTAGAAATCACGGACAAAATGGCGGATAGCACATTATGCATAGCTTTTGCAGGGCATTTAAAAATGGCATACACTTACAAAGAAATTTATGGAACAGTCATAAATGTTTATAGCCTTATCTCTAGGAAAGCTTTCACTTTGCCGGTTTCAAACTCAGGGCGCATTCAAACTCAGGAATACATCCCAAACTTCCATGTAGTACTCGCTAACCAACAACGAAGGCCAAATCCCGGTCTTCTAATTTGCTTCCACCGATAATCAGGCCTTGATATCGCTATTTTTGAAGGCTGTTTATCGTAGTTTGATTCGGTCAAAACTGCTCCAAAAAGTGCTCAGTTTCGGGCTACAAGAAGCCGCTACTGATTACAGTTCCGAAGCCTGCTATGGAGCCTACGTTTTCAGATCAAAACATACAGAAGACGAAGGCGTTTTGTCCGCCATTCTCCACTCCACGGACGGGTTACTATTCAAAGTTATTACCACTTTTTAGACCAAATGCAGGCTCTAATATAAGAAAACAAGGGATTCAGCTGCCAACTTCGTTCCCAGGGATCTTTACGCGCCTAATCCGAGATGGCGTCGAAAGTACCCCTGGTACACACTGGTCATGTGACCCAAAAATATGCCCAATATATGGGTCATATATTTTGAAGAACATCCGCCATCTTGGTTTCTTCATCGCTGAAGAACAGTTAGCGGTTAAAGTGTGATTCCAACCATACATTATTTTACTTGTACCCAGTTGCGAAGTGAGTATTAAAAAATGCAAAAACGCTAAGTTTTGATGAATTTGTAGTTGTTTTCAACGAATTTTGAACGCGCAATGCGAAAGACGACGTCACCAGTCTATTTTTCAAAAACAAATGCACGCGCTATTCGAAATTCTCCAATCAGCGCGCGCGAAGCGTCTAGTCAATCAGTGGCCGAATCCCACCAGCCTGAGTGTACCAGGGGTGCTTTCGACGCAATGGTGGATTAGGCGGGCAAAAACGACCCCTGGGAACGAGGTTGTTGAGCTCCATTTGGGTTCCTTTTGGTTCGGTGCCACACGACACCATCTTTGTTATTTTTGGCATAATGCGCATGTTCTGTGCCCTTGTGTTAACTCTTCTGTTCGGCTTAATCGCGGTCGCTAAATGTACGTGATTTCTGGTAATTATTATGCTTAAAGTCGAAGGAAGACGACCGAAACGCATATTGTCAGTATCTGCTGACCCGAATAGTAAGCTAAGTAAGCTAGTGGCCTTGAGATCTATGCACATGTTCATATGACAAAGTGAATATATAATACGAGACCGATAGATTAGCCTGGGAGAAGTGACCTTGCGAAGAGAGGCGAATACCTTCTCAGGCTAGAACGTGATTGTTTCCGAGTACTAATAACCACGCACTAAAAACGGTAAACTGCGTGGCAGCTATCAGCGCTCGGGCTCATATGTGAGTTAGGTGCTCGGGCACCATATGTAAGTTAGGTGTGTTGTTGATTCCTTATCTGCATTCGAGGGTTTTTCTCCGGGTTCTCCGGTTTTCCTCCCTCCGTAAAAATCAACCGTAAGTCGAGTGTAGTGTGTCCAAAACAGTTAAATGTATAGTGGGGAGTATGCGAGGAGTAAAAGCAGTAAAATTAAGAACATACGAGAATGATGACAACTGATGCTAATACTGTTGAATTTTGAAATTTAATATTTGCCAAGCCGGATCTAATTTTATTTTTTCCTTAAATTTGCTCTTTGATATAGAGATTTCGTTTTTTTCTCAACAGAATTCAAAACTCTGGAATTGAACCAGTAAATCTAATATAAAAATATATATAATTAGTTCGAATGGTAGGAAAATACAGTGAAGTGATTCGTACAATGGACATGAAGATTAAAATGGCGACTTACAGGTTTGGCGAGATCCTTGCTGTTAGTTCTAACATCTATCAAGTGTTCGCGGAATCGATCTCCTAATCTTCGCCCTGTTTCTCCGATGTAGAGTTTGTTACAAAGTGTGCAGGTGATTTACAATAAATAACATTACTCGGGAAATACAATCAAAATGATCGGTGACTTTAAGAGATCCTTTAGTCCTGAAACAAGTGTCGTAGTTTTAGTATAAGCACAAGGTATTGCCGATTGGGTCCTAGAACATTTAAAGGTTCCTGGTTGAAGATAAGGCTGTAGTCCCTTTGACTAGGGAATCACAAAGATTCTTGTCATGTGTGAGGCTGTGGGAAAATAGAGGCGGTCTGTAAAATCTTAAACATTTTCTGGATAATTTTCTTGATAGATAGATTAGACGGATGGTAAGTCAATGGAAACGGAATACTCTCTTCAGTCTACGGTTCGGATGGTAACAGAGCCGTTCTTCTGTTGATGTCACGGGCGCGTGCAGTTGTCGCGACGGCGTTAGTATAACCGCGCTCGACAAAGAACTGGTGCATCTCTTCGGACTTTGAATTGAAGTCGGATTCATCGCTGCACAAACGGCGAAGCCTAAGCCGGAATTGAGACTATGTTTCAACATGTGTAGGATGAGGAGATGAAAACAATAAATCACTGTGTGAATCAGTTGGTTCGTAATGAACAGTAGTGGCTAGACTATTCCCGCTAACAGGAACATTGACATCCAAAAAAGTGATAGAAATATCTTCAATCTCTTATGTAAAGTCGAGAGCTGGATGAAAGTTGTTAACAAAATCAAATAAACCGTTCTATAGATCGCGTTTACTACAAGAAGTTGCACCGATGCAGTCATCGATGTAACGACCAAAAAAATCAGGCGTAGGACCGTAATACTTATCAAACATTTGTTCCTCTACAAACCAACAAAAAGGTTAGCATAGCTGGGGATCATTTCGTGCCCATAGCTACGTCGTTAGTCTACTTGTAAATTCGCCTGAAAATGAAAAGCAATTAAGAGTGTTAATAGTGTCTGTCGGTCAGCATCGTTAGCCCTGAGTAATATCAGTATAGTTAGGAAATACCTTGACCAGTCTAGTGCTGAACGCCTCGTACATGCATGTATTACGTCCAAGTTGGATTATTGTAATAGTTTGCTGCACGGATTACCTGCTATAGAAATTCAGAAGTTACAGCGTATTCAAAATTCGGCAGCAAGGTTATAGTTGCTAGAATCAAACGTACTGAGTACATCTCTCCCGTCTTGCGTAGGCTGCATTGGCTACCAGTCAAAGAGCGTATCTCTTTTAAAGTTTTATTACTTACGTATAAATCCATACATGGTTGCGCACCCGTAACTATTTAAGTAATATCTACCTAGACGTAATCTGCGCTCAGCTGTAGAGGGCCAACTTACAGTTCCTCGAACTACGTCTTGTACATACGAGGATCGCGCATTCGCTAAACATTCATTGCAATAATAGTCGTACTCCAATGAATAATTTCGACCTGCACCTGAACATTTTATGTGCGTTAGTGAGTCACACAAAGAGCAACGAATATATTTAGATTTTGAAGTGATACGTTTTTTGCATAATAAGCACTTTTTGTTTTTTGCGTAACGAGTCATGAGTTAGTAAAAGTGAAAATTTGCAATATCACAATATAAGAAATATATTTTGTACATAAGCTCCTTAGTAATTATTACTTCAGTGAAATCAATCTTTTGATGTTTCTCCAGCATGATAAATACAAATATATAGACCCATTCGAAAAATGGCGTCCAATTTAAAAAGCTATTGTCCTGGTAACGTGAACACGAGGCTAGTCAGTACACACAAAAGCTTTTGAACGTGTAAGCGAGGCTAGTCAGTACTAAACAATAGTTAATTAAATTGGACGCTATTTTTCGAATGGGTCCAAGTTTTACTGTCGGTTTTATGCATTTTCAGCTCGGCTCACATTTTGATAATTACCAGCCATCACAGGACGCATTATCAATCTTGAAATACGCTGGTTTTCCATTTCGTCGGGCTTCTATCAGTTCCTCGCGCTGTTCCCGGCGTCTCTGCATTGTTCATTATTGTAGATTCCTGAACCCTTCAGTCGATGGACAGTCTTCAGAATGATAGCTAATTGTCCTTGTACCTTAGAAGTTTGGCTACGATCTGTCTGGGTTTTCCTTCTACCCTTCGCCCACTTCGGTGTGCCCGCTCGATTTCAATACTCTCTGGTTCTAATTCGAGCTTGTCCTCAGGCCTTGATATCGCTATTTTTGAAGGCTGTTTATCGTAGTTTGATTCGGTCAAAACTGCTCCAAAAATTGCTCATTTTCGGGCTACAAGAAGCCGCTACTGATTACAGTTCCGAAGCCTGCTATGGAGCCTACGTTTTCAGATCAAAACATACAGAAGACGAAGGCGTTTTGTCCGCCATTCTCCACTCCACGGACGGGTTACTATTCAAAGTTATTACCACTTTTTAGACCAAATGCAGGCTCTAATATAAGAAAACAAGGGATTCAGCTGCCAACTTCGTTCCCAGGGATCTTTACGCGCCTAATCCGAGATGGCGTCGAAAGTACCCCTGGTACACACTGGCCATGTGACCCAAAAATATGCCCAATATATGGGTCATATATTTTGAAGAACATCCGCCATCTTGGTTTCTTCATCGCTGAAGAACAGTTAGCGGTTAAAGTGTGATTCCAACCATACATTATTTTACTTGTACCCAGTTGCGAAGTGAGTATTAAAAAATGCAAAAACGCTAAGTTTTGATGAATTTGTAGTTGTTTTCAACGAATTTTGAACGCGCAATGCGAAAGACGACGTCACCAGTCTATTTTTCAAAAACAAATGCACGCGCTATTCGAAATTCTCCAATCAGCGCGCGCGAAGCGTCTAGTCAATCAGTGGCCGAATCCCACCAGCCTGAGTGTACCAGGGGTGCTTTCGACGCAATGGTGGATTAGGCGGGCAAAAACGACCCCTGGGAACGAGGTTGTTGAGCTCCATTTGGGTTCCTTTTGGTTCGGTGCCACACGACACCATCTTTGTTATTTTTGGCATAATGCGCATGTTCTGTGCCCTTGTGTTAACTCTTCTGTTCGGCTTAATCGCGGTCGCTAAATGTACGTGATTTCTGGTAATTATTATGCTTAAAGTCGAAGGAAGACGACCGAAACGCATATTGTCAGTATCTGCTGACCCGAATAGTAAGCTAAGTAAGCTAGTGGCCTTGAGATCTATGCACATGTTCATATGACAAAGTGAATATATAATACGAGACCGATAGATTAGCCTGGGAGAAGTGACCTTGCGAAGAGAGGCGAATACCTTCTCAGGCTAGAACGTGATTGTTTCCGAGTACTAATAACCACGCACTAAAAACGGTAAACTGCGTGGCAGCTATCAGCGCTCGGGCTCATATGTGAGTTAGGTGCTCGGGCACCATATGTAAGTTAGGTGTGTTGTTGATTCCTTATCTGCATTCGAGGGTTTTTCTCCGGGTTCTCCGGTTTTCCTCCCTCCGTAAAAATCAACCGTAAGTCGAGTGTAGTGTGTCCAAAACAGTTAAATGTATAGTGGGGAGTATGCGAGGAGTAAAAGCAGTAAAATTAAGAACATACGAGAATGATGACAACTGATGCTAATACTGTTGAATTTTGAAATTTAATATTTGCCAAGCCGGATCTAATTTTATTTTTTCCTTAAATTTGCTCTTTGATATAGAGATTTCGTTTTTTTCTCAACAGAATTCAAAACTCTGGAATTGAACCAGTAAATCTAATATAAAAATATATATAATTAGTTCGAATGGTAGGAAAATACAGTGAAGTGATTCGTACAATGGACATGAAGATTAAAATGGCGACTTACAGGTTTGGCGAGATCCTTGCTGTTAGTTCTAACATCTATCAAGTGTTCGCGGAATCGATCTCCTAATCTTCGCCCTGTTTCTCCGATGTAGAGTTTGTTACAAAGTGTGCAGGTGATTTACAATAAATAACATTACTCGGGAAATACAATCAAAATGATCGGTGACTTTAAGAGATCCTTTAGTCCTGAAACAAGTGTCGTAGTTTTAGTATAAGCACAAGGTATTGCCGATTGGGTCCTAGAACATTTAAAGGTGCCTGGTTGAAGATAAGGCTGTAGTCCCTTTGACTAGGGAATCACAAAGATTCTTGTCATGTGTGAGGCTGTGGGAAAATAGAGGCGGTCTGTAAAATCTTAAACATTTTCTGGATAATTTTCTTGATAGATAGATTAGACGGATGGTAAGTCAATGGAAACGGAATACTCTCTTCAGTCTACGGTTCGGATGGTAACAGAGCCGTTCTTCTGTTGATGTCACGGGCGCGTGCAGTTGTCGCGACGGCGTTAGTATAACCGCGCTCGACAAAGAACTGGTGCATCTCTTCGGACTTTGAATTGAAGTCGGATTCATCGCTGCACAAACGGCGAAGCCTAAGCCGGAATTGAGACTATGTTTCAACATGTGTAGGATGAGGAGATGAAAACAATAAATAACTGTGTGAATCAGTTGGTTCGTAATGAACAGTAGTGGCTAGACTATTCCCGCTAACAGGAACATTGACATCCAAAAAAGTGATAGAAATATCTTCAATCTCTTATGTAAAGTCGAGAGCTGGATGAAAGTTGTTAACAAAATCAAATAAACCGTTCTATAGATCGCGTTTACTACAAGAAGTTGCACCGATGCAGTCATCGATGTAACGACCAAAAAAATCAGGCGTAGGACCGTAATACTTATCAAACATTTGTTCCTCTACAAACCAACAAAAAGGTTAGCATAGCTGGGGATCATTTCGTGCCCATAGCTACGTCGTTAGTCTACTTGTAAATTCGCCTGAAAATGAAAAGCAATTAAGAGTGTTAATAGTGTCTGTCGGTCAGCATCGTTAGCCCTGAGTAATATCAGTATAGTTAGGAAATACCTTGACCAGTCTAGTGCTGAACGCCTCGTACATGCATGTATTACGTCCAAGTTGGATTATTGTAATAGTTTGCTGCACGGATTACCTGCTATAGAAATTCAGAAGTTACAGCGTATTCAAAATTCGGCAGCAAGGTTATAGTTGCTAGAATCAAACGTACTGAGTACATCTCTCCCGTCTTGCGTAGGCTGCATTGGCTACCAGTCAAAGAGCGTATCTCTTTTAAAGTTTTATTACTTACGTATAAATCCATACATGGTTGCGCACCCGTAACTATTTAAGTAATATCTACCTAGACGTAATCTGCGCTCAGCTGTAGAGGGCCAACTTACAGTTCCTCGAACTACGTCTTGTACATACGAGGATCGCGCATTTTCTATTGCTGCGTCCAGGTAACTAGAAATTAATTAAGTAGGACAACTACAAGCAGAAACAATAGGGCAGCCGGGATTGTTAGCTTTGTGGATCTTAGGTAAAAAGTAAATGTGTGAAGTTGAAGGAGTAGTATCGATAAGGTTTCGAGTATTATGAGGGAGTGAGCTAGCCAGAGTGAGGTCTTTTTTAACCACTTGCTAGATGTTAGAACTAACAGCAAGGATCTGGCCAAACCTGTAGCTTGCCACTTTAACCTTTCTGGCCATTGTATTAATCACATCACTGTATTCGGAATTTCTTCATCAAGGGACACCCGTAAACGCAAAGAACATAACATTATTTTCAAATTAGGCACTTTGACACCTCATGGTATTAATGAACGCTTTTCGTTCATTTAATTTCACGGATTCACTCACACTTAGATCAGCATGTTTCGTTAGTTTATTCATCAACACTATTTATTTTTACTGTTACAGCTATTAGCATTTCGGTATTATTGGCGCAATTTCCTTTGATCCTAATTGAACCGAGTACATGTTTCCTCAGCGGTAATCATCACTCAACACTTTATAAACCGTCTCCCCACTCACAATTCCCTCTTTTGCTCTGACGAAGGGCTGGCGCTGTTATTCGCTTCCCACGGCGGTTAGCATGCCTTAATCGACTTTAGTTGATTATACCAGTGTTTATCTTCCCCGCCGACGCAGACCAACACTAGTTTTTACAGGAACTAGTTATCCATCCTGTCAATATCGACATTGTTTTCTTATATACATATATGGAAGACGACAGCAACGAGTCAGTTATTGGATAATTCAGCCGATCGGACTGAAATTTTGGTCAACTGATTTTTAAATGTAACAATTTTTGTAATAATCGTTACGTAATCTTGGTAAAAATATACCAGTTTATTACACATTTGGGGTTGATATCCGTGTGATAAAGCCGTGAATATAAACCATATCAGTGAAGTGATACGATATCACTTCACTGTACTATTGCTTTTAGAAATAAATTGTGCTATGCTTAATTTTGTGTTATTGTATTCACTTTAAATGTATAATAAACAAATTATGTCATGTTAAGAGCCTGATATCGTTTTTATTCACTCGATTTTCGTATCAAATCGCTCACACGCTCGCGGACTCGCTCGTTCGAGATACGATACGAAAACCTCGTGAATAAAAACGATATCAAGCTCTTAACATGTAATAATCTCTATATATTATTTATGTTTTCAAATGTAAAAAAAAATCCTCTTTTGTTTTCGGTATTTGTTTCATTGACCGTATGCATTACTTACTGTATCGTTCTAGTTTGAGAAAAACAAACACGGTATTCGTGCATTGTACAAAATCCAAGCATGTGATTGGCTAATGAGCGTGCGTTATTGGTGACCACAGCACTCGACCCAGACCCTCTCTTACCTAGGGAAAGGGTGACCTGATACAGTGACTGAGTGAGCATTCGCTTAGTTACGTGTTTGGACGGCTTGCAAAACCTCATTACAATCGCCTATTTAACAGTGAAAATGTAGTCAATGACTAGAAAGGTAACGGCAGGATTGAACTCTGTTTCCTGTGTGACAGAAGATATATATTTTGAGGCGAACGTTTGCATAATCGCTCGTTGGAAATGGCTGATTTGCGAGTGCTGGAAGTACAACTCAACAACGTGTGTCCGAGTGAATAAAAGTTTCTACTACACCCTAGCAGTCTTACTGAAGAAATGGATTTTATTTCCGAGACCTTACTCTGTCAATAAGAGGAGACAATGAAGTGACAATTCAGTGGATGGTTCTAAAACCTAGGATCATTTTATTTGGAAAATGTTTGCATCAGAGCCGAGCACACGGAGGCCGGTTTCAAGATTTCAATTCACTGGAATCTGCAGGTTAGTTATTTTCGAATGAAAGAAACTATTAAAGAAAGTAGACTATATAGGAGTTAAGCCGACTAAATACTTGACATTTGAATACATGGCTCCAAGAGAAACGTTTTTAAATGTACAATGTACAAATCATACTCGCAAGGCGTCAACTAAACTGACCGAACGCCAAAGTAAAATATTCTTTGCAAAGTTCTCTACTTAGTTGGATATTAAAAGTCCTGTTTTTATTCTATTGAAATGACATTTCTTTGTGGAGATATTTACCGTAAAATGATTTAATTCATGCGAAATATTTGACTTCTTTATGAAATTGTTACTGACCTCTATGGTATTACTTAACAATTAAAATTCACTGCTGACAGTGCACTAAGTTTGAATATTAAAAGATTAGAGACTTTATGTTTGTGCTTTATCGGCAAAATACAGTCACTTGCTGACTGTACGATGAACTCAAAATGTCTTCATACTGCATTCGGCCTCATGCAGTATTCATTATTTTTCGTTCATCGTACAGTCAGCGCGTGCCTGTATTTGTCAATAAAGCACTCACAAGCAGTCTCTAACCCTTACATAATGTTTATATAAAATATGAGTGGACGATCTTTATGGTCATTTACAATGGCGAGCCGATCATAAAGATCGGACGCGAATATTTTATCGTGCTTGTGAAATGAAACAATAATTGATTCTGTGTTATTCTAATTATGGAACTTGAAATGACCACGTATGTCCCATAGGAATTACAGATATTTATCAAAAGTCATGCATACTTATTAGCTGAGTACGAAATCTTTATCAAAAAAGTTAATTTACTCATTGATAATTTTATTGTGATTTACAGTACTGCGCATGTGATCTGAATACTGATCTGGAATTGATTTGCATCCTCATTAACTATTCATGATTTTTATAAATTTTGATGAAACGAGCTGAAAGCGAGAGTTTGTAAATGTCATAAAGATCGGACGCGAATTCTTTATCGCACTTATCAAACGTCTAAATATAGAGTCATTTATTTTGGCGGTACGACTTATTTTGGCCGAGAAGTTTATGTAAATCAGGACAAAATCTGTATCAGATTTCCTTTGTTTTGCTCATGAATTATTAATGAGTTTGATGTCAATAATTACGTTAGCTACCGTAAAATAATTGAGGTTGGCGCTTATTAACAAAAACACACCCAATAGGGCGCTTATTAGAGAGGGTGTTAAATCGAACATTACGGTAAGACAAATACATAAACGTTTAGAAGACCAGTTTAGATGAAGTTATTCATTGTTAACATATCAAATGCAGCTCAATGTCATCAATTGTCTATACACTATGCTGTGTAGGAATCTCAGGACCTTTATAAATACCTATTGTATTTCACCGATAAATTAGAGGCTTCTTTGCCGGAAATTACCGGGTTAGTGTTCGTTCTTCCTATGTTATGCTTGTACTGATTACCTTGTGTCTCTCGGTAGAATAGATTTTGTCCTTGGCTCCAAGGATCATACGTACTGTTTAAACCAATTTTTAAACTTGATAAAACACGTGTTGTGAGTGTTTTAAACGGCTTCAAAAACGCTTTAAGAATGCAATGAAAGAAAGACGTACATCCTCAAGGGAATGACATAACGAAAATATTTTTAGTAAGGCCCAAAATTTGCTGCGAGTTCATTAAACGACTTCAAAAACATTCACATGTAAAGAGGGTAAGGATACCTTTTTTTCCAGTTATTTTGGCGATACGCCTTATTTTGCCCGAGAAAATCCAAGCTGCAAGTTGATGTAAATTAGGATGAAATTTTACAGGTATAAAATGTCTTCACAGTCATTGATTTCCTGTTTTCACTCATTCATTATTCATGGTTTTTGAAGTGTGTTTAACTGCTTCAGTGTCCACAGTTTCCATCAGCCATGGACAAAATGTCGTTAGATAGATTGCTCGGACTTTGTGGAGGAGGTGGCTCAAGAAAAGGGGCTGATTCAGTTTGGCTGGTATATGAGTACATCCTAAATTTATCCTTTCGTTTCCATGTGAAGGCAGATTGTGACTGGATGCGTTTCCGCGAAAAAATGGCCCTGAATTATTGGAGCTAGTTGTTTGTAGGCGAGTTCCCTAACAGGTCTCACTTCCTACCTTTCGTCTCTTCAGTGTAGAGTAGGTAGCGAGAAAACTGAAAACTTTGCTGAAATTAAAATGGCCAAAAGGGGTCATTTTCCTCCCGAAAGCTTTGTAGAAGGGTATAGAAAAATCACAATGATATAAAACTATGCAGGAAGTCAGAGGGATATGTTTTTGGAGTTTGGTGTTTGAGGTATGGTGGATAATTGACAATGTGACGTCACGGCATACACCTGAATTTCGCGCCAAACTGAGGAATAATAATAACTAAAATAAATAAGTTCTTGAGAACGCATTAAACTGAAGTCTCGATGCTTTTTACAATGATGTTGGCACACTTAAAACCCAATTAATCTATTCAATCTAATAACCTAATCTAATTTAATATATCTATTTGTCTATTTAAGTAATGCGGATTTGCACGTACACTTCGAAATCTATATATTAAATTGCTATCATTAGAAATGGTACGTCCAACGAATATAAATTATTGGACAATTAAAATTCAATCAATTAAAAATCCAAGTGCAAAGAATAATAATATTAAATAACTTTTCCGTATTTCTTTAAAACATTTCAGGAAAAAAATATAGACTATTGAACAAATTAAGATTCCAAACGTTTAAGAATGTATGTGCGGTGAAAGATAGAATAACTGACCGGTCCATTTTTCTTTTTCTTTAAAATGCTAATTTGAAAGACCCAATACTGTTAGAGTTTTTATTTTTCCGGTTGAGAGTTCCATAAGTGTGGAGCAGCAGATGTAAACGATCTTTGTACATAAGCGCAGGTCTTCTCCTTGGCAGGTACTTGTAAGAGTGATTTGTTGGCAGATCTTAGAGGTCGTGCAGGAGTGTGCTTCAGTCAGAAGCTCAGATATGTATACTGGAGCCATATTATGCAATGCTTTGTAAGTCATCAAAAGAATCTTAAAATCAATCCGATCTCTTATGACGCCAAATCATCATACCATCGAGTTTTAAAAACAGAAAAACAAAATTTTGATTCGATTTCCATTAAAGGAGCTAGTTATAAGAGGAAATAGGTTTTGTTCTCCCGCCAGCTTTCGTCGGAATTTTAGGAATTTAATTGTTCGATTACCATATAAAGTCAAACTTTAGGGGTAGTTACAAATGAAGGTAATAAAGGAAAACATGTGAAAAGCTAAAGTTGAAGTCGAACAAGTACAACATGTGTAGTGCTTGTTTGTTTATGTAATCAATCGTTTCAAACTCTAACCATACACATTTAATACGTAACTACATGTACTATTCTATTTGTAACTTTTATGCTTACTTAGTATTCTATTTAGTTAGCTTTTCTTTTTACAGGGCGTCTCTGAAAAACACTTCGTTGACGAGAGAACCCAGTCAAAATATTATTATTATTATAAGTTGGGTCTCATACGGTCAATTATTCTATGACGTCAGCTACACGTAATTTATACGGCACGTTTACATCATAAGACGTCATGGGAAACCTAATACCCCTTGTCGTAAGGTCCAAAACCTACAAATTCGTTTTCATTTTCTGTCAACTTAATCACTGTCAAATTTTCTTAAACGTGTTAATCTGTAACTATCCCAGAACTTTGACTATATTTGGTAAAACACTACCACATTTCATAAATCGAATCACCGCCTCACTGGTTAGCTCAGTTGGTAGAGCATGGTCTAGAGTGCGTGAGATCAGGGGTTCGACCTTGGACAGGGACTTATAAACCGTTGGCCTTGTCTCCTCACCTCTTCTAATCTATACGAGGGGGACGTGAAAGAACCTGTTGTGTTATTTCGAGAAAGAGTTGGGGATTGTCTCCCGACACAACAGCCTGGTATTCTGAGGTACTAACAATCACTCATGATTGTAAACTGCACGGCAGCACATTGCGCCACAATAGCAGTCCGTATCACAAAAATAACCTTGTGAAGCGCATTTGGATATATTCATAGAGAATTTGCGCTATATAAATGAATACCTTTATAAATTCTTTCGATTTCGCGGGAAATGTGAGCAGTTTAAAACAATCGTAACTTTGCTCCATTTTATCATATTCAAGTGTGCTTTTCGCTGAACATCTTCACTTCGAGGGTAGAAAACATGCTAACGTTTTCAAAATCCAATTTATAATCGTAAAATTGCTCACAGTGACGTCACATTGTCAATCACTACATCCAAAGTATTTTGTTTCAGATTCTCTTGTCTTGCGCTATCTTCATTCCAAGTTTCAATTTATGGTCTAAGATTGTTGCCAAGAGGGAGGAAAAGGGGTCCTTTATGAGTAAATTATTTCGATTTTTATTCAATATTTACGTTGAAAATGGAAGGATATTAAATAAATTCCTGGTACAAATGCTATTCAATATTGCCATTTCGGCAGAGCTTGGATTATCTGTGGGTAAACGACGAATTCTCAGTAAAATTGTTTCCATACCTGATAGCCACACGAAAATCGCTTTGAATTCATATTAATTTTTGCGATTTACGCGATTGAAAAAAAATCGCGAAAATTAACTCCCGCGAAAGAAAGATGCAGCGAAAATTAAAGTACATTTTGGTACATTTTCTCCTTCAAATCGCTAAATTTAAGTCTCGCGAAATATGGTTTTCTCATTTTCGCATGATTAAGTTCCCGCGAAAATAAGTACCAATAAGGTCCTTTAAATATCAAGCATTAAACGTATCCGATATTTTCGAACGATCTACATGTCTCTAACTTACAACAACTTACGTCAATAACTGACAAAAACGGTCCTCAGGGGTGGAGGGAGCAGAAAACACTGCGCTCGACATCGGCTATTCTGTGATCATCAGCCAAAAGTCATTGGTTCACACCACTAAGGGTATTCAAATTGTACATGCGTGGGTTTAAAGCCCTAAGAGCTCTTAAAATAATTTACATATTTCGTCAGTCAGTTGACGGTAACTATGTTCCTGTGACGGTTTAGATAAATTTAATTATATACAGTTTGAAAATAAGACCGTTGATACGTACAAGCGTACTCTAGACTGACCGCGAGTCAACGTCTCCCCGGATCTGAGGACCGTTAGAACGTGATATTTCAAGTTAGGTGAGGTCGACCAGTAAGTTAGTACTAAATTTAGTTAAGTCTAAACCGTCAACACCGACTTTGGAGGGACTATAACAATGTTATATTGTTAACTCTGAATAATTCAGAGTTAAGCATTAGTAAAATTATTTTCCACAGTATGAATAAATGGCTTTTAATCTAATAAATTTATATGCTTGTAAATTTTACGTTAATTAATGATTTCTTTTGTATTGGGAATAGAGTCATATGAATTTTTGCTCTCAGATAATTATTTTATTTTGATCACTGACGCTAGGATAATAGCAACCGTTACTCTTGCACCATTTAATCTAAGATTCTTTCCAATTTTAAAACGCTCACGTTTGTTAACAGTTTGTAAGATTTATTTAGCTTCTGGCCCATCAACGATCATTTAAAAAAAACCAAGGAAATACTTTTCGTAGTACGTGTCCTATACTTTTTCGTCAATTATCAAACCATTAGTAATTCATGAGGCAAAAACAAAGGAAATCACTGAGCGTCAAAGTCGTATCGGCAAAATAACTGAAAACATTCAATTGAGTGCACTCTGGGATGGATATTTCAGTGTTCCATTGTTGTTGTTGGGCGGCCATCTTGGATTTAACGATGAAAACTGAGATATCCATCCCAGAGTGCACTACGACGGCGGAGTTTGCGATATAGTCTATGGTGGCCATGTTGGATGACAATAACAAAAGATTCGGCAATAAATTATTGTGTTATTGTCATCTAACATGGCCGCCACTATTTTTTCTCTTAAATCTCCGGGGAGTGGTGCAAACCAAGAATACATCTAGACGTTTGATAAGTCTGATACATAATTCGTGTCTGTGCTTTATGGGATTTACAAACTCTCGCTTTCAGGTCGAGTTTGTAAATCCTATGAAGCACAGCCACTCATTCTGTATCTATTACTTAAATTTCAATCCTAACTGACTGTCAAGTCACTTCAGTCAGTAAACACAGCACATGCAATAAAGAGATGCGAAGACGTAAATCGTGCGATATATGTTGTGAAGCGGTTATTCACTTATTACTACGTTAATCAGTATGTTTTTAATAGTAACCAAGGAGTGTTCATTCAGACGTGCACAAGTAACAAACTAGGTTACGTATTTATTTATTTAGTTTATTTTAATGATCGCTGAACCAGAAGCTAAGTAAAACTTACAAAAAACTAAAGTACGTATTTATTTCCTTGGTTATTTTAATGTTCGCTGAACCAGAACCTAACTTACAAATTGTTAATGTTCAACCGTGTTTTAAAATTGGTAACAATCTTAATTAGAACAAAAGTAACAGTCGCCATTCGCTGATTCTCAGCTAACGTGCCCACTGTGACATTTCAAAAGTCAAAAAAATGAAGTTCTCGCAAATCCCGTTTAGTAATGATTGCAAATGTGAAGGCATATCCTAAACTTTATTTTCCCAAAATATGACAGCCATATCTCCATTTCCACCTGAGATATCTAGAATTTTGTAAAGGCTATTCATTATCAAAAAATTATTGCATTATTCAGCAATAAAGGATATATTATTGTACAAAAACATGAGAAAGCAGTCTTAATTTCTTATTCTTAAAATATTACGAAAAGTTAAGAGATATCCAGATTCGATGCTGTACATTTTCAACATAACAGCGCGTCATATTTTCAGAAATATCACAATTTCATTTTAATAACGTTGCCTTTAAAACCCGCTATCTCAAGCATTGTATTTTAAATCTCCCTCGGAGTAAACCTCTTAACGTCATGAAAGGTTTCGTACTTTGATTTTAACATATATCCACCATCGTTTTAAGAAATATCACATGAAAACCCCTGCGTGTTTTTGGTGAGGTTGATTCAACACCAGAAAGGTGGTAACGTAACTGAGTTACATGGCAGTTGATGAATATAATGCTAATTCAAGCCGTTTAACTGTAACTTACTAACGATGCATTTAGCATCCAAAGTAATTATTTCATTTAGTTTATTTGATTTAAAAAATATTGTTTTTCTTTACCATTCGACAACACATACTGCTGCTTGAAACTAATTTAATAAGCGTGAATGCGATTCCTGACAGTCACTGATAATATAAATCTATTACTAATTAATGCTTAGCAAGTATAATAACAGAAGTACGATGCAATTGGATAAAGTGAGCTATAAATATTACGCTACTGGTGCACTGTAGAACGAATTAGACCTAATGTTTTCCTCTCTTAGTGTTGTCACAATACTGTAACAGATAATGTGATGCCTCTTTAGGGACTTCAAACCCTGGTTCCAGAGGTTATTTTTGAAATTCCCGCCGACACACCGAACGGCAAAGCCGAGAGAGCCCGAGTCGCGACTTCGTCGCTCGGGCGGCTATCGCGGCTGCTCGGTGTGTCGGCGGGGAAAATATAATAAACTCTGGCACCCAGGGTAGGGAATTTCGCGGTTTGCGATGGAGTCATTCTAGAAATTTAATGAATATTTCCTCGGGATATCTCAAGCGAATTAGGTCTAATTAGAGTCATCAATAAGTATAGAGAAAATCGCATGAACGCGAGTGTTATACGTGATTTATGCGCACTGAGTGATATTTTAAAAGTTCTGATAAAGTGCCGATAAATCACGTACAGCATCAACAGTTGATGAGATTTTTTGTTTATAATATTATAGTATAATGAACAAAAATTTGCTGACAGCGTGCGACCGTGCACTCTATTTAACGATAGATTCCATTCTGTCGTGCGTCTGTCCACATATATATGCAGATATGACGTCTCAACGTGAGAGAACAAAATGTGTGCGCCACGAGACGCAGTCGAGTGATGTAAATAATGTTCTCTTCACGTTGTGACGTCATCTGTGCATCTATAAGGGAACAGATGCACTGCAGAATGGAATCTATTTGTTTTATATAATAATCGCAAACTCATAGGGCAGAATGCCTATTGTGTCATGGACATTTCTCGTTAACGAAACCATAATCGAGTTATCACTTTTAAATTATTAATGAGTGGATTTCGTTCTTTATGATTGGTCAAGCCATAATGGGACCCATGAGAATCTTACGTTAATCACGAACTTATTAATTCAAGACTTCACCCATGGGAATCTCATTCTAAATACGACACTGTCAATTATATCCTTGATTGACATTCCTTGCATTAGTGAGCTACTAATAGTCTTAAAATATTCGTTTTCGCGTAGTTGCATAACTGGGAGCACACAACTGTTTTTAAATTTCTCGATTCAGTGGGTTCAATCTTGTGAAAGTTTATCTCAAAGCGTTTCTTGTTAACTAGTATTCAAAGAACACACACAACTGTTTTTAAGTGTGAACAAACTTTTGCCGATTCAGCGGGCTAAATTCTCGTGAAAGTTTAACTAAAAGTTCCTTCACATTTCGTCGTTCGCACTTAGTTCGTAGTTCAGATGACAAGTCAACTAGTTTCGTTCTTTACTAGTTTCACTTCTACAGTAAACAAAAACTCGAGAAACATCTCATTTTAAAGCTGAGGATTTCGTCTTTCCATTCACTTCTGATCGGCCAGCGTTTTCTATGTTGTTCTGTTAGTTTTAATATTCACTTTTCAAATCGGCTTTGCTTTGAATTCAGAACAGTGAGCGCGGTCCTTCGCACTTAGGGCGCGTTCGATTGACCGTATTCCGAAATAAGAATAGATGGAATAATCTCTGGAAATCAGTAGTTCAGGCACATTTTGCACTATAAGCTACTAACGTTTGCTGAAATGTGATATTCAGGATACATTTAGTGCTCCAGTGACTAAAAATTCCCGATATAAGCGATTTGTAGTGATAATTCTGTGTATTCTTATTCCGGAATACGGTCAATCGAACGCACCCTTACTTCGGAGTCCACATGACAAGTCAACTCGTTTCGTCCTTTGCTGGTTTCACTTCTACAGCAAACAAAAACTCGAGAAACATCTCATTTTAAAGCTGAGGATTTCAAAAATTCGACTTTCCATTCAATTCTGATGCGCCAGCGTTTTCTGTGTTGTTCTGTTAGTTTTAATGTTCACTTTTCAAATCGGCTTTGCTTTGAATTCAGAATAGCGAGCGCGGTCCTTCGCACTTAGTTCGGAGTCCACATGGGAAGTGAACTCGTTTCGTCCTTTGCTAGTTTCACTTCTACAGCAAACAAAAACTCGAGAAACATTTCATTTTAAAGCTGAGGATTTCAAAAATTCGTCTTTCCATTCAATTCTGATGCGCCAGCGTTTTCTGTGTTGTTCTGTTAGTTTTAATATTCACTTTTGAAATCGGCTTTGCTTTGAATTCAGAACAGTGAGCGCGGTCCTTCGCACTTAGTTCGGAGTCCACACGACAAGTCAACTCGTTTCGTCCTTTGCTAGTTTCACTTCTACAGCAAACAACGGCTCTTTTAGGAGCCACCACATCACTAAAAGTCATGACCTTGCTTCTCTCCCTTTAAATTATTTTATTTGTCATTTATAAATCAGCAAAGATTTAACAAGCATACAACAATCTTTGTAGTGGAACGTTTTACAAAGTGTTTGGGACTTTTGCTAACTCACTACTGACTGAGAGGCAGATAACTGTGCTTCTGATCGCTTTCTAATCGGGATTACTATACTTACTTTGAAGTAAAGCATTTGTTAGATTAATCAGCCGTTCCACTGTAGCATCTGGACTCAGGAACCGGCATTCAAAGCAAAGCCGATTTGAAAAGTGAACATTAAAACTAACAGAACAACACAGAAAATGCTGGCGCATCAGAATTGAATGGAAACACGAATTTTTGAAATCCTCAGCTTTAAAATGAAATGTTTCTCGAAATTTTGTTTGCTGTAGAAGTGAAACTAGCAAAGGACGAAACGAGTTGACTTGTCATGTGGACTCCGAACTAAGCGCAAAGGACCGCGCTCACTGTTCTGAATTCAAAGCAAAGCCGATTTGAAAAGTGAATATTAAAACTAACAGAACATCACAGAAAACGCTGGCGCATCAGAATTGAATGGAAAGACGAATTTTTGAAATCCTCAGCTTTGAAATGAGACGTTTCTCAAGTTTTTGTTTGCTGTAGAAGTGAAACTAGCAAAGGACGAAACGAGTTCACTTGTCATGTGGACTCCGAACTAAAGTGCGAATGACCGCGCTCACTGTTCTGAATTCAAAGCAAAGCCGATTTGAAAAGTGAACATTAAAACTAACAGAACATCACAGAAAACGCTGGCTCATCAGAATTGAATGGAAAGACGATTTTTTTTAAATCCTCAGCTTTAAAATGAAATGTTTCTCGAGTTTTTGTTTGCTGTAGAAGTGAAACTAGCAAAGGACGAAACGAGTTCACTTGTCCTGTGGACTCCGAACTAAAGTGCGAACGACCGCGCTCACTGTTCTGAATTCAAAGCAAAGCCGATTTGAAAAGTGAACATTAAAACTAACAGAACATCACAGAAAACGCTGGCTCATCAGAATTGAATGGAAAGACGATTTTTTTTGAAATCCTCAGCTTTAAAATGAAATGTTTCTTGAGTTTTTGTTTGCTGTAGAAGTGAAACTAGCAAAGGACGAAACGAGTTCGCCTGTCATGTGGACTCCGAACTATATTGCGAACGACCGCGCTCACTGTTCTGAATTCAAAGCAAAGCCGATTTGAAAAGTGAATATTAAAACTAACAGAACAACATAGAAAACGCTGGCGCATCAGAAGTGAATGGAAAGATGAACTTTTGAAATCCTCAGCTTTAAAATGAAATGTTTCTCGAGATTTTGGTTGCTGTATAAGTGAAACTAGCAAAGGACGAAACGAGTTGACTTGTGATGTGGACTCCGAACTAAGTGCGAAGGACCGCGCTCACTGTTCTGAATTCAAAGCAAAGCCGATTTGAAAAGTGAACATTAAAACTAACAGAACAACACAGAAAAACGCTGGCACATCAGAAGTGAATGGAAAGACGAATTTTTGAAATCCTCAGCTTTAAAATGAGATGTTTCTCGAGTTTTTATTTGCTGTAGAAGTGAAACTAGCAAAGAACGAAACGAGTTGACTTGTCTATGCACTCAAACTGAGACGATGATTTTGAGTTCGCGCTATTTTAATATTCTTTCACCAGAGAATGAGGGGGCGGAGCTTAGAATGATTCAAGGCCTCTCCATTTTCCCAAGGGAATGAGAGAGGCGGGGCTTAGCGTGTGCAACTTCGAATACTAATGATTCAATTCCGAATAATGATGAGTTGCAGTTCATCAGAAATAAATATTAATGAGCGATATGCTCATTATCTAACTACCCAGCAAAGTTTCCAACTGTTTGTAGATGCCTTGACGTTTAGTTTTTCAACTTAGAACTGAATATTAACCATAAGAAAGCATTTTCCGCTTACAACAGAAACATTTCTATTCAACATCGAAGTTAGAAAGACGGTGAAAAATTGAGATTGGCAGTCTCCCATACAAAATTGCGTAAAATGTAGTAGAACTTTAAGGATAATTTCCAACAACTAATGTGTAGCGTGGAAAGTAACGAAATGTAGGATTGAGTAAATAAACATGTCAACAGCAATAAGCAGCTTACAACAGGTCGAATTCGCAAATGGTCGAGAAGAAAACAGCGAAAACCAAGCTGCACTTGGCGGTTTTTGACCATTTTCTTTGTTATTTTTCAGTAGGAATTCGAACTTGCCGCGGGTAGGCAGTGTCGGCATTGAGCGCTAATTATATTGGCACCTCAAAGTGTCCAGCCATTCTGCCCTATGTGAAAACTATGAAAATATCCAACCAAAACGAGTTGAGAAATTGGTTGCGAGTGCTCATGACGTCATACTTGTGTTTGTCCTAATAACACAAGGCGCTTGACTAATCAGAGCGTGCGTTTCGGACCGATTATGATATAAAACCTTTCTATGCATTCGTTATTGACCAGGCCAGAATCCAGACATTTTGTTGAGTGTGTTATAAACTCTGAAATAGCAGATTGTTATTCTTTAGAGAGTTAAGACCCTAATCTACCAGAAGACCCATGCTGCATGGCATGTTATATGATTGATGTCTTCTTATCATCAAAACATTTGCAAGTCGAGGTAATATTATTTTTTCAAAGGCTAGTTAGCTCTTTTCTCTGATGTCAAGAACGCGTTCTATTTTAAGTTCCATTATTCTATTCTTGAAAATTTTCGTCAAAATATTGTTATTTTCTGAGCCTTTTTGCCAAAGTGGATTTCTTCAGCAAAAACTGGAACTCTTTTGTGACATTCTGACGACAGAAATTCATTATGTCAAAACGCGTTTGTTCTTTCATGTTTATTCACGTTGAGTTGTTACAGTCACTTAAACTCAAAATGTGTTTTGGAATTGCTGGACACATAATGTCAAGATTGCCTAAATGAAGTTGGAACTCTGCCTAAATGTGTTCAGGAATTACTGGACACATAATGTCAAGATTGCCTAAATGAAGTTGCAACTCTGCCTAAATGTGTTCAGGAATTACTGGACACATAATGTCAAGATTGCCTAAATGAAGTTGGAACTCTGCCTAAATGTGTTCAAGAATTACTGGACACATAATGTCAAGATTGCCTAAATAAAGTTGGAACTCTGCCTAAATGTGTTAAAGAATTACTGGACACATAATGTCAAGATTGCCTAAATGAACTTGGAACTCTGACAAAATGTGTTCAGGAATTACTGGACACATAATGTCAAGATGGCCTAAATGAAGTTGGAACTCTGACAAAATGTGTTCAGGAATTACTGGACACATAATGTCAAGATGGCCTAAATGAAGTTGGAACTCTGCCTAAATGTGTTCAGGAATTACTGGACACATAATGTCAAGATTGCCTAAATGAAGTTGCAACTCTGCCTAAATGTGTTCAGGAATTACTGGACACATAAGGTGAAGATTGCATTAATGAAGTTGCAACTCTGCTCAGAAATGTGTTCAGGAATTACTGGATTCATAAATTATCTATCTGAGAGTAAGAATTTTTGATGTCAAATCAAAACTCTGTATTTTGTTCAATTAGAGTCATCAATAAATATAGAGTGTTATACGTGATTTATGCGCACTGAGTGATATTTTAAAAGTTCTGATAAAGTGCCTATAAATCACGTACAGCATCAACAGCTGAACAAAATACATTGACCAGGCCAGAATCCAGACATTTTGTTGAGTGTATTATAAACTCTGAAATAGTAGATTGTTATTCTTTAGAGAGTTAAGACCTAAGCTACCAGAAGACCCATGCTGCATGGCATGTTATATGATTGATGTCTTATTATCATCAAAACATTTGCAAGTCGAGGTAATATTATTTTTTCAAAGGCTAGGTAGCTCTTTTCGCTGATGTCAAGGTTCTAAGTGCCGTTAATTTTATTCGAACGGATTTTACTTTTTAACGTCGTGAATAACTCTAGCTAGGAACTCAAATGCCCAAAGTTAGAATCATTGTTTGCTTGAGCACGACCACTTTGCATCAAATTTCCTATTTTTTTTACAACTGCTGTTTGATTTTTTTTTTTTGGCAGCCTCGACACTGCATTCTATGGTTCAAGTTCACTAGTTCAAGTTCGCCTTATTTCACACTATGTAAGATAGGTTTTGTTCGCGTAAAACGACGATAAACGGATGCAATGTCACAGTTGCGAGTCGTCAACACTGAGTCAATGAGAATATGATAACTGTGGAGTGGTCAAAGGAGCAAAAGCTTTTGGGTTGCCATGCACTACCTACAAAATGTGTAAAGAGAAAGAAAATAGACCGCTGTAAACAACCAGTACATAAACACGAACGTGATGACCACGACATTTTCACAAGGATTGATTAGGCATCCCATTTGATTAATGCACTTTTCTGTTACTTAAGTGAGAACTCATTCTTAGTACTGATGCAAAAGCTCTTTTCTTTAAAACTGTTATCATTGCACACACAGAGAATAACAGCATATAAGGGTCGAAAGAAAACATCACTGATTGCCTCGTTCTACACTGACAGATCGAAGAGATCGGAGTGCTTGTTATGAATTTGAACCATTTGATAAATTAAAATCGATAAGAGAGTAGCACTTTAGTCATTCCTTTGATTGCCCAGTTCCTTATCAGGTTCAGAGTACATTATCTTCAAATTTCCGCACAGTTAAAGTACATTTTAATATTTTATTTCATTACCATAGGTGATTTTTAAATTCATGAAACTGTGGATTTACAAGTGACACTCTGGCCCATTTCAGGGTTCCTGTTTATTTTTGTCAGGTCGTGAAAGGTTTGAGAGATTGATGATTATTGTCCTTATGACATTTTGTTAATATACATGGAATTGTTAACATGGTAACATGGTTAAGACTAGCATTTTTTTGCTGGGAAAAAATGACTTTCTGTATTGACTAATAATCGTTGAGTCGATGTTTCATCCGTTTATTCAATGGTTTAGTGTGAAATATTTATGTCTCTCGATACTTTGAATCGTTCTTTGACCATCTGGAGGTCTCCAAGAGAGCTTTGAATCCACAATCTGATAGTCTCGAAGAAAGCCACCGTTGTCCCTCCCCCCCCCCTCCCCACCCACCCCCGGCAAAATGCAAAACATACATGTACGTATACCCGTACAGGAATCAAGATAAAACATCAGGGTAGTTGCATCGCTTTATTGGCTAACGTGATTTCTAATCGGCCTTATAATAAAAAGGCAAGCTAGGTACATGTAGCTTCCAAAAGATAAATTACAATATAACTACGGTGCCATATACTCCTTATTTTCAACTTCGCTAAGACTACAAATTATCAGATTCATTTTCACAGGATAACTGAGCAGATGGTCAAATTGGACTGCCAGTTAATTAAGTAGTCCTGCTGTGATGTCATGCTAAGATAAGGTTTTAATTAATCTAGGGAAGCGCACTCATCGCCCAGAATCAGTGGACATATTCATCCCTGAATCTCATTAGAGGCCCGAAAATCATTGAACCATTGCTGGTTAATGAGGCAGCGGGAGATTCGAATACAGAGAAAACGGCAAAAACCGCTTCACCAGCATACCTTTGAAGCGCTCTAATATTATGGTTTTTGGACAGAAAAATGGCTTACACGCGGCTTATTATAGCTAATGGTCACACAAAACAGCTGGGCTATTTACTTTAGTTGTATCTTTCATTAAATTTCTAGAATGACTCCATCGCAAACCGCTAAATTCCCTACCCTGGGTGCCAGAGTGGGAGGTGTTGTTGCTTCGTGGCGTCGGCATCAGAACAACTGAGGACGCCATTACGAGTTGCCGAAGTAGATTTTTCTTTGGTTTTAGATACTCTCTTGAAAACGCATTGGCTAAAATGTTTTAAAAGTGAAATTGTTCATTAAAAGCTTTTAAATGATATAAGTAACGGGGTATTTTGTGGTTTAGAAAATTTATCAAGCGTTCGGCTTCGGCGTCATAACAACTGAGGACGCCAGTTAACGAGTTGAAGTAGATTCTTCTCTGGTTTTAGATGCTCTATTGAAATCGAATGGCGTCAAACTACGTAAGAACATAAGTTTACTTGTCGTGATAGGATTTCATCGGAACTAGAGTAGTTAGGTTAAGGCAGAAGATGAAATCATAGGAATTGGTATCGGACTGACTTGGTATTGAAACGTCTTGAGTTGGTACCGAAATGGCTGGCATCGAAAGAGACTGGTATCAAAACGACCGGCGGGTTACCGCTTGAATAACATCTCATTTTAAAGCTACATATTTAGAGAATCTGTATTCAGACTTATTTGCGATGCGATTTGAACACGACTGGTAGATTATTGAGAACGGCTTGGAACACTGTTTGCCGACCGGCTTTTTTCCCGCTTCTATGTGAGTTGCATGAACACAACTAGCTCAGTTTCTTTGTGGGTGATTTTGTGGATCCGATTTTGTTTGATTTCTTCCGGCAAGAATAAGCTTGAATGATGTCTCATTTTAAAGCTACATCTTCCTAGAATCTGTATTCAGACTTATTTGCGATGCAAGTTGAACACGATTGGGAGAAAATTGAGAATGAGTTGGAATTGCGGACCGGCTATTTTTACCGCTTCGACGCGAGTTGAACAAAAGTATACTCAGTTCAGTTTCATTTGGTGATTTTGTTTGACTTCTAGGGCACGTATAAGCTTGAATAACATTACATTTTAAAGCTACAGCTTCCTAGAATCTGTATTTAGACTTATTTGCGATGCGTTGTGAACATGCTGTGAAAAAATTGAGAGCATGAGGTTTAAGCCGAAGGGCTTTGTCGTTTTGTGGATAAACTATTGTTTGGCTCTTTCATTCCATTACCTGGTTTTACGAACTTCTATTGAATTGACTTTCACACTTGAGAGATCGGCTTGGGACAAGCAACTCCCAAAGCTCATTTATTTAAGCCAATCGTAGGGCAACCTCTAACTCATTAATATTATAATTAGTTGACCTTAATGTTGTCCAAAATCTCAAAGTGTCCCTCGAACAAAGGCCATTCTGCGCGATGATCACATTTAATAAACAATCTATTCGCGGGTGTTATAAGCTCGAGAGCAGGTAGTTTTTTTGAGTTTAGCTGGAGGGAACAGGTAAAGTGTCAATAACAATCGTGTAGGTTTTGCTCAGTTTTTTACATTTTTAATCTTCCATGTCAGCAGTTGTTAGTATAAAGACGCTGATCAGCCCGAACGAAGAGACTGATCGAGAGCAGACTATGGCCGACTCAAATCGTGGCAAGACTGGCTTATAAAACGCTTCAATGGTTGGTGGTATCATGATAAACGTTAGGATATTTACAGAGAAGAGAGTATATTTAAGTAACCTTGTGGTATGATGTGCGGCTGTCTTTGCATCAATAACTATAATCAAGCTTGAGTTTTAAGTGAGACGCCTTCGTTCTTATGTGCTGATTATTAGTGTCATCATAATGCAGAACTCTGGGGAATCTAACGGCACTTATTTGACAGAAAAGTGTTTCTTTCTCGATGTTGTCATGTTTGACGTAACAAATCAGGAACTTTATTATACTAGTATACTAACTGTTATTGTAAACATTTTATTTGCTGCTTTGGCGATCTGTGGAAACGCTATCTTTTTATGGACACTGGTCAAGACAGAATCCCTCCAAACTTCGTCGAACCTTTTTCTTGGAAACCTCGCACTCTCGGATTTGCTGGTTGGACTTCTAATTCAACCTCTTTACGTTGCATATAAAATAGGAGAACTTTCCGGGAGATATCTCTGCTATGTGCATGTGGCATTTAGTTCCTGTGCTTGGATTGGCGTTGGAGTGTCATTCCTTACTGTTACCGCAGTAAGTTGTGAACGCTATATTGCAATCTTCCGCTCCTTCCGGTACCCTACCATAGTTTGCGAGAGAAATGTGGTGTACGTATCTGCTGTGATTTGGTCGATTAGTCTTCTTACCGTCTTTTCGCGATTCTTTGGTCTTAATAACATTGCTTTTCTTGCCATTTGCTGCACCATTATACTTGGTAGCTTCTTGACGACTTCAGTTATATATTCTAAAATCTTTCGACTCGTGAAGCGCCATCAAAAAGCCATTGCCGATGCCTTGAGCCATGCTGCCGTTGGAACAAGAATGAAAACCTTAAAAGAGACCAAACTGACCAAAACAGTTGGCTGGGTGACGGGTGTGTTCTTTCTTTGCTATCTTCCAACACTTAGTATGATGGTATACTATGGTTTAGCAGGCTATAGCCCGGTGGTGAAGACTATATATTCGTGGACGGATACTATCGTGTTTCTGAGTTCATCGTTTAATCCTTTGTTATATTATTTTAGAAATAAAGAGACCAGAGAAGCTGTGCTTCGAGTTTCTGGTCTATCAGCAACTATATTTAAGTTCCAAGAAAAACCGCCAAGAGGGAAGACAATACCGCAAAAATCGGGAAGTGATTTTGCCGCGCCAGCATCAGTTGAAAGAGCGATGTATTTTGCGCGACTTTCTCCTAGAGGGCTTAACAACATTGCAATTGTAGTTGCTTCAGCGAGCGGAATATCTTAGCTCCGTCCACAACTTAATGCTATTAAACGTGTGATATTCGACTTTTAAAAACACAGTATCCTTCCTATCTAAATGTAGAAACAAAAGGCAGAATACTAATTTATCAGCTTAACCGGTCACAAGCAAGAAAGATTGGTGCAACTATCTTTTTCTAATAAAATTAGAAATTATCTTTCTAAAGAGAAAAAGCTGAATCTTTATTTTACGTCACTCTACGTAGTGCCTTGCACCTTGAGGCAAATTTGCATTTCGCAAGTCTCCCGGTATCATATTTAGACGACTTTTTCAAGATCGGTTGTGAGCCGGAATCTGCAGTTAGAAGACATATATATTAAGGGTGCGTTCGTTGGGCCGTATTCCGGAATAGGAATAGATGGAATAGTCTCTGGGAATCACTGGTTCGGGCATATTTACTGTAAGCTACAAATGCTTGCTGATATATGATATTCAGGATATATTTAGTATTCCAGTGGCTAAAAAATCCCAGTAAACGTGATTTGTAGTGATCATTCTGTTTATTCCCGGAATACGGTCAATCGAACGCACCCTAAGTGGATCAGGATCTACCGGGTTAGAGACAAGATGGCTGTTACTGAACTCAGTTTACTTTTAATTTACAATTGAAGGAAGAGATGGTAACACATTCAGTGTGTTAAGGTAGACACAATCAACAGATTTTCGACTGTTTTGAGAATATTTGCCAAACGTATTTCTGTCCAACACGAAACAAACACATTCTGTCTGTCGGTTATCGATCGGGAATATTAATGACTATAATAGACATTGAGTCAATAGGCAGCATGCAGTCTCGATCTTAGAGACCTCGAGTATTGTGAAGATGGTACTATCAGAAGTACATACTTGATGAGGGCTTATCTGACTAATGAATATAGCTTAATTGCATTTTATTTATTTATTTATTTATTATTGTTAACTATTGTTAAGGTTACCGGATAGCTTCAAAACGAAAAAGATGGGAATTTTATTCGCACATAAATGTAGTTTTAGTAGTAGCATCTCATATACCAAAACCTCCGTTAAAAAAACTAATATTGACGGCGAAATACCATAAGAAAGGTTTTAACCGGAACTAAAAGTTTCTGTTTGATTGAGAGCAAAATCAGCTCGTAATGAATGTGTCGGGAAAGCTAGCGCATAAATTAATTTTACAACACCAATGTTAAGTTTATTGCGAAACGTTTTTCCACACACGATTCCATAATTCTCGTAAATTCCATTTTACAAGTGCGTACTCTGGTTTTGATCCTGACAATATTTTGTCAAACACTACCAAACTTCAAAGGCGCCGTCGTCTTGCTTCAGGGCAGGACGATTTTTTGTCAAACGTCAAAACTGACATCTTTCTCAATTTACGCCAATAATTATGTTCCATTTCACCGCGAATATTCATTGTGATTGACGTTTGTGGTTTTGCCAATATTTTCTTTGTTTTTAGTTCACCAAAATAAGAATTTGGTAGAGGCAAATATTGTCATGGTTTTTTAAACAAACAAACATCGTCTGCGCCCAGCTTGCATTCAAGGCATCTCTAGGTGTTCACCTTGGCTTTGTTCCTCGAGATCATGTTTCTAGCCTGGGAAAACAGCCGACCCGGCGAAAGAGACGTCTTGGCAACGAGGCAGAAATTTCCATACAGATGACGTAGAAGATGCATAAATTAGTTTCAAACTACGAGTTTGTTTTCCTGGTACATAACTACCGATGCTGCTCGTTTGATTGGCAGTGGATCACAGTCAGGACATTCAAGCCTATTTAGCATATGTCGGTGCTGTCTGTGGCTCCTTTGCTTCGTTCTTTTATCGGCGAGAAAAGCGAAAATGTCCTACGACGTCAAAAACCCTTCGGTCGACTTTATAGTTGTTTATAATTTCAAAACCTACACACATCACAGCTACCACAGAACACACTGGGCCACTTTTCAAGCCAGCTCTTTTGCACATTGATCAGTTCAGTACTATCGAGCAGTTCATTACACACCGCAGTGAAACAAGAAGCCATTCATCTCCGCTCGCGAGAGCAGTTCCAAGTGACTCTACCACCATGTAGTACCAGAAACCTAATACCCCATGTCGTAAGGTCCAAAACCTACAAATTCGTTTTCATTTTCTGTCCACTTTATCACTGTAAAATTTTCTTAAACGTGTTAATCTGTAACTATCCCAGAACTTTGACTATATTTGGTAAAACACTACCACATTTCATAAATCACCGCCTCACTGGTTAGCTCAGTTGGTAGAGCATGGTCTAGAGTGCGGGAGGTCAGGGGTTCGAATCCCGGCCGCGTCCTTTGGCAGAGACTTATAAACCGTTGGCCTTGTCTCCTTCCTCTTTTAATCTATACGAGGGGGACGTGAAAGAACCTGTTGTGTTATTTCGAGAAAGAGTTAGGGATTGTCGGCTCCCGACATAACAGCCTGGTATTCTGAGGTACTAACAAGCACTCATGATTGTAAACTGCACGGCAGCACATTGCGCCACAATAGCAGTCCGTATCACAAAAATAACCTTGTGAAGCGCATTTGGATATATTCATATAGAATTTGCGCTATATAAATGAATACCTTTATGAATTCTTTCGATTTGGCTGGAATTTTGAACTTTTTAAAACGATCTTAACTTTGCTCCATTTTATCATATTCAAGTGTGCTTTTCGCTGAACATCTTCACTTCGAGGGTAGAATTCAAAATCCAATTTGGCGCAAAGATCTCATGGTCTCAGTGACGTCACATTGTCAATCACTACATCCAAAGTATTATGTTTGAGATTCTCTTGTCTTGCGCTATCTTCATTCCAAGGTTCAATTTATGGTCTAAGATTGTTGCCAAGAGGGAGGAAAAGGGGTCCTTCATGACACCCTGTAAGTTATGTCGATTTTTATTCAATATTTACGTTGAAAATGGAAGGATATTAAATAAATTCCTGGTACAAATGCTATTCAATATTGCCATTTCGGCAGAGCTTGGATTACCTGTGGGTAAACGAGGAATTCTCAGTAAAACTGTTTCCATACCTGATAGGACACGAAACATCGCTTTGAATTCATATTGTTTAAACTGTTCATATTCATATTGACTGCATGATCAACCTCTCCTTTCGGCGTATTTATTTGCAGCCTCAACATATCCGTGAGTAACGTTGAACACTACCTTATTGGTATATATTTTTGCGGGACTTAATTTTTGCGATTTAGGCGATTGAAAAAAAATCGCGAGAATTAACTCCCGCGAAAGAAAAATGCAGCGAAAATTAAAGTACATTTTGGTACATTTTCTCCTTCAAATCGCGAAATTTAAGTCTCGCAAAATATGGCTTTCTCATTTTCGCGAAATTAAGTTCCCGCGAAAATAAGTACCAATAAGGTACTTTAAATATCAACCATTAAACGTATCCGATACTTTCGAACGATGTACATGTCTCTAACTTACAATAACTTACGTCAAAAACGGTCCTCAGTGGTGGAGGGAGCAGAAAACACTGCGCTCGACATCGGCTATTCTGTGATCATAGCCAAAAATTCATGGGATCACACCACTAAGGTATTCAAATTGCTAAGAGCTCTTAAAATAATTAACATATTTCGTCGGTCAGTTGACGGTAGTTCCTGTGACGGTTTAGATAAATTTAACTATATACAGTTTGAAAATAAGACTGTTGATTCGTACAAGCGTATTCTAGACTGACATCGAGTCAACATCTCCCCTGATCTGAGGAGCGTTAGAACGTGATTAAGCTGACAGACCAAGCACTATTTAATATGGATTAAATATTTTTAACTGGTATGGACCGTTAGAACGTAATTAAGCTGACAGACCAAGCACTATTTAATATGGATTCAAATGTTTAAACTGGTATGGACCGTTAGAACGTAATTAAGCTGACAGACCAAGCACTATTTAATATGGATCAGTTCAAATTTTTAAACTGGTATGGTGTTCGTGGACTTCAGGAAGGCTTTTGATGTCATTAACCACAACATTCTATTAAAAAAATTGGCAATCTATGGAGTAAGCGGCCAAGCGATCGAGTGGTTTAAGTCATATTTAACCGACAGAACACAATTCGTCAATCTAAACGGAATTACATCTTCTAGACTTACTCGGAAGCAGGGCGTGCCACATGTCAATTCTTGGCCCCATTTTGTTCCTGCTATTCGTGAACGATATGCACTTATCCAGCGAATCAAATATGGATGTCTACGCTCATGATAATCTCAGTCAGTGGGCAGCCGAAAATAAAATGTTCATCAACACAGACAAAACTAAAGCTATGCTCGTAAAAGGGAAACGGCTCCGGAAACGTATCTGCAACGAAAATATCCATCTTGATATCCGGTTGAATGGATCTCCCATCGAGTGTGTCAATAGCCACAAGGTACTGGGCGTGGTTCTCGATGATGACCTCAGTTTTACTAATCATACAGGGGAACTTTGCAAGAAATTAGCCAAACGAATCGGACTCCTGCGTCACATAAGCCCGTTTCTGAAGCAAAGTCAAAAAGAAACATATTATAATGCAGTAATTAAACCCATTTTTCTATGCGGCAGTACTGCATGGTCATCATGTAGTAAAGAAAATCTAAACTCTGTACTGAAGCTTCAGAAAAGATCTGCCCCTGTCGTCTTAGGCGCAGAACGCAGAGCCCCCTCTGTGACGCTTTTTAATAATCTGGGTTGGCTCCCATTCTATGTTCAGGCATATATAAACCGTTGTGCCATTATATTGAATAGGATTAATGATAGAACGCCTGAATATCTAAATAGCCTCCTAACTAGAAAATTTGAAAGACACCAAAGGAATACAAGATATGCTCAGCTAAACCTTTGTTGCCCGTTATATAAAAACGGCAATACTGAGGGAGGCCGAACCTTCACTGTACGCTCCATTCGCGACTGGAAGCAATTATCTACTACTCTTAAAACTAGCATATCAATTAAATGTCTTAAAAAGAATCTCTTTGAATAACTTATTTTAAAACAGAAAAAACAACTTAGATTTGCAGATCCATAGCTACCACCCTTTATACAAATACTTTTAGTGATTTTATGAATTTGGGTATTTTTAATTAGTCTATCTTATTGTATTAAATAGTTTTTAAAATCTTTTTATAGTCTGATAAGAATTTTAGCATTTTAATCGTAGAATCGTAGCCTTTTGTAGATAGATGTATTTATTATTGTAAATAGAGGGCCACGGGGTCATCAGTACCTTTGGTTACTGTTAAGTGTTACCCTCTGAAAATAAAGTCTATTGTATTGTATTGTTGTATTGTGATATTTCAAGTTAGGTGACGTCGACGAACTAAATTCAGCTAATTTAGTTAAGTCTACACCGTCAACACCGACTTTGGAGGGACTATAACAATGTTATATTGTTAACTCTGAATAATTCAGAGTTAAGCATTAGTAAAATTATTTTCCACAGTATGAATAAATGGCTTTTAATCTAATAAATGTATATGCTTGTAAATTTTACGTTAATTAATGATTTCTTTTTTATTGGGAATAGAGTCATATGAATTTTTGCTCTCAGAGAATTACTTTATTTTGATCACTGACGCTAGGATAATAGCAACCGTTACTCTTGCACCATTTAATCTAAGATTCTTTCCAATTTTAAAACGCTCACGTTTGTTAACAGTTTGTAAGATTTATTTAGCTTCTGGCCCAGAAACGATCATTTAAAAAAAACCAAGGAAATACTTTTCGTAGTACGTGTCCTATACTTTTTCGTCAATTTTCAAACCATTAGTAATTCATGAGGCAAAAACAAAGGAAATCACTGAGCGATAAGTGATCTGTAAATCTGATACAGATTTCGTCCTAATTTACTGATAAACTTTCTCGTCAAAGTCGTATCGGCAAAATAACTGAAAACACGACTCCATTCTTCGTTTTCAATTGACGTCATAGACTATATCGCAACTCCGCTGTCGCAGTGCACTCTGGGATGGATATTTCAGTTTTGCATTGTTGGTGTTTGGCGGCCATCTTGGATTTAACAATGAAAACTGAGATATCCATCCCAGAGTGCACTGCGACGGCGGAGTTACGATATAGTCTATGGTGGCCATGTTGGATAACAATAACAAAAGATTCGGCAATAGATTATTGTGTTATTGTCATCTAACATGGCCGCCCAATTTTTTCTCTTAAATCTCCGGGGAGTGGTGCAAACCAAGAATACATCTAGACGTTTGATAAGTCAGATACAGAATTCGTGTCCGTGCTTTATGGGATTTACAAAGTCTCGCTTTCAGGTCGAGTTTGTAAATCCTATGAAGCACAGCCACTCATTCTGTATCTATTACTTAAATTTCAATCCTAACTGACTGTCAAGTCACTTCAGTCAGTACACACAGCACATGCAGTAAAGAGATGCGAAGACGTAAATCGTGCGATATATGTTGTGAAGCGGTTATTCAATTATTACTACGTTAATATGTTTAATAGTAATCAGGAGTGTTCATTCAGACGTGCACAAGTAACAAACTAGGTTACGTATTTATTTATTTAGTTTATTTTAATGATCGCTGAACCAGAAGCTAAGTAAAACCATAGTTAATAGAGTGGAATGTTTATGAAACCCAGCGACCAAGGTTCTTTGTTGTATGTCTTTGTTAGCTTTTTTCAACCGTGACCCTGCACAAAACACAATAGAAATTCCAATGTGTTAATCAATCAGCCAATAGAAACGTGTGAGTCCAGTCGTTCAGGGGACGCTAATCAACTATGACCCTGCACAATCTTTTGTCTTGCCCCCTTCCAACATAAATCGCATCGCCTTTGTTAGCCCCTTTGAAGTTGCCGGGTTTCATAACCATTCCACTCTATTAACTATGGTAAAACTTACAAATAAACTAAGGTACGTATTTATTTCCTTGGTTTATTTTAATGTTCGCTGAACCAGAACCTAAAATTGTTAATGTTCAACCGTGTTTTAAAATTGGTAACAATCTTAATTAGAACAAAATTCACTGATTCTCAACTAACGTGCCCACTGTGACATTTCAAAAGTCAAAAAATGAAGTTCTCGCAAATCCTTTAGTAATGATTGCAAATGTGAAGGCATATCCTAAACTTTATTTTCCCAAAATATGACAGCCATATCTCCATTTTCACCTGAGATATCTAGAATTTTGTAAAGGATATTTATTATCAAAAAGTAATGCATTTTTCAGCAATAAAGGGTATAATATTGTATAAAAACATGAGAAAGCAGTCTTAATTTCTTATTCTTAAAACTGATATTGCGAAAAGTTAAGAGATATCCAGATTCGATGCTGTACATTTTCAACATAGCAGCGCTTCATATTTTCAGAAATATCACAATTTCATTTTAATAACGTTGCCTTTAAAACCCGCTATCTCAAGCATTGCATTTTAAAATCTCCCTCGGAGTAAAACTCTTAACGTGATGAAAGGTTTCGTACTTTGATTTTAACATATATCCACCATCGTTTTAAGAAATATCACATGAAACCCCCTGCGTGTTTTTGGTGAGGTTGATTCAACACTAGAAACGTGGTAACGTAAGTTACATGGCAGTTGATGAATATAATGCTAATTCAAGCCGTTTAACTGTAACTTACTAACAATGCATTTAGCATCCAAAGTAATTATTTCATTTGGTATATTTGATTTAAAAAAATAATGTTTTAAAAACTGATTTAATAAGCGTGAATGCGATTCCTGACAGTCACTGATAATATAAATGTATTGCTAATCAATGCTTAGCAAGTATAATAACAGAAGTACGATGCAATTGGGTACAGTGAGCTATAAAAATTGCGCTACTGGTGCACTGTAGAACGAATTAGACCTAATGTTTGCCTCTCTTAGTGTTGTCACAATACTGTAACAGATAATGTGATGCCTCTTTAGGGACTTCAAACCCGGCGGTTCCCGCCGACACACCGAACGGCAAAGCCGAGAGAGCCCGAGTCGCGACCTCGTCGCTCGGGCGGCTACCGCGGCTGCTCGGTGTGTCGGCGGGGAAAATATAATAAACTCTGGCACCCAGGGTAGGGAATTTAGCGGTTTGCGATGGAGTTCTAGACATTTAATGAATATTTCCTCGGGATATCTCATGCGAATTAGGTCTAATTAGAGTCATCAATAAATATAGAGAAAATCGCATGAACCGCGAGTGTTATACGTGATTTATGCGCACTGAGTGATATTTTAAAAGTTCTGATAAAGTGCCTATAAATCACGTACAGCATCAACAGTTGATGAGATTTTTTGTTTATAATATTATAGTACAATGAACAAAAATTTGCTGACAGCGTGCGACTGTGCACTCTATTTAACGATAGATTCCATTCTGTCGTGCGTCTGTCCTCATATATATGCAGATATGACGTCTCAACGTGAGAGAACAAAATGTGTGCGCCACGAGACGCAGTCGAGTGATGTAAATAATGTTCTCTTCACGTTTTGGCGTCATCTGTGCATCTATAAGAGAACAGATGCACTGCAGAATGGAATCTATTTGTTCTATATAATAATCGCAAACTGAAAACTATGAAAATATCCAACCAAAACGAGTTGAGAAATTGGTTGCGAGTGCTCATGACGTCATACTTGTGTATGTCCTAATAACACACGGCGCTTGACCAATCAGAGCGTGCGTGTCGGACTGATTATTATATAAAACCTTTTTATGCAGACATTTTGTTGAGTGTGTTATAAACTCTGAAATAGTAGATTGTTATTCTTTAGAGAGTTAAGACCTAATATACCAGAAGACCCATGCTGCATTGCATGTTATATGATTGATGTCTTCTTATAATCAAAACATTTGCAAGTCGAGCTAATATTATTTTTTCAAAGGCTAGGTAGCCCTTTTCGCTGATGTCAAGGTTCTAAGTGCCGTTAATTTTATTCGAACGGATTTTACTTTTTAACGTCGTGAATAACTCTAGCTAGGAACTCAAATGCCCATAGTTAGAATCATTGTTTGCTTGAGCACGACCACTTTGCATCAAATTTCCTAATTTTTTTACAACTTTTTTGGCAGCCTGGACACTGCATTCTATGGTTCAATTCACTAGTTCAAGTTCGCCTTATTTCACACTATGTAAGATAGGTTTTGTATGATAACTATGATATGATAACTGTGGAGTGGTCAAAGGAGCAAAAGCTTTTGGGTTACCATGCACTACCTACAAAATGTGTAAAGAGGAAGAAAATAGACCGCTCTAAACAACCAGTACATAAACACGAACGTGATGACCACGACATTTTCACAAGGATTGATTAGGCATCCCATTTGATTAATGCACTTTTCTGTTACTTAAGTGAGAACTCATTGGTAGTACTGATGCAAAAGCTCTTTTCTTTAAAACTGTTATCATTGCACACACAGAGAATAACAGCATATAAGGGTCGAAAGAAAACATCACTGATTGCCTCGTTCTACACTGACAGATCGGAGTGTTTGTTATGAATTTGAACCATTTGATAAATTAAAATCGATAAGAGAGTAGCACTTTAGTCATTCTTTTGATTGCCCTGTTCCTTATCAGGTTCAGAGTACATTATCTTCAAATTTCCGCACAGTTAAAGTACATTTTAATATTTTATTTCATTACCATAGGTGATTTTTAAATTCATGAAACTGTGGATTTACAAGTGACACTTCCATTTCAGTGTTGCTCCGATTGATTATTTTTGTCAGGTCGTGAAAGGCTTGAGAGATTGATGAGTATTGTCCTTATAACATTTTGTTAATATACATGGAATGGTTAACATGGTAACATGGTTAAGACTAGCATTTATTGCTGGGAAAAAATGACTTTCTGTATTGACTAATAATCGTTGAGTCGATGTTTCGTCCGTTTATTCAATGGTTTAGTGTGAAATATTTATGTCTCTCGATACTTTGAAACGTTCTTTGACCATCTGGTTTCCAAGAGAGCTTTGAATCCACAATCTGATAGTCGCTAAGAAAGCCATCGTTGTCCCTTCCCCCCCCCCTCCTCACCAACCCCCGGCAAAATGCAAAACATACCCGTACAGAAATCAAGATAAAACATCAGGGTAGTTGTATCGCTTTATTGGCTAACGTGATTTTTAATCGGCCTTTTAATAAAAAGGCAAGCTAGGTAGCTTCCAAAAGATAAATTACAATATAACTACGGTGCCATATACTCCTTATTTTCAACTTCGCTAAGACTAAAAATTATCAGATTCATTTTCACAGGATAACTGAGCAGATGGTCAAATTGGACTGCCAGTTAAATAAGTAATCCTGCTGTGATGTCATGCTAAGATAAGGTTTTAATTAATCTAGGGAAGCGCATCCCATTTAATAAACAATCTATTCACGGGTGTTATTAGCTCGACAGCAGCTAGGTTTTTTTCAGTTTAGCTGGAGGGAACAGGTAAAGTGTCAATAACAATCGTGTAGGTTTTGCTCAGTTTTTTCATTTTTAATCTGACTTCCATGTCAGCAGTTGTTAGGTATAAAGACTGTGATCAGCCCAGACGAAGAGACTGATCGAGAGCAGACTATGGCCGACTCAAATCGTGGCAAGACTGGCTTATAAAACGCTTCAATGGTTGGTGGTATCATGATAAACGTTAGGATATTTACAGAGAAGAGAGTATATTTAAGTAACCTTGTGGTATGATGTGCGGCTGTCTTTGCATCAATAACTATAACTCAAGCTTGAGTTTTAAGTGAGACGCCTTCGTTCTTATGTGCTGATTATTAGTGTCATCATAATGCAGAACTCTGGGGAATCTAACGGCACTTATTTGACAGAAAAGTGTTTCTTTCTCGATGTTGTCATGTTTGACGTAAATAATCAGGAACTTTATTATACTAGTATACTAACTGTTATAGTAAACATTTTATTTGCTGCTTTGGCGATCTGTGGAAACGCTATCTTTTTATGGACACTGGTCAAGACAGAATCCCTCCAAACTTCGTCGAACCTTTTTCTTGGAAACCTCGCACTCTCGGATTTGCTGGTTGGACTTTTAATTCAACCTCTTTACGTTGCATACAAAATAGGAGAACTTTCCGGGAGATATATCTGCTATGTGCATGTGGCATTTAGTTCCTGTGCTTGGATTGGCGTTGGAGTGTCATTCCTTACTGTTACCGCAGTAAGTTGTGAACGCTATATTGCAATCTTCCGCTCCTTCCGGTACCCTACCATAGTTTGCGAGAGAAATGTGGTGTACGTATCTGCTGTGATTTGGTCAATTAGTCTTCTTACCGTCTTTTCGCGATTCTTTGGTCTTAAAAACATCGCTTTTCTTGCCATTTGCTGCACCATTATACTTGGTAGCTTCTTGACGACTTCAGTTATATATTCTAAAATCTTTCGACTCGTGAAGCGCCATCAAAAAGCCATTGCCGATGCCTTGAGCCATGCTGCCGTTGGAACAAGAATGAAAACCTTAAAAGAGACCAAACTGACCAAAACAGTTGGCTGGGTGACGGGTGTGTTCTTTCTTTGCTATCTTCCAACACTTAGTATGATGGTGTACTATGGTTTAGCAGGCTATAGCCCGGTGGTGAAGACTATATATTCGTGGACGGATACTATAGTGTTTCTGAGTTCATCGTTTAATCCTTTGATATATTATTTTAGAAATAAAGAGAGCAGAGAAGCTGTGCTTCGAGTTTCTGGTCTATCAGCAACTATATTTAGGTTCCAAGAAAAACCGCCAAGAGGGAAGACAATACCGCAAAAACCGGGAAGTGATTTTGCCGCGCCAGCATCAGTTGAAAGAGCGATGTATTTTGCGCGACTTTCTCCTAGAGGGCTTAACAACATTGCAATTGTAGTTCCTTCAGCGAGCGGAATATCTTAGCTCCGTCCACAACTTAATGCTATTAAACGTGTGATATTCGACTTTTAAAAACACAGTATCCTTCCTATCTAAATGTAGAAACAAATGACAGAATACTAATGTATCAGCTTAACGGTCACAAGCAAGAAAGATTGGTGCAACTATCTTTTTCTAATAAAATTGGAAGTAATCTTTCTAAAGAGAAAAAGCTGAATCTTTATTTTACGTCACTCTACGTAGTGCCTTGCACCTTGAGGCAAATTTGCATTTCGCAAGTCTCCCGGTATCATATTTAGACGACTTTTTCAAGATCGGTTGTGAGCCGTAATCTGCAGTTAGAAGACATATATATTAAGGGTGCGTTCGTTGGACCGTATTCCGGAATAGGAATAGATGGAATAGTTCCTGCTATTCGTGAACGATATGCACTTATCCAGCGAATCAAATATGGATGTCTACGCTGATGATAATCTCAGTCAGTGGGCAGCCGAAAATAAAATGTTCATCAACACAGACAAAACTAAAGCTATGCTCGTAAAAGGGAAACGGCTCCGGAAACGTATCTGCAACGAAAATATCCATCTTGATATCCGGTTGAATGGATCTCCCATCGAGTGTGTCAATAGCCACAAGGTACTGGGCGTGGTTCTCGATGATGACCTCAGTTTTACTAATCATACAGAGGAACTTTGCAAGAAATTAGCCAAACGAATCGGAATCGGAATCGGAATCGGAATCGGAATCGGAATCGGAATCGGACTCGCCCGTTTCTGAAGCGAAGTCAAAAAGAAACATATTATAATGCAGTAATTAAACCCATTTTTCTATATATACAGCAATACTGCATGGTCATCATGTAGTAAAGAAAATCTAAACTCTGTACTGAAGCTTCAGAAAAGATCTGCCCCTGTCGTCTTAGGCGCAGAACGCAGAGCCCCCTCTGTGACGCTTTTTAATAATCTGGGTTGGCTCCCATTCTATGTTCATGCATATATAAACCGTTGTGCCATTATATTGAATAGGATTAATGATAGAACGCCTGAATATCTAAATAGCCTCCTAACTAGAAAATTTGAAAGACACCAAAGGAACACAAGATATGCTCAGCTAAACCTTTGTTGCCCGTTATATCAAAACAATACTGAGGGAGGCCGAACCTTCACTGTACGCTCCATTCGCGACTGGAAGCAATTATCTACTACTCTTAAAACTAGCATATCAATTAAATCTCTTAAAAAGAATCTCTTTAAATAACTTATTTTAAAACAGAAAAAACAACTTAGATTTGCAGATCCATAGCTACCACCCTTTATGCAAATACTTTTAGTGATTTTATGAATTTGGGTATTTTTAATTAGTCTATCTTATTGTATTAAATAGTTTTTAAAATCTTTTTATAGTCTGATAAGAATTTTAGCATTTTAATCGTAGAATCGTAGCCTTTTGTAGATAGATGTATTTATTATTGTAAATAGAGGGCCACGGGGTCATCAGTACCTTTGGTTACTGTTAAGTGTTACCCTCTGAAAATAAAGTCTATTGTATTGTATTGTTGTATTGTGATATTTCAAGTTAGGTGACGTCGACGAACTAAATTCAGCTAATTTAGTTAAGTCTACACCGTCAACACCGACTTTGGAGGGACTATAACAATGTTATATTGTTAACTCTGAATAATTCAGAGTTAAGCATTAGTAAAAAATATTTTCCACAGTATGAATAAATGGCTTTTATATGCTTGTAAATTTTACGTTAATTAATTATTTATTTTGTATTGGGAATAGTTTGCTCTCAGAGAATTATTTTATTTGATCACTGTCGCTAGGATAATAGCAACCGTTACTCTTGCAACATTTATTCTAAGATTCTTTCCAATTTTAAAACGCTCACGTTTTTTAACAGTTTGTAAGATTTATTTAGCTTCTGGCCCATCAACGATCACGTAGTACGTGTCCTATACTTTTTCGTCAATTATCAAACATTAGTAATTCATGAGGCAAAAACAAAGGAAATCATTGAGCGATATAAAGTGATCTGTAAATCTGATACAGATTTCGTCCTAATTTACTGATAAACTTTCTCGTCAAAGTCGTATCGGCAAAATAACTGAAAACACGACTCCATTCTTCGTTTTCAATTGACGTCATAGACTACATGTATATCGCAACTCCGCCGTCGCAGTGCACTCTGGGATGGATATTTCAGTTTTCCATTGTTGTTGTTGGGCGGCCATCTTGGATTTAACAATGAAAACTGAGATTTCAGCAATAAAGGGTATAATATTGTATACTGAAACAGTCTTAAGCAGTCTTAATTTCTTATTCTTAAAACTGATATTGCGAAAAGTTAAGAGATACCAGATTCGATGCTGTACATTTTCAACATAGCAGCGCGTCATATTTTCAGAAATATCACAATTTCATTTTAATAACTTATAATTGCCTTTAAAACCCTCTATCTCAAGCATTGCATTTTAAAATCTCCCTTGGAGTAAAACTCTTAACGTGATGAAAGGTTTCGTACTTTGATTTTAACATATATCCACCATCGTTTTAAGAAATATCACATGAAACCCCTGCGTGTTTTTGGTGAGGTTGATTCAACACTAGAATCGTGGTAACGTAAGTTACATGGCAGTTGATGAATATAATGCTAATTCAAGCCGTTTAACTGTAACTTACTAACAATGCATTTAGCATCCAAAGTAATTATTTCATTTAGTGTATTTGATTTAAAAAAAAATGTTTTAAAAACTGATTTAATAAGCGTGAATACGATTCCTGACAGTCACTGATAATATAAATGTATTACTAATTAATGCTTAGCAAGTATAATAACAGAAGTACGATGCAATTGCGCCGGGGTGAAGTGAGCTATAAAAAATGCGCTACTGGTGCACTGTAGAACGAATTAGACCTAATGTTTGCCTCTCTTAGTGTTGTCACAATACTGTAACAGCTAATGTGATGCCTCTTTAGGGACTTCAAACCCTGGTTCCAGAGGTTATTTTTGCAATTCCCGCCGACACACCGAACGGCAAAGCCGAGAGAGCCCGAGTCGCGACTTCGTCGCTCGGGCGGCTATCGCGGCTGCTCGGTGTGTCGGCGGGGAAAATATAATAAACTCTGGCACCCAGGGTAGGGAATTTAGCGGTTTGCGATGGAGTTCTAGAAATTTAATGAATATTTCCTCGGGATATCTCAAGCGAATTAGGTCTAATTAGAGTCATCAATAAGTTTAGAGAAAATCGCATGCATGAACGCGAGTGTTATACGTGATTTATGCGCACTGAGTGATATTTTAAAAGTTCTGATAAAGAGCCTATAAATCACGTACAGCATCAACAGCTGAACAAAATGTGTGCGCCACGAGACGCGATGTAAATAATGTTCTGTTCACGTGTTGGCGTCATCTGTGCATCTATAAGGGAACAGATGCACTGCAGAATGTAATCTATTTGTTTTATATAATGATCGCAAACTGAAAGCTATAAAAATATCCAACCAAAACAAGTTGAGAAATGGGTTCCGAGTGCTCATGACGTCATACTTGTGTATGTCCTAATAACACAAGGCGCTTGACCAATCAGAGCGTGCGTTTCGGACCGATTATTATATAAAACCTTTTTATGCATTCGTTATTGACCAGGCCAGAATCCAGATATTTTGTTGAGTGTATTATAAACTCTGAAATAGTAGATTGTTATTCTTTAGAGAGTTAAGACCTAATCTACCAGAAGACCCATGCTGCATGGCATGCTATATGATTGATGTCTTATTATAATCAAAACATTTGCAAGTCGAGGTAATATTATTTTTTCAAAGGCTAGGTAGCTCTTTTCGCTGATGTCAAGGTTCTAAGTGGCGTTAATTTTATTCGAACGGATTTTACTTTTTAACGTCGTGAATAATTCTAGCTAGGAACTCAAATGCCCAAAGTTAGAATCATTGTTCATCAAATTTCGTAATTTTTTTACAACTGCTGTTTGGTAAATTTTTGTTGGCAGTCTGGACACTGCATTCTATGGTTCAAGTTCACTAGTTCAAGTTCGCCTTATTTCACTCTATGTAAGATAGGTTTTTATTCGCGTAAAACGACGATAAACGGATGCAATGTCACAGTTACGAGTCGTCAACACAACAGTCAATGAGAATATGATAACTGTGGAGTGGTCAAAGGAGCAAAAGCTTTTAGGTTGCCATGCACTGACCTACAAAATGTGTAAAGAGGACGAAAATAGACCGCTCTAAACAACCACTACATAAACACGAACGTGTTTGATTAGGCATCCCATTTGATTAATGCACTTTTCTGTTACTTAAGTGAGAACGTATAGCTCTTAATTTTCTTTAAAACTGTTATCATTGCACACACAGAGAATAACAGCATATAAGGGTCGAAAGAAAACATCACTGATTGCCTCGTTCTACACTGACAGATCGGAGTGCTTGTTATGAATTTGAACCATTTGATAAATTAAAATCGATAAGAGAGTAGCACTTTAGTCATTCTTTTGATTGCCCTGTTCCTTATCAGGTTCAGAGTACATTATTACTCGGGCCAGACCTTAGGCCGGCACGAGTCTTAAATCGCAAGTGTTTTTCCTTTATTTATTTTTTATTTTTTATTTGTGTCGAGATTTGGCGCCGTCAACCAATCAGATTGCACCAATCAGATTGCACTGTGCTGTTCACGTGAACAGTGGACAAATTTCCAGGTTTTTCAAGATGGCGGCGAGTGGGAGTTTTGACTTAGCAAAACCTTTCATATCAGCTGTTTTTTTGTGTAAACCAAAGGTTCCTTCAAGTGCAATACCAATATTTGTGTCTTTTCTAAAGGTGTTTCACGGGCTTTGGATGGGAATTTATCACATATTATGCGATATGCGTTAAGATACAGACAACAGCTTGTCAATTATGTAAGTAACCTTTATACCAATTGACTGTCGTTGTGTTGTTATTTATTGTTATTAACCTCTCGAAAGTATAGTAGAAATGACCCGATTTCTCAGTTCTCTGACTGACAAGGGCCTTTTAAAATATTATAATTTATATGCACATGTATTTAAATATTTATAAATTCGGGAACGAAAATCTAGCATGCAGTGATGAAGACTTTTTCAAACGAACGATAAATGACTCTGATGTGGAAATCGCATATTTATCTGTGGCAGATGCATTTCTCTCCACCACTTTTTCCTGTGTTATTGACACTGGTAAATACACACAATTATTGACTTTTTATTTTGTTCTATTTCCCGGGTCTATTTACATCTAGCCTGTACCTCTATGTATTTGATTATTATCTCTGGGTTCAGGCATTGCAGTATATTATTTTAATGTTTTTTTTTAGAACTGACATAATGATATTATAATGTGTAGAGTAGTGTATTTATCATTATTGCAAGTTTATAAAATAAACTAAATTTGGTCCAGAACTGAGAGAGTATACTTACATGCAAGTGGCATTCTTTCTTTCCCTTCCCCTTTCTTGGTACCATGCAAGCTAGATCTTGTTTCAGTGTTTTCCATCTGAGGTGGTTCTGGCTTAGATAACCCTAAGGTTACCTTAAGTACCTACCTTCTCATCGTTGTATTTCTTATTATGCCTTATTACTCATATACATTTCCATCATCTTATGAGAAAATAAATGTAATTGTTGTTGTTGTTCCTCGGTTCTCGTTTTTATTTGTGTCGAGATTTTGCGCCGTCGACCAATCAGATTACGCCTTCTTTCAAGTGTTATTCGCCACCAATCAGATTGCACTGTGCTGGTCACGTGAATAGTGAACAACATTTGCAGGTTTTTCAAGATGGCGGCAAGTTGGAGTTTTGACTTAGTAAAACCTTTAATATCAGCTGTTTTTTTTGGTGTAAACCAAAGGTTTCTTCAAGTGCAATACCAAGATTGTTGACTTTTCTAAAGCTGAGAGGTATTTCACGGGCTTTGGACGGGAATTTATCATATTATGCAACAGTCTGATCTTCTATCAACACTGACTACAAAGTAGGTTCGAAGTGAAGCGAGACCAGGTGAAATCAAGGGTCGTCACGCAAAACAAAACTCCCTCGGGGAATCAAAACTCTTTCGATCGCGGCACATTACAGTATATATATTCGTACCTGAGCCCCTCTGGAACCAGGGTAACTATAAAGACAACAGCTTGTAAATGTAAGTAGCCGCTAATCTGAACATGATAACTTTTATACCAATTGGCTGAAAGATTGCTGCAATGGTGTGGATGGTGTAAATAATCCTGATCAAAAATGCTTGTTTTTAACTAATTTTGAATGTCTTGACTTATATGTTAATATAAAAGGGGATATATCTGGGTATAAAACTGTAATTATCTCTGTGTAACATTAAATCATCGGATGCGATGCTTATGTGGCTATATGTACATGTGTGTTTCATGTGGTTATCATTCATTTGAGCATTTGTAGCACATTTTGCAGTGTGGCATACAGTGTAAAGCAATAGTTGGAGTTAACCCTATTGCTAGCTACAGCTATTCAGATGTGTGTAAACTGTATTCAATTAATCATTCGTGTTCACTATTTATCACTGGTCATGGCTGCAATTTGCTTTCTGCTTTCCATGGAAGTTCTCATCACAGGCATGCACCGTGTATAATAGGATTCTTTTTACATGACTAATATAATATTCTTATTATATGGCTTCTCTGGAGACAAAGAATCACAATTCTTCTTCAAAATAATTTATATTATGTAACTCTTGTAAAAAGAATCTAAAGTAATTTATTCTTCTCTCAAAGGCTAAAAATATTGCAAGTGTGAAATACTTATTTTAATCGAACCTGCAAAGTTGTACCAACTATTCCTTGTTGAAATTCCATATGGCCCGAGTAAAGGCTGGTACAGCCTCTTGTTTTATCTTCAAATTTCCGGCGCACAATATCGATTCTAGATATTTAAGTTAAAGTGCATTTTAATATTTTATTTCATTACCATAGGTGATTTTTAAATTCATGAAACTGTGGATTTACAAGTGACACTTCCATTTCAGTGTTGCTCATTGATTATTTTTGTCAGGTCGTGAAAGGTTTGAGAGATTGATGAGTAGTCCTTATGACATTTTGTTAATATACATGGAATAGTTAACATGGTAACATGGTTAAGACTAGCATTCGTTGCTGGGGGAAAATGACTTTCTGTATTGACTAATAATCGTTGAGTCGATGTTTCATCCGTTTTTTTCAATGGTTTAGTGTGAAATATTTATGTCTCTCGATACTTTGAAACGTTCTTTGACCATCTGGTTTCCAAGAGAGCTTTGAATCCACAATCTGATAGTCTCGAAGAAAGCCACCGTTGTCCCTTCTCCCCCCCCCCCCCCTCCTCACCAATCTCCGGCAAAATGCAAAACATACCCGTACAGGAATCAAGATAAAACATCAGGGTAGTTGCATCGCTTTATTGGCTAACGTGATTTTTAATCGTCCTTATAATAAAAAGGAAATCTAGGTAGCTTCCAAAAGATAAATAACAATATAACTACGGTGCCATCTACTCCTTATTTTCAACTTCGCTAAGACTAAAAATTATCAGATTCATTTTCACAGGATAACTGAGCAGATGGTCAAGTTGGACTGCCAGTTAATTAAGTAATCCTGCTGTGATGTCATGCTAAGATAAGGTTTTAATTAATCTAGGGAAGCGCAATCCATTTAATAAACAATCTATTCGCGGGTGTTATTAGCTCGGCATCAGCTAGGTTTTTTGGAGTTTAGCTGGAGGGAACAGGTAAAGTGTCAATAACAATCGTGTAGGTTTCGCTCAGTTTTTTACATTTTTAATCTTCCATGTCAGCAGTTGTTAGGTATAAAGACTGTGATCAGCCCGAACGAAGAGACTGATCGAGAGCAGACTATGGCCGACTCAAATCGTGGCAAGACTGGCTTATAAAACGCTTCAATGGTTGGTGGTATCATGATAAACGTTAGGATATTTACAGAGAAGAGAGTATATTTAAGTAACCTTGTGGTATGATGTGCGGCTGTCCTTGCATCAATAACTATAACTCAAGCTTGAGTTTTAAGTGAGACGCCTTCGTTCTTATGTGCTGATTATTAGTGTCATCATCATGCAGAACTCTGGGGAATCTAATGGCACTTATTTGACAGAAAAGTGTTTCTTTCTCGATGTTGTCATGTTTGACGTAAAAAATCAGGAACTTTATTATACTAGTATACTAACTGTTATTGTAAACATTTTATTTGCTGCTTTGGCGATCTGTGGAAACGCTATCTTTTTATGGACACTGGTCAAGACAGAATCCCTCCAAACTTCGTCGAACCTTTTTCTTGGAAACCTCGCACTCTCGGATTTGCTGGTTGGACTTTTAATTCAACCTCTTTACGTTGCATACAAAATAGGAGAACTTTCCATGCTGCCGTTGGAGGAAGAAGAATGGAAACCATAAGAGAGACCAAGCTGACCAAAACAGTTGGCTGGGTGACGGGTGTGTTTTTTCTTTGCTATTTTCCAACACTTAGTATGATGGTGTACTATGGTTTAGCAGGCTATAGCCCGGTGGTGAAGACTATATATTGTGTTGTAAATCAGCCTAACTTACAGCACTCCCTTAGCTTTTATACGTAACGAAGCTGTTTTAGTGTCTGATTGAATTAAAATAATCGAGATGCGGATTCTGGTATTGAATAAATTTGTCTTTTCATCTAAACACATTACTAAACGTTACTGAATTAACACTAATTTGCATGGCTGTTGATTCATGTCACTAAAATGTTCCTCAGTTTTCTACATGCATATTTTGTTTGATGTCAACCTTCGTTAGTATCAAACAGACGACGGAGCTAAGATATTCCACTCGCAGAAGGAACTATAATTGCAATGTTGTTGAGCCCTCTAGGAGAAAGTCACCGCGCAAAATACATCGCTCTTTCAACTGATGTCACTTCCCGATTTTTGCAGTATTGTCTTCCCTCTTGGCGGTTTTTCTTGGAACCTAAATATAGTTGCTGATAGACCAGAAACTCGAAGCACAGCTTCTCTGGTCTCTTTATTTCTAAAATAATATATCAAAGGATTAAACGATGAACTCAGAAACACGATAGTATCCGTCCATGAAGACTATATATTCGTGGACGGATACTATCGTGTTTCTGAGTTCATCGTTTAATCCTTTGATATATTATTTTAGAAATAAAGAGACCAGAGAAGCTGTGCTTCGAGTTTCTGGTCTATCAGCAACTATATTTAGGTTCCAAGAAAAACCGCCAAGAGGGAAGACAATACCGCAAAAATCGGGAAGTGATTTTGCCGCGCCAGCATCAGTTGAAAGAGCGATGTATTTTGCGCGACTTTCTCCTAGAGTGCTTAACAACATTGCAATTGCAAACTACGAGTTTGATTTCCTGGTACATAACTATATAGCGCTCAGTGCACTCGGCGCGGAATGTGTTTCTCTTGGTCGTTTTGATGGTGGATTACTAGGAGAGCTATAATTTTGCTTTCGACCTCGTTTTAGCCTGGAATTTTGGATCGCCGCGGTTTGATGTTCATGTGATTGCTGAACCATCTCACGGAATTTTTCGGCAGTTTCAAGAGAGCGCTTGCACGGACAGCATATTTTTGTAGGGTAGGATTCTTCCCCGGCAGAAAATGAACGGATGGCTTAGATAAGAACCCAAATTTTTCCTTAGGTCGCTGTTTAAAATCACTGGGTGATTCTTATCCGATATATATTACGGCGTTGCAGCAAATGCATGTATTTCGATCGAAAAGCTTTTCTGCTGCCTTTTTTTGGCGTAATATCCGCCATTATTGGGTTATAGTCGATCGAAGGGAGATTTTAATTACCTTTCGGCTTTTGCCACCATACATTACATATATGAATGTTTATTAATTAATTAATTAATCTGTTTAATCATGTTCTTTTAAAAGGCACATCACTTCATTCTTTATTATTTTCACATATGAATGTTTATTCTTTTGATTATTTTACTTTTATTGAAAGAACACCTCAAAAAATGCCTTATTTTACTTGTTATGTTTACAACGGAAGTGATTTATCCACAAAGTGAACCGGAAGAAAAGCGCTGTGCGCAGCACCTGTTCAATTTTTTCTTCATCGCGCACCCGATTTGGCTAGCCAATCAAATTAGAGCCTGTTTCGTGTCTTACCAGAGCCTCTGATTTTTCAGTTAGTTGAGGAGGCCGACTGGGAACGAGAATGTCCACGGCAGTACATTGCGCCACAATAGCAGTCCGTATCACACATAACCTTGTGAAGCGCATTTGGATATATTCATAGAGAATTTGCGCTATATAAATGAATACCTTTATCAATTCTTCCGATTTCGCGGGAAATTTGAACATTTGAAAACAATCGCAACTTTGCTCCATTTTATCATATTCAAGTCTGCTTTTCGCTGAACATCTTCACTTCGAGGGTAGAAAACATGCTAACGTTTTCAAAATCCAATTTTTAATCGTAAAATTGGTCACAGTGACGTCGCATTGTCAATCACTACATCCAAAGTATTTTGTTTGAGATTCTCTTGTCTTGCGCTATCTTCATTCCAAGTTTCAATTTATGGTCTAAGATTGTTGCCAAGAGGGAGGGAAAGGGGTCATTTATGACACCCTGTAAGTTATGTCGACTTTTATTCAATATTTACCTTGAAAATGGAAGAATAAAGAAATTCCTGGTACGAATGCTATTCAATATTGCCATTTCGGCAGAGCTTGGATTACCTGTGGGTAAACGACGAATTCTCAGTAAAATTGTTTCCATACCTGATAGGACACGAAACATCGCTTTCATATTGTTTAAACAGTTCATATTGACTGATCAACCTCTCCTTTCGGCGTATTTATTTGCAGCCTCAACATATCCGTGAGTAACGTCGAACACTACCTTATTGGTATATATTTTTGCGGGACTTAATTTTTGCGATTTACGCGATTGAAAAAAAGAAAGAAAGAAGCAGCGAAAGTTTAAGTACATTTTGGTACATTTTCTCCTTCAAATCGCGAAATTTAAGTCTCGTGAAATATGGCTTTCTCATTTTCGCGAAATTAAGTTTTCGCGAAAATAAGTACCAATAAGGTACTTTAAATATCAAGCATTAAACGTATCCGATATTTTCGAACGATGTACAGGTCTCTAACTTACAAGAACTTACGTCAATAACTGACAAAAACGGCGGTCCACAGGTGGAGGGAGCAGAAAACACTGCGCTCGACATCGGCTATTCTGTGATCATAGCCAAAAGTCATGGGGGTCACACCACTAAGGGTATTCAAATTGTACATGCGTAAGAGCTCTTAAAATAATTTCAAAAATTTCGTCGGTCAGTTGACGGTAGGTTCCTGTGACTGTTTAGATAAATTTAACTATATACAGTTTGAAAATAAGACCGTTGATTCGTACAAACGTACTCTAGACTGACCGCGAGTCTCCCCGGATCTGAGGACCGTTAGAACGTGGTATTTCAAGTTAGGTGACGTCGACGTACTAAATTCAGCTAATTTAGTTAAGTCTAAACCGTCAACACCGACTTTGGAGGGACTATAACAATGTTATATTGTTAACTCTGAATAATTCAGAGTTAAGCATTAGTAAAAATTATTTTCCACAGTATGAATAAATGGCTTTTAATCTAATAAATTTATATGCTTTAGTGTAAATTTTACGTTAATTAATGATTTCTTTTGTATTGGGAATAGAATCATATTAATTTTTGCTCTCAGATAATTATTTTATTTTGATCACTGGCGCTAGGATAATAGCAACCGTTACTCTTGCAACATTTAATCTAAGATTCTTTCCAATTTTAAAACGCTCACGTTTGTTAACAGTTTGTAAGATTTATTTAGCTTCTGGCCCATCAACGATCATTTAAAAAAATACAAGGATCGGAAATACTTTTCGTAGTACGTGTCCTATACTTTTTCGTCAATTATCAACCATTAGTAATTCATGAGGCAAAAACAAAGGAAATCATTGAGCGATGATAAGTGATACAGATTTCGTCCTAATTTACTGATAAACTTTCTCGTCAAAGTCGTATCGGCAAAATAACTGAAAACATGACTCCATTCTTCGTTTGCAATTGACGTCATAGACTATATCGCAACTCCGCCGTCGCAGTGCACTCTGGGATGGATATTTCAGTTTTCCATTGTTGTTGTTGGGCGGCCATCTTGGATTTAACAATGGAAACTGATATATCCATCCCAGAGTGCACTGGACCAAGTTCCAGCGATGCAGATCCTGTGGCAAGGAAATTAATCAATTCTACGGCTGAGCGTTATACATTTAGAGTTATTTCCTTTCTAGACTTGTGCATGCAAGAATGTGTAGTCGAAAGAAAGGAGCTAGGTTGTCCCTGCCAAAACGCTAGTTTGAAATGTTGAAGTACTGTTTGCCACATTCCGATTTGTGTTCAAGGTCCGTGCGTTCTCCACACCACATTTTGACTCGCCAATGCAATGTGCAAATTTGAAATCAAATTTGAGGAATCGAATCCGTATGTTATTGTTTGTTAGCCTGAATTTCAGCCGGTTTGTGTCATAATTTTAAAAGCCCCTTGACTTCCGTTAATCGTACATTGGATATGCTGGTTAAAAAAATATCGATCAATCAGTTTCCTGAGCGCCCAGCGGCACTTGATCGAACTTGAAGTTTATTCATCAGCAAAGAAACATTTATAAAATAGGTTTCCACTTTACAGCCGCCGCTCATGCAGATATCAACACAACATTTCACTTTTACTTACTGTAATTGTCTCAGCGTTGTCCATGTACATTGAGCTCCCATTGAGCGAAAACCAAGACTATAAGACTATGAGAGAAACTGCGAGATTTGTAATCTTGCATGTACCGCGCGTGTACCGCGTACTCGAGTCTTCAGTCAAAGCAATTTGCTTTAAATGTTGTAAGTGTCCGATAATGATAAGCAAAAGGCTCAGCTCTTTTGACCTTTAAATTTCTTGTCATTTAGGTCTGCGGGCCGATCAAGCCAATGTCCCTGGTTTGGATAAAATGTAGGAATTACGATCAAACAGTCGGCTAACTCCAGTACAGGCTCTAGTAATAATTTCACTGACCAAAGGCGACTCCAGAGTACGTTGAATACTTCCCCTGGCAGGTGAAAATTCGGAAATAGATGACTGCATAAACACAAAAGCTAATAAATAAGGAACATTTTCCCCTATAAGTAATCAACTGGAATGTCCCTATATGAGACCGATGGAATAGGATTTGTTTCAAGAAGCTCTGCAGAGCCCAGTTATCGGGTGCCCCGAAAATGGCGGATCGATAAATTTGAGCTGGCAATGCATCTTGGTTGAATGAGCTCCTTTAAAATAGTAACTAAGGAGTGTTCATTCAGACGTGCACAAGTAACAAACTAGGTTACGTATTTATTTCTTTATTTTATTTTAATGATCGTTGAACCAGAAGCTAAGTAAACTCTTACAAATAAACTAAGGTACGTATTTATTTCCTTGGTTAATTTTAACAAACGCGGCTATAATCTTACTTTCCTTAAGACACAAATACAACGTGCATCTAACATTTCTCGCACTGATGCTTTACAAAACAAACCCAAGCCAGATGCAGACCGTATTCCTTTTATCATTACATATAATCCAGCACTACCTAACATCTCAACAATAATTCATAAACACTCTAACATTCTCTATTCATCTAAACGTTCCGAAATAATTTACAAAAATCTTCCCTTAGTAGCCCACCGCCGCTGTAATAACATAAGTGACATTTTAGTACACATATGTCACATATGTACACATATGTACATATGTATATGTACATATGTACATATGTGTACACATATGTACACATATGTCACATATATGTACAGTTGTTTAGCAGATATATGTAGCATCCACAGATATGTCACATATATGTCACATATCTGTAGTTTTGGTAAGGGTGCAGTTACCTAACAATACTAACACCTCTCCACTGTCACCCGGCTCTTATCGCCCTTACATCGAACATGGCCTCAATTAATCAATACACTTTTTCCTCCACTGGCGAAACTCACCCGGTATCAAATCTCAGATTACATGTAATACTAAAAACGTAATTTACATGGTTCAATGTCACTACTATAATTCACAATACATCGGAGAAACAAAACGATGCCTCAAAGACCGTTTTAACGAACACAGACGACCTGTAGATAAATCCAATATCAAATCAAAACCTACAGCCGTTTCTGAACATTTTCTCAGCCCTAACCATTCTAGTACTGACATGCTCCTAATTCCTTTAGAAGTCATCTATTCTAAACGCGATTCCGTGAGAAAAGCACGTGAATCATATATCTCATCTATAAAGCTAAAACCCTACCCTGGGTACCAGAGGTTCTACTGTCCCATTCGCGATAGTTAGGCGCCGAGGAGCGAAGCGACGAGAACCTCTTGTGGCACGGATAGCCAGTTCGAACTACTATCACATTTCTCGAATAACCGGTTTTGCAGTCATGACGTCTGTTAGCTGTCAAATACATGTTTACACTTTTCCGCACCACTGATTTGCGCTACACGTGCCGACTACTTGTGTGTTCGAAATTCAGATAATGCAAAAGACTCCACTGAAACCTGGACTGAAACCTGCTTTATAGCGAACATGCCTTGATTGCTCTCTAATGTGTGATTCCACAAGTGAATTTAAAGACCCATGACGGACCATTACGCTTTGCGCGCCTCTGTTTTTGTTTTGATTTTCATGAAACCGAGGCTTCTATTGTTTTCGCCTCGCGCGCGATTCCCTCGGTTCGCGTGAAGTAGAAAATCGTCCTTCTACTCACCTTTGTCATTTGTTTGTATATGAGCAAAACAAGGAAATGAACTCTTCGTTATCAATCGAGTGTTGATGGAAGTTTGTCAACATAGTTAGAGTGCTTATGGCTCCATTGTTGCAGGCGAAGTAAATATCTGTGAGCATCAGGCCGGAGAAAATGAAAATTAAATTTACTCTCTTGATTCGTAAAATGGTCGCTGTCGGTGTTTCCTTTTTCCTTTTACTAACCAAAAACCCGTAATAACAAAGCCAAGTGCAGTGCCAAGGTCAGTGTGCCATGAATGGAGGAAGGGGTGCTTGTATAAAGTTTCGCGAGAACAAGGCCAAATGTATCAAAACCTTCCAGCTTATGACAGAAGCAAATGTAAAAATAAGGTAAGCGAAGACAACTTGTTTATTAGCACAATCTGTCCATTTGTACGTTGCCCTAATAGAAATATCCTTTATGGGAATTTGCAGTTCGAACATGGCGTACATGTTGTCCAGAATGGAATAAAGTGCTCAGGTTGTTGTTGGGACAATGAGCAGCACACTTTCTCAACATTGTATTACATCAATATTCCAGTACAGTTTACCCACCTTCGATAAGAAATATTCTTCTATTTGTTTCAGGAAAAGGGCATGCATTGTTTTCTTCAATCTGTTATTAAAGTGTGGGAAGAGGAACTATGGACTTTGCCAAGAAATTGACAATAAATAGTCCCCACCTTCAGATTCACCACTGTGGTATATATGCAGATAAATGGGAATTGTCTGCTGTAAGAGGATGACATGCATCACCTCCTATACATTTTTTTACTAAGTTTATTTTGTGTAGATTGGGACAGTTTGAAGGTCGACTTTTATTATGAAGACTGCAAGGCTGATCGGATGGCTGAAAGTCCAATGCCATGCATACCCATATGTTTGAAAGATAAAATTATGGTATACAGGTATCCCCTTACAGCACAGAAGCTAATGGTTTCTGGACAAATTAGACTAAGAAATTAGTGACAATATCATCTATATTGTTGTTTTCACTTTGAATTCAAAACAGTGATTACCAAGTTTGTGTTTAACATTTTTAGGGAGTGTTCATTATTTATGGCTTGGGGGGTCTGCATTTCATCTGCTTCTTTTGTCAAAACTTTTATGACCCCCCATGAGTGAAATTAAAACTTAGATGACCCCCCTATAAAATTGCTCAAAACTTTATTGACCCCCCCCCCCCCCACAAAAAGAAAAGAATGCATGGATGTGCAAGAAAGAATGCAAACATCATATACATGTAACCTTTTAAATTTAATATTGTCTCTAGATTTATGGTATTTTCCATGATACATTACCTTTGTTTAGTAGAAAACATATATATATATATACATGTATTATTCTGGAAACTTCATCATTGGCATATATAACTAATCTCCTGGACACCAATGCATTATCTGTCCTATGGGGATGTGCCTTTGATCATGAGCTTAGAGAATACCATCCTGCATATACAGGAAAAAAAGCAAACTATCTTTAAATTAATGTTGTGAGGAATGAAGGCCCAAGCTGAAATATTTGAGATTTGACTACTCTCTAAAACAATGGTTTCCTGTGTTCTGGAGACTAAACATTGGCTTGGGATTACAACAACAATTTCGTTACATTTTCAGTTAAATTTTATTTTACATGACAGGTACGTCAACTTTGTTTTGCCCCCCCCCCCCCCCCCCCCCTCCCATGATTTAGCGAACCCCCCAAATCCATAAATAATAAACACTCCCTTAGCTTGTTACAGACATTACATACTATAATCACGAAATGCTGGTAACTTGATTTTTCAGTATACACAGAAGCCCTTAGGCATGTGGAAAATAGTCATGAGAAAAATAGTCATCAGTGGAATATTCATGGCATACTATGAGAAAACATTGCATATTAACTATTTTATCCCATGCCAATCTAAATAAAGAACTCTGACCTCACCTGGCACACGTGCTGCATCAGATTCCAGTTTTTCTTCCAAAATATTGTGATGAGTGCACGTACAGCACATGGTGGTGTAAAAAACATCGACTCAACCTGTGGGATACCGCCGTGCAACAGATTTCCAGTCTTCTGACTGGCTGTATTTTTCATGGCATCGCCGGTAAACAACTATATCCCTTCTGCCAGATAAATCAGAAATATACAAAGAAGAGCCTCCTAATTTGAGGCTAAACTTGGGCCTGTGGACAGGACTCGGTCAGGTTGGGTACAATGTTTGGATGCTTAATGCAAAGTAGAGGTAAAATGGCAGCATATGTCAAAGAAATAATATTGGCCCTAAGATAGCCGATTGGTTGGCAGTGAAAAATTGGACCATGAAAAAGCATTTGTGGGGGCCGGAAGATAACATTTACATGTATTTGCCAATATTCTACAGTCTGGAGTTACCTTCATAGCATATATGTTGAAGATATGACTAATGGTTGAAATGGTGGCAGTAAAAAGGGTGTATGAAACTTTAGTTAAAGTTTTGATTTCCAGCACTTTTACCAAAACCTTAATGAATTGCCATGTTTAGTTATCTTACTTATGATTGTTATAAATATTGTTCTCCAATTTATTTTCTGATTGGAACAACTGAAATACCAAAACAAATTGCATACACCATTCTTGCTGCGCATCCCTCCTATCAATAGGTAGCTGGGGTCTTGGACTACAAGGCCAGAAATGAAGAGGAAAGGATAAAACTAATATGACTGAAGTTTTATGGATAAGGTCAACATGTCATATTGTTTTAATCTCACTCCAGTATTTTATCCCTTTTTCCTAAAACTTGAAAACTAAAGAGCAGAGCCCCTGAGGATTCTGGTTCTTTTGGTAAAACAAGTCATTCTGCACTAGTACTCTAATATTAAAAGTTAGAAATGCACTACTCAATCCTCATTAAACCACAATTTTTTTTTTTCTAAAATCTACATGTACATCCTTATATGTTCAAAATTTGTAGTGCTTTGTTTATAAAAACATGCTAGTATAATTGCCACCCATCATGCAAAAAAAAATCCCTGACTTTTCACTGACCAGAAAACAATTTTCACTGACCATAATAAGACTCTTAGACATTCTCTCGTCCAAAACAAAAGTCATTATCAAAACCTGTAGCCTCCCTTCGCAATGTTTTGAGGCGTGATGAGGAGCCCGTGTGGCAACTGGAAAATATAATTCCCTGACTTTGACAAGAAATTTAGAATTTCCCTGACCATATGCAAAATTCCCTGACTTTTTCCTGACCTTGAAAAAAAATACAGAAGAATACAGAAGAATAGAGTCATATTGGCCGAACAGAGCCTTCCTACCGACAGTCCGCCATGATGCCCTCTTTCATATAAAACATACATCACATTCTTTGTAACAAAAATTTCGCCTACATTGTCAGTGGCCTAAATGTCTTTAAAATGCTACAGAAATGATGCCTTACAATTTGGCAACATGTGAAAATAAATATACTGAAAGTCAGATTGGAAAAACGGCCGATGGAAGTGGATTGCGTAGAGCGATTGAAACTTGTGCATTTTTCAACACCGACAAAAGATGGCGGCCAGCGTCTAAGCGCGCAAAGCGTAATGGTCCGTCGTGGGTCTTTAAAGGACACGCAACTATAACAGTGGCTTTCTGAGGACAATGCAGACCACGAATCGAACGCTACGCGGGATTCATTTCAAATACCAAAGACTTTCCCCAACCAGTAAGCAGCACAGCAAAAACATCTTCTGCATGAATTTCAAAATTCACTCATCTTGTTGAGGTTTGAGATTTTCGATCTCTGGGAAAAGTGGCTTTGAATGTTACAGAAACTGCTTCAGAGAAATACTTTTGCATGGAGTCTTCTGTCGTCATCTTGATTAAATGTAAATCCAAAACCGGTTTTTCGTTCGCTAAGTTATCTAGCCAATCATATCGACGGATATCATTCCTAATTATAACTAACCAATATAAATAAGCCTGGTACAAATTCTGTACCAAATTCGAACATGGAAGTGAGATTGGCTATCCGTGCCACCAGAGGTTCTCGTCGCTTCGCTCCTCGGCGCCTAACTTTAGCGAATGGAGAGAGTAGCACCTCTGGTACCCAGGGTACTAAAACCCTCGAACCACTCGGAATGATAGACGTGATGAAATGTAATTTCACCGTTTGACCTTTATTGTCGGCTGTTACTCTATCTGTACTATCTTTTCGAACCTATTTCGTAATTTCGTTTTATGTGTTACTATTGTATAAAAAAATTGTCATCGATTTTGTAATTTCCGCTCACAGTTACGTAATTAACAACAACAACAACAACAACTTTTTATTCGCATAATTTCATCCATTTTTTTTTAAGCATTATGAGTATATATATATTTTATAATAAAAATACGTAATTAATTATTGATTGAAAGGTAATTATGCCTAGTGGCTAAATAAACCGTAAGGTTTTCTGGTTAGCCGCTAGCCTTTTAAAGTTAGTTTTGAAATAAGCTCAGCTTTCTAACGAGAATTATATATGGAGAAAAGGGGAAAATGAAGGAGATGAATCTAGATAGATTTCGTATTTGGGATTAGCTCAACTTTCAAACGAGAGTATAGTGAAAAAGAAGAAATGAAATAAATAAATTATGGAAAAAGCAGATAATTGGTAACATTATAATTTATTAATACTTATATTGTTCTGCCAATAAATAATGTTTCACTTTTTTGGAGAAGGAGAATACTTTAAGGTTCTTTAGATCATCAGGAATCTGTTTCCAATATTCAATTGCCATGGAAGAGATAGTTTGTTTACCAATATTTGTTCTAGCACAAGTTTATATAAATTTTGTTTGACAGCATATCTAGTGTTATGGGAATGTACATCACTGGCATATTGGAAATAGTTATCAAATACATTTGGTAATTGCTTCCTATGCCAAAGATGGGTAAATTTGAGAGCTTGAAGTTTATAAACATTATTCACTGTAAGAATATCTAACAGGTTGATTAGGGGCAGAGCACTTTCCGTATTTTCCCCATATGAGCATGCAAAGAATATCGCTCTTATAACTTGGTTTTGCTTTGTTTGGATTTTTTTAATATGTGATTTGTAGGCACTACCCCATGCTAATATTGCATATGATATGTATGGGTAAATAATAGTGTAATATAGTTGTCTTAATTGTTGTAGGGATAGATAGTGTCTTAGTTTATAAATCATACCAGTATTTTTTGCAATACGTGAGCAAACATAGGATATATGGTACTTCCAGGAAATTGCATCATCAATCTTCACACCAAGGTATTTAATATGATCTTTTCTTTGCAGGGAATGACTCGTCCCATCACTATTCGTTATCTTTATGTCGATATTCACTTGCTTTTTTCTTTTTGATTTTATGATCATAAAATTCGTTTTTGTAAAGTTTATTGATAACTTATTTAAGTCACACCATTTCTTAACTTTTATTAGTTCGGAATTTACTAAAGTTTCTAGGTCAGAGGCATTACGAGATGAGGTGAATACATTTGTATCATCAGCGAAGATTCTAAAGGAGAATATTTCTGACGAACTTGGAAGATCATTAATATATATTAAAAACAATAGTGGTCCCAAGGAGGAACCTTGAGGAATACCACAAATCATTTTTTGTTTTTCTGACTCAACATTATCTATAGAAACGTACTGTTGTCTATTTATCAAATAGTCAGTGAACCATGCTAAAGGAATTCCTCTTATACCATATTTTTCCATTTTCTGTATTAAAATTTTGTGATTAACAGTATCAAATGCTTTTGAAAAATCTAAGAATACACCACACGTGATTAAGTTATTATCAATTCCTTTTTTTTAAGTTATCTGTAATTTCAGTTATCGCTTGTGCTGTAGATCTTCCCTTTCTAAAACCAAACTGATATTTATTTAGTATTTGATGTTTTTCGATATAAATGATAAGTTGTTTGTAGACAAGCTTTTCAAATATTTGAGTGAGTGATGATAGTGTAGATATTGGTCGGAAATTTGTAGGATTTGTGATTTCACCGCCTTTGTCAGCAGGAGTTACTTTTGATATTTTTAAAATATCAGGCATTATACCTGAAGTAAGGAATAATTGAATACTAAACACAAGGCTTCACTTATTTGATCACATGCTAATTTAATACACCTTTGGGGAATTCCTATTGAAGCTTTGTTTATTTTTATTGCCATTATTAAATCACGAACTTCATGTATAAGGATACCACGGAACATAAAACTTTTTTGAAATGAGGTGTTTATATATTTGGTTGGATCGGTATTGTCGTTTTGAGGAAGTTGTGAAGATAATTTAGGGCCAACATTTATAAAATGAGTATTTAATTCATTGCAGATGCTTTGCTTATCTATGTAACATTTATTATTACTGATGAGTTTTGTTATTGTTGTCTGATATGCTCTTTTCCTATTTGTCAGCATACCGATTAACTTCCAGGTTGTTTTGATATTTTCTTTGTTCATATTAAATTGAGAAGTAAAATAATTTTTTTTTGCTGCTTCTTTAATTTTATTTAATTTATTATTACATGTCTTATATTCCTTTACTCTTTTAGAGTCACTGCTAAGAAAATGTGATTTAAATAGTTTTTGTCTCTTTTTGATGGAGACAAGAATACAATCTGTTATCCATGGCTTTCTTAGTTGTCTTTTCTTGGCATTTGTTATTTTTTAATTGGAGCATGCTTATCGAAATATCCTGGAGTATACTAATTATTTTATTCATGCTTTCATTAACATCTGAATTTACAAGTGATGTGAAGTTTATATTTTTTAAGTCATTTATAAATAGATCATTGTTAAATACTGAGAAGTCTCTGTAATATTGCTTCTTATTAATTTCAGGAATTTTAGTTGCTATGGTGCAAAATACAGGAAGGTGGTCAGATATGTCAGCAATGCAAATTCCTGATCTTAATATTTTCTCTGGAGAGTTTGTATAAATGTGATCAATTAGAGTGGCTGAATGATCAGTAATCCTAGTTGCTTTGGTAATAATTGGCATAAAACCCAGGTTGAGGAGCATATCGAGGTATTCAGATGTGTAATTATCTGTGTTGTACTTGAGAAAGTCTATGTTAATATCACCTAAAATATATATCTCATAGTTTTGTTTACTAAGGTTTTCTAAGCTTTCTTTCATATTGTCATAAAATTGTTCTTTATTATTTGACGGGTGACGATAAATGCAACCAATTATAATATTTTTTTGTTTTTTTCTTGTTATTTCAATCCAGCAGGATTCTAGACCTTCAGAATTATTTTTTAAGTCATGCCTTTCAATAAAATATAATTTCTCGTTGATATATAAACCCACACCTCCTGCAGCAGTTTTAGAGTTTGTACCTAAAAATAAATAACCTGGTATGGTAATATTTGTCTGATATTTATCTTCAGAGAGTTTAGTTTCAGAGATAGCTATAATGCTGGGTGTTTCTTTCACTGTAAGTAATACGTCATTAAGTAAAGTAACATTTTTGGGCAAGCTACGTATATTGCAATGTAAAATGGAGAACCCTTTTATATTAGCCTGTTGAAAGTATTGACCAGTTTGTTTAATACTATACAATTTTGATTCCATGAACCTATCTGTTTCGTCTTCTTCACAGGCATTTTCGTTATCTGGATTCTCTAAGATATCTCCAAATAAATCTTTAGAGTTTTGTAAAAGACTAGCAGAAAGATAAACCCATGCACCCGTAGCTTTTAAAAACTCTTCGTTGCTTAAATCACTAAATGGTAATTCAAATAGCGAGCAGTAACCTATAGGTATCATATTTCAACTTGGCATATCTGATATGATCAAATTAATTAAATATATAAAGCTAGCTAATAGTCTTACTTCAGCTTCGACGCAGAAGAACTTTAGTGGGCTGTATTTATAAGATCGTTGAAATCTTTCTTCATCTTGTTGTGCTGTGCAGAATAGGAAATTCTGAGAAATTCTAAAATCGACTTTAGGATTCTTCGACTTTGTCCTCAAATTCTTTGACCATTTCTTCTGAAGCAAACACGTGTGTGGCTGAACTTTCAGACTGCTTTAAGTATATCTTTCCGTTATTCTTCCAGATAAATTTCCACTTCATTCTTTTCTTGAGCTTGTTGATTCGACCGAACAGCTTTTTTTTCTGTGGCGTAAGAGATTCGGCAATGTACACGTTGTTATTGGAAACCAGGCTCAGGTTTGGTAGATCTTTTACAGTAGTATGTAAAGTGGCGGTTCTGGCCCACCTTGAAAATGTTGTACAAGCAAGGCGGTTCGTTTCACTTCGTTTCACTCACCCCCTTGCTTGCACAACATTTCCAAGTTTTTCCAGAACCGCCACTTTACATACTACTTTATACACAGTGTTGCCCAAAATTGTCACTAGACATTCTTACACCTAAAAATCCAAAAGTGTGAACCTATTAGAGAAATGATTATTATACTGTATATCGATCTCTTCCACTATGGATAATATATCGTACCTCCCCCTAGAAATCTTGACTAAGATCGTAGAGCTTGCAGGTCCTACGTCATTCGCAAGCATCGCAAGGACATCGAAACGCCTAAACGGTGCCGCATCTCTCGCGCGCTACAAAAACGTAGACCAAGAGTTCCGCACGCGAGTATTCTTCGTCTACGTTCTCGATACCGCCCACGACGACGCCGATCGAGACGGCTTGGTCAAAAAGTTCGGCATCCCCAAGGAGGAAGACGGTCCAGGCCCGCTAGTTTACGCTAGTGGACGTGGCAACCTCGACGTCGTCCAGTGGCTCGTTAGCCGCACTCGCTTCGACTTAGATGGTGTGATCTTCGCAAGTGTCTGTGCTACCCGATTTGGTCATCACGACGTCGTCAAGTGGCTCACCGCACATTTCGAAATCGATATCATGGAGGTCGAATATCTCCGCGCCATTCTATTTCTAGGGGGTGTCGAAATGGGCGACTTAGACATGGTCAAGTGGATCATCGAACGCTTTCGGCTTAGAATAGGGGACGGGACCTCTGAGAGTCCCTACCTCAAAATGGTTAGGCGGTTCGTCAACGACATTCTTACACCTAAAAGTCCAAACTTGAGTATCTGTTAGAGGAGTGATTAGTATGCTGTATATCACCACCAAATGGTATTAGTATATATTCTTTATTCCACGATATTAGCGTTCGTTGTCATCTTAGTACGCATTAACACCATACAGATCGAACATGTCGAAGAAGAACTCGAACGTAGACGCCGCAATAACTTGTGATTGGTTGATGCGAGGAAAGGACACGAAATGCCCAAAGAAGATTTCGAAGACATCGAAGTTCTGTGCCCAGCACAACTTCCAGATCTCAAAAGGCTGTGCCCCATTCGTGCCATGCTCGAAGTGCGGTAAAGGATGTCGTACTAGTTACGGGCTTTGCTCAGGCTGCGATCGTCTCATTATCAAGAAGTGTCCCCATGTAAGACGCGCTAAGAAGTCCAGCAAGACGCTAGAGGAAACTCCACATCCAAGAAAGGCGGAACTTGCAGAGCCAAACGTGGTGGAACCGGAGGAAGAGCCAAACGTGGATCCAAATGAGACAGCGAAGACTGACTACTTCCGTGAGTTCGATACGTTTGCAGATTCAACCGTGGTGGAAGCGGAGGAATGCTTCGATGAGGCTCTTAGCCATGCGTCCGACGGTAGCATCGACCGCGGAACCAAGAGTGGTGGAACCAGAGGAAGGTCTCGGAGAGTCTCTCAGCCATGCGCTCGACGAGGTGTTGGCTGCCTTGAGGAGCGAGAAGGACGATTAGGAATAGCCACAAAAAAAAAAAAAAAAAAAAGGATGAAGAAAAGTCGTTGCGTGACCCTCTTCATTCTTTTTTTTTTTTTTTCTTCTTTCTATTAAACGTACGACATCTACAGCGTATCATGGACGAGCTCATCAGATTGTTTGGTCCTGGAATTTGTAGAAGCCTGAATATCAAACCACGATTGCATATTAACATCAGTGAAACATGTTCTGATTGTCTCTGCCCCTTGGAAATACAAGGAACGGAATTCGTGTGTCCCACATGTGGTCTTGTTTCCGAGGCCGAACCATGTGAAGAAACGAAGATCGATATTACTACTACTCGACTGCGTATAGTAGGTCCGGACGGATTTCAGTATCAAAGTGATCTAGACCGCGCAAAACCAAAGCAAAGCGATAACACGGACCTGCAACGACGAACGCTCCTACAAGAACTACGAGCATACAACACTATTTACAAACAAAGTTATGACCTATCGTTCCCTATGAACACGTTAGGAATCGTAGCCGACGCATTTATCCAAGTAATGAAAGTTCGTCTCAAGCGTAGCGATGCTAAGAGAAATATTTTAGCTGCTCTACTCTACCATGCGTGCATACAATGTGGGTTCGTCCGATCTAAAGGTGAGGTTGCTCGCTTCATGCAACTAAGCAACAAAAGCATCCATAGCGGAGAGGTCTTTATACGTTCTCTGTATGACGACGATAAGATCGATGTAGACTTGGATGCCGAGCGCATAGTTCCTCACATTGCAACGACTTTCCTTAAACTCGATCCTCAAGGAGTACCTATAGACGTCCAACAAACGGTCCACGAGGTTGTTACTACGGCAATAGAAAACAATATAGGCCCCAAATCAATACTTAAGACGAAAGTTGTTGGAGCAAGTTACGAGGTGCTACGTCGCTTAGGATCGTCTATGTCTCTTAAAGATGTCGTTAAACGATGTGACGTATTTGAAAATGCGGTCAAGCGTTTTGTCAAGGAGTTGCTTTCTTACCATTCCTACTTTGAGCCAATCTACACTAGACATGGGCTAACTAGCAGTAGGACTTAGCGAAGTGAAAGTGAGAACCATATTCGTTCCTTTCATAGGAAATATCGATTCTTACCCTACTAAGCTGCCAAGTTTTTCTCGCATTTCCTTTTGCACTTCTTGCTTGAGTTCGGCTCGAACCCGATCCGGACTTTTTTAACCTATGGAAGTCTCGCGACGAATTTCAGACCTCATGATCTCATACTTATTCGCTTCGTTCAGGATGAGACTGTTTTCGGAGTCGGATATGTTTTCATCGCGTAAGGCCTTCGATACTAGATCGCGAATCGTATTGATTTTCGCCTTTGCCAACATAGTTGTCCTTTCATGTTTAGAAACCTTTATTCCTAACTTCTTAGCTCCAAGGGTCGTAGATGCTGAAATTAATCCACATAGCCCACCAATAACTCCAAGTGGTAGACCAATCACTATTCCAACCCCAGTCAATGCTACGCCCAATCCAGATCCAGATAAGATCACAGATAGACCTCCAGTTACCACTGCGATACCATGAACCATTCCTTGAGAACGTGCATATTTCTTGCGCACACCTTCGTAGTGCCTTTCTTGAACTTCTATGTCCGAAAGCGTGTCTCGGATCGTTTGCAGTCTAAAGTTCTTTCCAGTGTCACTAGCAATCGGTGGATAGATACTTGGTGCTGAGGGAAACGGTTGAATCGAATCGCCTTCCATTGTACGTTATACATATAACTTACTCAAGCTTCAACACGTACAGTATAGGTCGACCATGGAAGTCTACGATGTTGCCTTTCTCATCGCGAACTGTCAGACTAAGACTGCTTCGCATTGTCCCTAGAGCTTTGACAGCTAGAGGTTGTAGTGAGGCATATGTTGATTTTGCGAATCCTTCACCTCGGATCTCTATTCTAGCTAGGACTTTCGAGGGCTTTCCCTCGAGAAGTGAGAAGCTGGAATCCACCACATCGCAGTGGACATACACTGTGTGGATATCTTGTATCGTCAGTTCATGATCACCCACTTCGATCTTCATCTTTTCTGACCCGTGTTCTTTTCCTTTAACACCCAACAGTGTGCCAAGCTCATTACTGCACGTGATTTCTTTCTTGACCTTTAGGATCCAAGACCTACTATATGGAGGTTTCTCGAATTCCACAGCGCCAGCAGCGATTGCGGGTTTAAAGAATGGTTGAAGACTTGCCATATCATGGTGACCTGCAGCAGCAATATTGTATGGGAACATGACGCCCCCAGTATCCCACCAGAACGAAACCTCCTCCGCTAGGTTCCACCAACTATTCTCAATAGTGACCTCGAGTAGCGAAACATTCTGTATAAGAATAGGGTTGTCGAAGTAGACAGTATGGTCAGCCGATGTGGCGGTGACATTAAGGATCGTCATTATATGTTGAAGGTATAACTATATGTATGTATAGCTTCAACATGTCTCATAAAGTTCATTTCGAAGGTGATTGGGGTGACTATATCGCACCTCGCAATGCAAAGGCCTTTGCAGTCTTTAAGAAGAAATATCCCCATGCGGACTTTGAGAAGTTCTTAGCTAGGACGACGGCGTCAGACATACACGACGATTCAACGTATGAGACTAGGATCGTGTTTTTCGACGGTGGACGACATTGGTACATTACCGGTCTCGTACCAGTGGATATTCGAAAACGCATCGATGACGCATTGCAGGGAATGGTTGATGGTTTCCCATCTACGTTGACACTAGATAAGAGTGCGAAATATCCTATTCGAGCAGTTCCTTTTACCGAACCGGCACAAGATATCGATCTCACCAAGTTATGGATATACGTCACACCTACGAAGAAGTTCGAAGCAGGCGTTCCAAATATATTCAAGGAGATCGTTGTAAAGCATACGACAGCAAAGGAGTCTCGTAGATGGTTATCAGGTCCGGATTTCAAATACTGGCCTCAACAACTTAATTTTGCAACGTGGTGTGCAACTTCTGGATGTGGAGTGTCGTTGTTTGACCCCACTTTCAAAACGTATCCACCAGTTGTCCAAGGGTTCCTACGATTCCACGTATATTTCACGATACGAAGAATTCTACACGAACTTGGAGCTCCTCTACCTGGTAACCGTGCTTTCAAGCAACTCGACAATCTCTATAGCAAATCAGTCCTTGAGAAATTGTGCATCGAATTCGGTATATCTCGAACGCCAGACTTTCGGTGGGATGGCTTAGGAGACGTCTACGTAAACTCTCATGGAAGAATGGTGGACTATACGGAGAAGTACGCACATAATACTTCGTACTCTGCGAAGTGGCCTGGTGGTGACTTTAAGTTTCCTGAGGAGAGTCGTACGGACTATCAGTTTCCTTTATCGTACATTAGCAATAACAACGGTAAACAATACAATTGGTTTACGCCACCAATCGGTAGAGGTTTGACGAACGCTGGGTTAGGTAGATTGAATCGATCTGTTGAGGCTTTTGGATATTGCATTCTAGGTGCTCAAAACGACCTTAACGAATCCATCGTAGATAGCTTCAACGTCAAAGAAAAGTTCAAGAGCTTAGTCGAAGGCGCTATTCTCGAAAACGATTTAGTGGTGAGCTATAAAAACTATCTTACTGCTATAACGACGACGCATAAGAGGCTCGATCTAGCAATAGCTATAGGTGTGCGATTATTGCCAAGCAATCTAGTGTACTATCTTGGTAAGAAAGATGGCTATAGGAATCCAACCCCGAAAGCCACGAAAGATATGATGCTAGGCACTAACGACATCAATGCAGAAGTCAAAGGACGCCCGCTTCCTATGGAAGGCCCACCAGATAAGAAATTGGTGCCGCCTCTCGAGACGCACGAGAAACGAGTTCCTGTACCAAAGGCTATCCCACAACATGAGATCAATCTCGCGGTGACATCCATTGCCGCAGCTGGAATTGCATGGACGTTGTTTCGTTAACGTCGTTTGTATTGCTCCACTACGAAGACCACTGCTGCTACGATTAACAACCAAATGTTGTTTGCTAAGACTCCAACAACGTCAGCAGCCATACTGAATATGAAACTCGCAATTGGTCCAATCATCTTAGGTAGAATCTCTTCTAACTTTTTACCTATTGCTTTTAAGGCTTTGGCAGTTGTTTTAGCGACTGCTTTGGCAGCATCTCCCAATCCCGGTACTATCGCGGGAACTGCCTTTGTCAGATTGGAAACTATTACGCCGATCACAGTACTTACCGCAGCTACCACGCTAATTATACTGACTCCATACTTCTTGAAGATGATTCTTATGCGATCCCTAAGTGGCATACGTTCTACCATAGCTTCTTCTATTTGTTCTAGGACTGCTTGTTCCTTCTGATCGGTCTTTATTTCATTAGTAGCGTTTTCTTTCTGAGTTCCGGTAGACGTAGGGTCTTCGAGTATTTCTTCATTTCGTTTGATCCTCTCACGCAATTGGTCTTGACCTACTATGACTTCTTCTACCATTTCTTCCCTCGGAGGTCCTAGGACTCCTTTGAGACCTTTCCCAATCCTCGTATATAACTCGCCCTTCTTGGTGGTCAAAGGGATAGGTTTATTCGTACTTCCATACTCGTGGATAGCGACTCTACCATCAGACATGGTTGCCATCTCGAGAACGCCTCGAATTCCCACATCTGGATATCGTTCCCAGACGGTCTCGAACATATCCTGTCTTACAGCGTCTGATAAGCCTTGTTTGAAGATCACATCTCTTGCGCTGAATTTAGGAGGTTTCTCATCTTCCAGATTTTTCAGGACCTTTTCGTGTCTAGAAACTTTTGAGTCTTCCGGCCCAGTGAGTTCGTCGATGTAATCATCGCCTACAGAAAACGAGGTTTCCTGATTATTTGGTCTAGCACCTTCTCTAGCGTAGTCGCGTCTGGTTTTCATTGGGACCATTTCTCTTGGCTCTTCTGGAAACTTCGCTTTCCAATCCTCCATATCGACAGCATCGTCATCGTCGTAGTCTTTTCCTCTTTCAGCTCCGCCAGGTCTTTCCTCTGTGGCATCAAAGTCCATGTTAAACATAGCTATGTATATACGTATATTCAACATGATATCATCAAAGTTGAATCCTGCAAAGGCGCAAAGAGAGCCTCATGCACTCAAAGCTGTACGAACCTTGTATAGGAAAACTTTCACTCCATCATCTGCCAATCCGGGTGAGACTCTATACGTAGAAATGCCAACGCTAGGAGAAGACATCGTACTGGTACCTGGCAGCCTAGCGCTATTGGGCGACATCGTACTATCTGGTGGACGCGAACAACAGAGTCGTTTCGAACGTTGGACGTTGCTTGGTCATACATAGAGTCTGTAAGATAGGAGCTGAAATAGTAGAAGACCTCGCCAGGTCAGACCTCCTACAAACGTATTCCGACGTATACCTATCTACGCAGGAGAGAGAATCGAGAGTGCAACAAGGCATCCAATCGGAGAACGTGAATAAGCTACGATCGAAAGCTGGTGATGCAGGTACTTCGGTTGCTGGAGAAAACGCGCTCCTAGCTGCACACGGTTCCAAATATAGAATTCCATTAGATGTCGACATTCTGACACAACATGGAGTTCTATATCCACATGCCCTAGAAGACACTATATCATTCGAGTTGACTCTAGCGCCTGCCGTTGAAATAGTCGTTGGATCAGATAGTACTAAGATAGGCACATACAAACTTAACAACATCCAGTTAGAATATGAAGCAATCAAGAACGAAACCCTAGCCAAGAACGCACTTAACGCATACAAAGATGGTACTGCTTTCCTATATAACCATGCCGTTCATTTCAAGACAGTAACTATCGCCAAGACAACGGATACTTTGATATCTCAGAATATCAACGTTCCACGACGATCCTTCGCTGGGCTACTTATACTATTTATAGATCCACCTACCACTGGCACGCGAGATAGTGAAGCATTCTCAAATCCTGATATTTCTAAGATAGAGGTAGACGTTAATGGAATTCCAAATAGATTCTTTCCAGGAGGTATGCTTCCCCCAGATTTCTGGGAGGCTGCAAAAGGCTGGTTTGGTACACCCAACACTTCCATGACTCCAAACAAGTTCTTTGAAAATAGATTCGCTATCCTAGTCGATTGCCGCACAGCAAAAGATTCCACCGTTCATGGTGATGGATTGGCACAAACCGGTAGTGGAAAGGACGTCGATATTCGCGTACATAGAACTGCGAAGGGAAGTGGAAATGTGATCATGCACATCTACGTCCTTGCGGATGCTCAGATCACGATATTGAACAGATCTTTACATAGTATATTATACTGATGGATTCTCTCGTAGAGCACGTGCCGTTCAACGCACTCATAGTCGGTCCAACGAATTGTGGGAAGACTGCGTTTCTCATAGAACAACTTCGTGGATCATTTCGTGGTAAGTTCGATTACATAGTACTGATTTGTCCTACGTATGCCCACAACAAAACCTATCGTGGATTTGCAAATCGAGATCCTCGTTTCTTCGTCATGTCACCACCGCAGGATGCCATCGATGCTACTTTGAGTATTTGCGCAACATTTTGGTCAGGTACCAATACTCTATTGATTCTCGACGATTGCGCCGCATCGAAGGACGTCAAGAAACGAACTGACAAGCTAGTGGAGATGGCCTTTTCCGCTCGTCACATAGGCATTTCTATTTGGGTGTTAACTCAACAGTTGACAAGCATATGCAAAACTTTTCGAGAAAACGTGGCGGTGGTCGTGGCCTTTCATACAGCGTCAGCTCTTGATGCCAAAGCACTATTTGAGGACTACGGTGGTGGGTTGAAGGTGGATGAGAGGAAAACGTTGACCTCGGAGCTCAAGGCCCACAAGTTCGCTCGCACATGTTTCTGTCTCCGTCATCCTTTCGAGGTAGTGTTAGAGCTCCCAGCACCTATAACATATTATCATGGATGAATACATGAATGAACTGATTGATGAGTGCGCTATTGTTTGCCCTCCAGTCGTGTTGGAACATCCAACCAAATTGGAGGGTGTCGAAGATTGTCGGGAAGCACTTGCAATCTTAGCTGCAATGGGTACGACGAAGGAGTACCTAGGACAGAACTTCTCAATAGTAGATATATCTAAGCTATCTGAGAAGGACGTAAAACGTTTGCATAGTAGGTACCAGGCCGTAGTAGCAAAGCAAATAACGGGATGCTTAGTAAATGGAGCACTACGTCTAGCTACCCGCGCAGTCGCATACGTAGTTCCAATAGATGACAAACAAGAACTGCTTAAGGACCTACGAGAAGACCATCTAGTTCGCAACGAGATATCTGCTGTGGCCGGCCTATTATCACTCAAAGCAGGTCGATTAGTGGCTCTAGCTAGTGCCTTATTCCACGTAGTTGATCACATAGTCGTTCCTACGACACCTGTTGAACCTTCACTACTACTTACTATACCGAATCAAGATGGAAGAAGCGGACCAGATAACTGTGAATCCTCCGACGACTGCACCAACTAAGGTAAAAAACCCAAAGCGCGTTGCAGCCGGAAAGGCCCTAGCGTTAAGCAACAAACTCGCTAGAGAAGCTCAGGAGAGAGAGTTGGCGCGCGAAAGCGAACCACACAAAGAAGTCAACGTAGAGAAAGGTCGGTTCGAAAACCTGGCTATCCTCACAGTCATTGGTACTGGCGCTACATTGGTTGGCACGTACTATACGTATAAGAAGTATGTAGATGGCAATAAGCGCGCTGCCGACGTTAGCACGACACAACCTGCAGCTCCGGCAAAGCTAACGGCACTAGACATGGAGTAACACTTAAAGACTCGAGACCATACTATATATGTCGAGATGGATAAAGAATTGATGAAGACGGCAACCGATGCAGCTATAATTGTTGGACTTGCTACTAGTATTGGGTGGATCGTAAAAAAGACTACCAAGGAATCCCTGCTTAGTGATCCTTCTTCTTCCCTAGTAAATTACGCAAAGTGGACTGCCGTGATATTTGGTAGCTTATACGCAAAACAATATCTTGAGAAACAAAAGATCATACTGTAATGGCAGCAGCAATTGCTATGACAGTTTTCGGAGCTGTTTTGAATGCGACGGCATTTACTGGTGGTGGCATACTAGCTAGAATGATTGGAAAGGGTGATACAGATACAGAACGAGAGAGACACGATAGGGCCATAGAAAGACAAGAATCTGAAATGACAGCATATAGAACCGAACGTCAAAGACTATACGACTTTGCACAAAATCAGGAAAGTCTTGAACGCGACGCATACAACGTTCAAAGAGATACCAACAAAGCCTTCGTGCAATCCGATAAGTTACGTAAGGCGCTTAAACGGCTCGAAGGAATGAAAGAACCCCGCTTATCTGACTACTACCGACCCTCAAACAATCAGAAGACTGGCGAGTTGCTCTACGTTGGTGGTGGAATGCTAGGCGCTGGATACGCCATTAGTAGATGGCTATAGCCATTGCCACTACTACTAGGTTACTACTAGGCTACTACTAGGTCGTACTAGGTAACGTACTAGGTCGTACTAGGTAATGTACTAGGTCGTACTAGGTAACGTACTAGGTCGTACTAGGTAACGTACTAGGTCGTACTAGGTAACGTACTAGGTCGTACTAGGTCGTACTAGGTAACGTACTAGGTCGTACTAGGTCGTACTAGGTAACGTACTAGGTCGTACTAGGTAGCGTACTAGATACGTACTAGAAACGTACTAGGTCGTACTAGGTCGTACTAGGTAACGTACTAGGTCGTACTAGGTCGTACTAGGTAACGTACTAGGTCGTACTAGGTAACGTACTAGGTCGTACTAGGTAACGTACTAGATACGTACTAGAAACGTATTAGGTTCTACTAGGAACGTACTAGGTGCTACTAGGAACGTACTAGGTACTACTACTAGGCAACTACTAGGCAACTACTAGGCAACTACTAGGCAACTACTAGGCAACTACTAGGCAACTACTAGGCAACTAGATACGTACTAGAAACGTATTAGGTTCTACTAGGAACGTACTAGGTACTACTACTAGGCAACTACTAGGCAACTACTAGGCTACTAGATACTACTAGGTCACTACTAAAAAAGAAAAAAAGAAAAAAAAGAAAGAAAAAGAAAAAAAAGAAAAAAGAAAAAAAGAAAGGAATAAGGCCTGGTTGGATAGGTTCTTATTCTTTTCTTTTTTTTTTTTCTTCATCTGTTGAAGGTTAGAATGTATAGATGTATGATGGATTCTAAACTTGCGAATATCTTCTATGGTCCTATGGGCTATTGGAAAGGTCACTCTGCAATTGGCAAGCTATCGGTAGCAGCGAAAGCATCAGAAGACGTAGCTAGGAGTTGGTTGGAAAAGCAATCTATGTGGCAAATATATCTACCACCACCAAAACACATTCCACGACCGCATTGGACTGTATCGAAACCAAATGAAGTCCACCAAGCTGATTTGATATTCTTACCACACGATCGACCAGGGCGTGGACGAAAGCTATACAAGTACGCTTTAGTAGTAATCGACGTAGCTTCTCGATACAAAGAAGCCGAACCTTTAGCGTCTAAAGATAGTGGTGAAGTTGCTGCGGCATTCGAACGAATCTATAAACGTAGTCCACTCGAATGGCCAAAGACGTTGCAAGTAGACCCTGGTAGAGAATTCATGGGACGTATGTCTGAAACGCTAGAACTACATGGTACGAAAGTTCAACGAGGTGAGGCTGGTAATCATAGAGCGCAAGGCTTCGTTGAACGAGCGAATAGAACATTAGCTGAGAGATTGTTTGGATATCAATATGCACAAGAGATGGTACTTACTTCGGAAGGATCGGATGCGCGTAGTAGAGAATGGGTAGTTCGTTTACCAATGGTTATCAAAGCCCTGAACAGTGAGGTGACTCGACTTACAGGAAAGGAGCCTTCGAATTCTGTAGTGACGCAGCAAGTAGACCTAAAGACTCCTACATATTCACGCACTGTTGGTTTGAGAGAAGAGCGCCTACCATTCGACGTCTTAGTTCGATATCTCTACGCACCAGGAGAATTGGAAGGGGGTGAAAAACGTAGAGCTACTGATCCTGTGTGGAGTTTACAGATATACGTTATTTCGCGAAGTGTAGTATCTTCGGGACAGCCTGTGCTGTACTACCTTGCGAAGCAAGAAGGGGAGAAGGACGCACCCAAACGTGGATTCGTTCGTGAAGAGCTACAAGTAGTTCCACCAGATACGGAACTACCACCAAGAGGTATTCTGTTCGTGCCTAGTGTAGCAACTCGTAAATGAAATCATCCATGTCCTAAGTCTTTATGTCCATAGGCTAATGTATCGATTCCATTATTATGGATCCAACGCTTGGAGTCGAATGGTGAAAGGGATACCTTATTAATGTGCTGCCCATAGATGTGGTGGCCTTTCGATCGTAGTACATCCATCCCATGTCGGAAGGTCTTCTTAGCAAATAGCGACTCTTTGTACTGCTCGTGGCGGATGTGCTTCTTTACAACTACCTTGCGGATGCCTTTAGCCTTCCTTATGCTTTTCCCATCAGCCTCTAGGATAGAATACATCTTCGGTCGAAGACCTACATACTCAGCGATTGGGCGCCCGGCACACTCGTCCTTCATCTTTCCAAGGACTTTCTTGTTCGCTGTGCTATGTAGTGGATGCTCCTTAGGGTAGTCAGATGTGTCGTAGAGATCTTCGTGGGCAGCCATGTCGGCATACACATCGTCTGTCTGGATCTCAAGTAGTAAACTGTCTGTGTCTGTATAGACTAGCTGGCATCGGTCTCCATACTGTCCAAGCAGTTGGTTGTAATAGAAGTCGTACATCAGATGCTTTGAGAGGTCAAGAATGCTCATCCCCACGTAGACTGGACGGTTCAAAGTTAGTCGACTCTTATGCATATGCAGGGCTGCCAGATCGTCATCGAAGATGTTTGCCCGTGCGAAGGTTGGGCTAGCAATCAGACGTCTAAGTTTGTCCTCTTCGCTGGCACGCACTAGATCGACATTTACACGCTTGCGTAAGTTCTCCATGGTTTTGCCGAAGACGCTGTTGTTCATCAACTTGTACAGGTCCTTTTCGAAGTCGCTCGTAGCCAGTTTACGAAGGTCAGTGTTCTTTCGGATATAAGGCTCCATCCATGGACTTTGGTCAAATCGTAGCGCTCTGTGAATCTCCTTGAGATGCATGCCTAGGGATAGGTAAAGCTGTAGATTGCGGTAGTTGAGTACGTACCGCTCTTTGTCGTGGAGGTTTGGCACAAGCTTTTCAACCTCTATCGATGTACCTTTGAGGTTGCGCTGATATTCGGACATCCACTCCTTTGGGACCTTCATGCGCTCTGGTGCTAGCGGATAGGCATTGTGTGCGTTGTGGAGTTCTTGTGGGTATTCGAGATCCACCTCTAGTATGTAGCCCTTTGGGCTGTCGGATGGACAGTCCACTATGGTATTGGTGAGTCCTTGAAGGTCCTCTACCCACCCGAAGCCTCCCGTTGGTAGTGGCTGACTCATCGCCCATCCATATAGGTTGTTGGCATCGAGGTACTGGATGTACGTTGTGGGCTTGGATTGGTTATGGCACTCAACCAGAGGATTGTTGGCCTTGGCGTGTCTCTTGGATACCATAGATATTCCACCACGTAGACCTTTCTCTACGAAGAGATGCTGGTCATAGTCCACAAGCAGCTCGAGCTCCACACCTGTAGCTTTCAAGAGCGCGTCCCAAGAGAGACCAGGGCTGGTGTAGTAGTGTGCAGGATCCAAGCCATACTGACGTAGACACGTTTCCCGAAAGGTCTCAAAGACATCTGCCAGAAGAAGCACATCAGTTCGGAGATATAGATCGTGGTAATCTCCCATGTTCTCACAGCCGAAGGTGTTCCAGACCATCAAAGCGTGTTCGTAGTCCTCCTCGGAAATGCCTTCAGCTGATAGCTTGCTGTAGAAGTCGGCTTGTGGTGGGAGTGGATCTGCAAACCGATCCCAGCTATCCATATACTCATACGGATAGATGCCTTTTCGCAAAAGCAGACGTTGCCGCTCTACACTAGGCTCATACAGAGCAGTAATCTGGAAGGCTTCTGGCTGGTTGGCTGACACCAGCTTGTCTAGGGATGCTAAGAGGAATTGAGCGCTGTCGATGAATCGCAGCTGGTCTAAGGAGAACGATATGTACTTCTCCGTGTTGTTAGGGATACACGTGATCTGCCCCTTCGTCTTGGAAATAGCCTGCATTATTAGATGTGAGTCGTAACCCCGCAAGTTGTGGAATACGACTGGTATGGTCGTGGTTTTGGGGTTCAACCGCAGCTTGAGGTTACAAGAATTGTGGGCTGCGCCTCTGTACTTGCCTGTGATGTGGCAATGGTCGCGAACTGAGTCACCGTAGAGTGGCTCCTCACACACATGGCAGATTGTGGTCGTATCGTGGGCAAACCAATTCTCTGGGGTCATCCGTATTGCCTTGGGGGTCATCAAACCTACTTTGATTCTCGATTCTTCTCGTTGCATCGCCTCCAGGAACCGTTCTGCGGCATCCAGACCTCTGTAAACGACTGGAGGCTCTGTATGACCATCGCATCGCACCACGACGTAGCCAAAGCCACAAGCCACATGGTGTTGCGTGTTCTGAGTGTTGCTCTTTGTGGGATCCAACTCTGGTCCTGCGATCTTCGTTGTCAAAGCCTCGAAATCTGCATAGATAACGTACGGAGCTGGTAGCTGTCTGTGGTGGTTTTGGAAGGAGAGCTTGCTTTCACCCTCTTTAGGCATTTCCACTCTCACGGCGGTTCCCCCTATACCTTGACACTCGGGCTTGTGCGCTTCGAGGAGGTCTTCTCGGCAGTACCCATGTAGGCATCGCTCGCAGAAGTGCTTTCGGTGTTCGTGCTTGCTATGACTGTAGAGGAGGCGGTTCAAGTCCTTGTTCCAGGTATAGTGGTACTTTCCGGACTTCTCTATGATCAGCATGTTAATGCGGTGGATGTCCCCACGTTGCCTGCTAATCCTGTAGACTACCACCACACCTTTCTCCCAGCCGAAGACATTGATTGCTAGGTCGAGCTGCTTCTCCACGCGCGTTATTTGTGAGATTGGCGTTGGTAGGCTAAGCCAATCTAATTTCAACCCATCGTCTTCTCGATACTTCGACGTTCTTTGTGGGTGTTTCGCAACTGGAAACATTGCTGAGCGTAGTGTCCAACGAAAGCAGTTGTCATCGTTGTTCCTTACGTTTATCACGGCTTTCTTATTTGCAACTTCCGGAGGTAGTTCGATGAAGGATCCACCTCTCAGAGGTTGATAGAGAGAGATGTTCAGATAGAGCAGGATGATGTGGTCGACAACCCATCCAGAGCCTCTATTCGTCCACTTCTCGAGATGCTCTAGAATCGTTGGGATGGCTCTGTCTAAGGCCTCATGAATCTCGTCGGTCTGCATGACGATCTCCTGGTTATGACGCATCGTAGGGTCAGTAGACTCATTTCTACCGTCTGGATGGTCCTTCCTGAGCATCACCTTCAGAGCGAGTTGGAACTTCACTCCACGTAGGTCGTCGACTTCTTCCACCAACTTCTGATGAATATCGTGGCGCGTGCCTTCTAGGAAGGCCCTTGGGTCAACACCTAGTTCGTGGCCCCGGGGAACGTCCATCTGCCACCCACGTAGATACTTACCGATGGTCCGATGGGTTCGCTCAAATGTGAGGCGTTCCATATTGGGGCGGGCGTATACTATAGTGGATCTATATGTTTAAATGGTTATACGATATTGAGTAAATGTGTGCGTGTGTGTCTAGTTTTCGTTAACGATGGGTTTAGGGCGGTAGGTAGGACAGTTCTTCTTCTTATGTCTCCGCAAGGCAGAGTCGCAGCTTAGCTCTCCGCCACAACTCTCACAAATGTATTGCTTTGGGACCCTAACGCATGGGGTTTTGCGATTCTCTCGATGGCGTTTCAGATTCCAACTCCTCTTAAATACTCTTCCACACTTTTCACACTCCATCTCATATGGATTATATATCTTAGTAAATCTATATGTTTAAGTGGTACTGTCATGTTGAGTAAAAATCATTAGTCGGTTGGAACGCCGCCGACCAGGGTCTCTGAAAGGAAAAGTTCATTTCCCAGAGGTTGAACATTTTCGTTACATAACCTTTTTTATTCAACCGTTTTAAGAATGGGAAAAAGATGGATCGTTCCTGGAAGTCTTTCCAGAACGAAGGTCCATCGTGGTTTTTAAAAAGTCTAGAACTCCGATTCTCGCGAGAAAGAAGCCTTTTTCAATACATGGCGTCTTCGGCCAACTTGATGAGCCATTCAGCGGTTCGGGAATGTCCATTGTCTTCAGCTCCTTCTATGGAACGATCGATGGCTGGGGAATCTACAGTTATCTGGAAGTACTGTATGATCCATTTAACGACTTCGAGTTGACCGTTCGTACTGGCTTCTACCATGCTATCTATCACAACGTCATCGTCCTTGTCGAACTGGAAGGCGTTCTCTGAGAGCCATTCCTTGACGTCGAGATTGCCACGTTCACTTGCAAACGTGAGATGTAGAGCGTTGCTTATGTCATCCTTCTCTCGACCTTCGTCGTCGTACTTCTCATCGTCGTACTTCTCATCGTCGTACTTCTCATCGTCGTGAAGTGGAGTCGTGAGGATGGAATGCATGAAGGCTCGCATGTGAAACTCCTCCTCGTAACGTGCGAGTGATGCGGCTTCATTCAGTCGCTTCGATGTTCTTGCTACGCTTGCGAACGATTTGGGACCTGCGTATTCTACAATCTTAGTCAAGATTTCTAGGGGGAGGTACGATATATTATCCATAGTGGAAGAGATCGATATACAGTATAATAATCATTTCTCTAATAGGTTCACACTTTTGGATTTTTAGGTGTAAGAATGTCTAGTGACAATTTTGGGCAACACTGTGTATAAAGTAGTATGTAAAGTGGCGGTTCTGGAAAAACTTGGAAATGTTGTGCAAGCAAGGGGGTGAGTGAAACGAAGTGAAACGAACCGCCTTGCTTGTACAACATTTTCAAGGTGGGCCAGAACCGCCACTTTACATACTACTTTTACCTTCTTCCCCGCTAGTTTTCTTCGGTTGCTGTAGAATGTATTTCTTACGTCCCTTCTAGTAAATTTCACAATTATCTTTGGGGGCGAATTTCCGTAAGTAGGAATCGTGTGGGCTGTCGAGATATCATTACCACTGACTTCCAAGTCCATAGTTTTACCAATAGAAGTAATTATATCTACGCAAGAGTGTTCACTGTTCGGTTGGACTCCAATTACTTCAAGACTATCTCTGCGTAGATATTGGGCTAATTCTTCATAATCCGCTTGGGCTTGTTTTGCTATCGCTTGTGTGACTGTTGTATCCTTCTTGAGATTCTTGGTTGCCGTAGTCAAGTTAACAAGTTTCTCGTTTGAGCCTTGAATTTGCTTCAAGAGCTGGTCATACTTTCCTTGTAAGAAATCTACGAGTTCTGAGAGGTCGTTGCATTTTTCTCCAATTGCTGCTAATTTCGAATGTATTGGTCTTAATTCCTCTTTAAGAAGTTCCCTAATCTCTTCGATACTTGCCATTTGGCTATTTAGAGCAAATTTAAGTAATTTAGGTAGGTTAAATACCTCATCTTCGCGCCGTATGAAAAAACGTGGCCGACCGCCATTACGACATAGTACCATAGTACCAATTACGACGTAGTAACAATTTATATAAGCCTCGTATCCATTTGTGACCTCCACTGTAAAATAAACCTGAAGAAGGCTGGTACTGGCCAGCCGAAATATCGTATAAACCTCGACAAGCGTTGTATTTGATCAGCATTGCAGTAGTCTTCGGACACTTTATCATTTTATTTTAATGTTCGCTGAACCAGAACCTAACTTACAAATTGTTAATGTTCAACCGTGTCTTAAAATAATTAGAACAAAAGTAACAGTCGCTATTCACTGATTCTCAGCCGCTAACGTGCCCACTGTGACATTTCAAAAGTCAAAAAATGTTCTCGCAAATCCTTTAGTAATGATTGCAAATGTGAAGGCATATCCTAAACTTTATTTTCCCAAAATATAATAATAATAATAATGGCCATATTTATATAGCGCCATATCACCACAGTTTCATGGCGCTTTACATATTACTGACATATCCCGTCAGTGAATTATTTCGGACTGCTTTACGGCGCTAATAGCTGCCACGCAGTTTACAATGTTGAGTGTGTGGTTAGTGCAATGGCCAGGCTGCTGTACCGGGTGACAATCCCCTGCTCTTTTTCGAGTACAACAGGTTCTTTCACATCCCCTTCAAATACTGATTAGAAGTAGAAGGAGACAAGGCCAACGGCTTATAAACGTCCCTGCCCAAGGACGCGGCCGGGATTCGAGCCCCCGACCTCCCGCACTCTAGACCGTGCTCTACCAACTGGGCTAACCAGTGAGGCGGTGACAGCCATATCTCTATTTCCACCTGAGATATCTAGAATTTTGTAAAGGCTATTCATTATCAAAAATTAATGCATTTTTCAGCAATAAAGGGTATAATATTGTATAAAAACATGAGAAAGCAGTCTTAATTTCTTATTTTTAAAATATTGCGAAAAGTTAAGAGATATCCAGATTCGATGCTGTACATTTTCAACATAGCAGCGCGTCATATTTTCAGAAATATCACAATTTCATTTTAATAACGTTGCCTTTAAAACCCGCTATCTCAAGCATTGCATTTTAAAATCTCCCTCGGAGTAAAACTCTTAACGTGATGAAAGGTTTCGTACCAGTTTGATTTTAACACATATCCACCATCGTTTTAAGAAATATCACATGAAACCCCCTGCGTGTTTTTGGTGAGGTTGATTCAACACTAGAAATTAACGTGGTAACGTAAGTTACATGGCAGTTGATGAATATAATGCTAATTCAAGCCGTTTAACTGTAACTTACTAACGATGCATTTAGCATCCAAAGTAATTATTTCATTTTGTATATTTGATTTAAAAAAAAATATTGTTTTTCTTTACCATTCGACAACACATACTGCTGCTTGAAACTGATTTAATAAGCGTGAATGCGATTCCTGACAGTCACTGATAATATATATTTATTACTAATTAATGATTAGCAAGTACGATGCAATTGGGTAAAGTGAGCTATAAAAATTGCGCTACTGGTGCACGAATTAGACCTAATGTTTGCCTCTCTCAGTGTTGTCACAATACTGTAACAGATAATGTGATGTCTCTTTAGGGACTTTAAACCCTGGTTCCAGAGGTTATTTTTGCAATTCCCGCCAACACACCGAGCGGCAAAGCCGAGAGAGCCCGAGTCGCGACTTCGTCGCTCGGGCGGCTATCGCGGCTGCTCGGTGTGTCGGCGGGGAAAATATAATAAACTCTGGCACCCAGGGTAGGGAATTTAGCGGTTTGCGATGGAGTTCTAGAAATTTAATGAATATTTCCTCGGGATATCTCATGCGAATTAGGTCTAATTAGAGTCATCAATAAGTATAGAGAAAATCGCATGAACGCGAGTGTTATACGTAATTTATGCGTACTGAGTGATATTTTAAAAGTTATGATAAAGTGCCAATAAATCACGTCGTACAGCATCAACAGTTGATGATATTTTTTGTTTATAATATTATAGTATAATGAACAAACATTTGCTGACAGCGTGCAACTGTGCACTCTATTTAACAATAGATTTCAGTCTGTCGTGCGTCTGTCCTCTTATATAAATTATGCAGATATGACGTCTGAACGTGAGAGAACAAAATGTGTGCGTCACGAGACGCAGTCGAGTGACGTCACTAATGGTCTCTTCACGTTGTGACGTCATCTGTGCATCTATAAGGGAACAGATGCACTGCAGAATGGAATCTATTTGTTTTATATAATAATCGCAAACTGAAAACTATGAAAATATCCAACCAAAACGAGTTGAGAAATTGGTTGCGAGTGCTCATGACGTCATACTTGTGTATGTCCTAATAACACAAGGCGCTTGACCAATCAGAGCGTGCGTTTCGGACTGATTATTATATAAAACCTTTTTATGCATTCGTTATTGACCAGGCCAGAATCCAGACATTTTGTTGAGTGTGTTATAGACCCTGAAATAGTAGATTGTTATTTTTTAGAGAGTTAAGACCTAATCTACCAGAAGACCCATGCTGCATGGCATGTTATATGATTTATGTCTTCTTATCATCAAAACATTTGCAAGTCGGGTAATATATTTTTTTTCAAAGGCTAGGTAGCTCTTTTCGCTGATGTCAAGGTTCTAAGTGCCGTTAATTTTATTCGAACGGATTTTACTTTTTAACGTCGTGAATGACTCTAGCTAGGAACTCAAATGCCCAAAGTTAGAATCATTGTTTGCTTGAGCACGACCACTTTGCATCAAATTTCCTAATTTTTTACAACTGCTGTTTGGTATAATTTTTTTGCAACCTGGACACTGCATTATATGGTTCAAGTTCGCCTTATTTCACACTATGTAAGATAGGTTTTGTTCGCGTAAAACGACGATAAACGGATGCAATGTCACAGTTAACGTTGCGAGTCGTCAACACAACAGTCAATGAGAATATGATAACTGTAGAGTGGTCAAAGGAGCAAAAGCTTTTGGGTTGCCATGCACTACCTACAAAATGTGTAAAGAGGAAGAAAATAGACCGCTCTAAACAACCAGTACATAAACACGAACGTGATGACCACATAATTTTCACAAGGATTGATTAGGCATCGCATTTGATTAATGCACTTTTCTGTTACTTAAGTGAGAACTCATTGTTAGCACTGATGCAAACGGCTCTTAATTTTCTTTAAAACTGTTATCATTGCACACACAGAGAATAACAGCATATAAGGGTCGAAAGAAAACATCACTGATTGCCTCGTTCTACACTGACAGATCGGAGTGCTTGTTATGAATTTGAACCATTATTTGATAAATTAAAATCGATAAGAGAGTAGCACTTTAGTCATTCTTTTGATTGCCCTGTTCCTTATCAGGTTCAGAGTACATTATCTTCAATTGCAAATTTCCGCACAGTTAAAGTACATTTAATATTTTATTTCATTACCATAGGTGATGTTTAAATTCATGAAACTGTGGATTTACAAGTGACACCGGCTCTGGCCCATTTCAGGGTTCCTGTTTATTTTTGTCAGGTCGTGAAAGGTTTGAGAGATTGATGAGTAGTCCTTATGACATTTTGTTAATATACATGGAATGGTTAACATGGTAACATGGTTAAGACTAGCAAGTCTTGCTTGGAAAGAAATTACTTTCTGTATTGACTAATAAAATCGTTGAATCGATGTTTCATCTATTTTTCAATGGTTTAGTGTGAATTATTTATGTCTCTGACCATCTGGTTTCCAAGAGAGCTTTGAATCCACAATCTGATATTCGCGAAGAAAGCCACCGTTGTCGTTGGATTTCGTTGGATTTCGAGGTGGATTTTCGAGGTGAATTTCCGAGGTCGATTTTCGATATAAATGAAATCGAAAATTCCCTCGAAAATCCTCACGATGAACTCAGAAGCACGATAGCATCCGTCCACGAATATATAGACTTCGCCACCGGCCTGCTAAACCAAAGTACACCATCATACTGAGTGTTGGAAGATAGCAAAGAAAGAACACACCCGTCACCCAGCCAACTGTTTTTGTCAGTTTGGTCTCTTTTAAGAGACGCGACGCATGGCAGGAGGCCGCCGCCGATGGATATAAATAAAATCGAAAATTCCCTTGAAAATCCTGACGGAGTTCGAAATTTCCGACCGATCTCGAAAACCACCTCGAAATCCACTTCGAAAATCCACCTCGAAATCCACCTCGAAAATCCACCTCGAGCCACCTCGGGATTTTAACTCGGAGTTTAATTAGGGAAGCTCGCCTGACGCTATCGATCTGTTTCTGAAAAAAAAACACGAATATTTCAAAAAGACAGAACTTCGCAGTCTCAATGCTACGCTGCATTACTTTCTTTATTGTGTTGTAAATCAGCCTAACTTACAGCACTCCCTTAGCTTGTAACGTAACGAAGCTGTTTTAGTGTCTGATTGAATTAAAATAATCGAGATGCGGATTCTGGTATTCAATTAACTTGTCTTTACATCGAATTCGAACACATTACTAAACGTTACTGAATTAATACTAATTTGCATTGCTGTTGATTCATGTCACTAAAATGTTCCTCAGTTTTCTACATGCATATTTTGTTTGATGTCAACCTTCTTTAGTATCAAACAGACGACGGAGCCAACTAAAGATATTCCGCTCGCAGAAGGAACTATAATTGCAATGTTGTTGAGCCCTCTAGGAGAAAATCACCGCGCAAAATACATCGCTCTTTCAACTGATGTCACTTCCCGATTTTTGCGGTATTGTCTTCCCTCTTGGCGGTTTTTCTTGGAACCTAAATATAGTTGCTGATAGACCAGAAACTCGAAGCACAGCTTCTCTGGTCTCTTTATTTCTAAAATAATATATCAAAGGTTTAAACGATGAACTCAGAAACACGATAGTATCCGTCCACGAATATATAGTCTTCGCCACCGGGCTATAGCCTGCTAAACCATAGTACACCATCATACTGAGTGTTGGAAGATAGCAAAGAAATTTAAGAACACACCCGTCACCCAGCCAACTGTTTTGGTAAGTTTGATCTCTTTTAAGAGACGCGACGCATGGCAGGAGGCCACCGCCGATGGATATAAATAAAATCGAAAATTTCCTCGAAAATGCTGACCGAGTTCGAAATTTCCGACCGATCTCGAAAACCACCTCGAAATCCACTTCGAAAATCCACCTCGAAATCCACCTCGAAAATTCACCTCGAGGCATCTCGGGATTTTAACTCGGAGTTTAATTAGGGAAGCTTGCCTGACGCTATCGATCTGTTTCTGGAAAAAAACGAATATTTCAAAAAGACAGACTTCGCAGTCTCAATGCTACGCTGCATTACTTTCTTTATTGTGTTGTAAATCAGCCTAACTTACAGCACTCCCTTAGCTTGTATACGTAACGAAGCTGTTTTAGTGTCTGATTGAATTAAAATAATCGAGATGCGGATTCTGGTATTCAATTAACTTTTCTTTACATCGAACACATTACTAAACGTTACTGAATTAACACTAATTTGCATGGCTGTTGATTCATGTCACTAAAATGTTCCTCAATTTTCTACATGCATATTTTGTTTGATGTCAACCTTCGTTAGTAGGGAGCTTCAGATTCGAGTACGAGTACGACTTTTACTACGAGTACGACTTTTAGACTCAAAATATCTCTGTCGCAAGAAAGTACAAATCTTTCATTTCTGCCAAGCAATGCTGCAGACACGAGAACAAGCTACTAAGAGTATGTGTTTGTTCATAAATCTTTTTTAACTGTTCGTCGATTGTGAAAAGTCGTACTCGTTGTCGTACTCGTACTCGAATCTGAAGCTCCCTATTATCAAACAGTCGACGGAGCTAAGATATTCCGCTCGCAGAAGACTCAGAAGGAACTATAATTGCAATGTTGTTGAGCCCTCTAGGAGAAAGTCACCGCGCAAAATACATCGCTCTTTCTGTCAACTGATGTCACTTCCCGATTTTTGCGGTATTGTCTTCCCTCTTGGCGGTTTTTCTTGGAACATAAATATAGTTGCTGATAGACCAGAAACTCGAAGCACAGCTTCTCTGGTCTCTTTATTTCTAAAATAATATATCAAAGGATTAAACGATGAACTCAGAAACACGATAGTATCCGTCCACGAATATATAGTCTTCACAACCGGGCTATAGCCTGCTAAACCAAAGTACACCATCATACTGAGTGTTGGAACTGAGATAGCAAAGAAAAAACACACCCGTCACCCAGCCAACTGTTTTGGTAAGTTTGATCTCTTTTAAGAGACGCGATGCATGGCAGGAGGCCGCCGCCGATGGATATAAATAAAATCGAAAATTCCCTTGAAAATGCTGACCGAGTTCGAAATTTCCGACCGATCTCGAAAACCGCCTCGAAATCCACTTCGAAAATCCACCTCGAAATCCACCTCGAAAATCCACCTCGAGGCACCTCGGGATTTTAACTCGGAGTTTAATTAGGGAAGCTCGCATGACGCTATCGATCTGTTACTGAAAAAAACGAATATTTCAAAAAGACAGAACTTCGCAGTCTCAATGCTACGCTGCATTACTTTCTTTATTGTGTTGTAAATAAGCCTAACTTACAGCACTCCCTTAGCTTGTATACGTAACGAAGCTGTTTTAGTGTCTGATCGAGATGCGGATTCTGGTATTCAATTAACTTTTCTTTACATCGAACACATTACTAAACGTTACTGAATTAACACTAATTTGCATGGCTGTTGATTCATGTCACTAAAATGTTCCTCAGTTTTCTACATGCATATTTTGTTTGATGTCAACCTTCGTTAGTATCAAACAGACAACGAAGCTAAGATATTTCGCTCGCAGAAGGAACTACAATTGCAATGTTGTTGAGCCCTCTAGGAGAAAGTCGCGCAAAATACATCGCTCTTTGAACTGATGCTGGCGCGGCAAAATCACTTCCCGATTTTTGCGGTATTGTCTTCCTTCTTGGCTGTTTTTCTTGGAACCTTAATATAGTTGCTGATAGACCAGAAACTCGAAGCACAGCTTCTCTGGTCTCTTTATTTCTAAAATAATATATCAAAGGATTAAACGATGAACTCAGAAACACGATAGTATCCGTCCACGAATATATAGTCTTCACCACCGGGCTATAGCCTGCTAAACCAAAGTACACCATCATACTGAGTGTTGGAAGATAGCAAAGAAAGAACACACCCGTCACCCAGCCAACTGTTTTGGTCAGTTTGGTCTCTTTTAAGGTTTTCATTCTTGTTCCAACGGCAGCATGGCTCAAGGCATCGGCAATGGATTTTTGATGGCGCTTCACGAGTCGAAAGATTTTAGAATATATAACTGAAGTCGTCAAGAAGCTACCAAGTATAATGGTGCAGCAAATGGCAAGAAAGGCAATGTTTTTTAGACCAAAGAATCGTGAGAAGACGGTAAGAAGACTAATCGACCAAATCACAGCAGATACGTACACCACATTTCTCTCGCATACTATGGTAGGGTACCGGAAGGAGCGGAAGATTGCAATATAGCGTTCACAACTTACTGCGGTAACAGTAAGGAATGACACTCCAACGCCAATCCAAGCACAGGAACTAAATGCCACATGCACATAGCAGATGTATCTCCCGGAAAGTTCTCCTATTTTATATGCAACGTAAAGAGGTTGAATTAAAAGTCCAACCAGCAAATCCGAGAGTGCGAGGTTTCCAAGAAAAAGGTTCGACGAAGTTTGGAGGGATTCTGTCTTGACCAGTGTCCATAAAAATATAGCGTTTCCACAGATCGCCAAAGCAGCAAATAAAATGTTCACAATAACAGTTAGTATACTAGTATAATAAAGTTCCTGATTTTTTACGTCAAACATGACAACATCGAGAAAGAAACACTTTTCTGTCGAATAAGTGCCGTTAGATTCCCCAGAGTTCCGCATGATGATGACACTAATAATCAGCACATCATCATGCCACAATGTTACTGAACTATACTATCTTCTCTGTCCGATCCGAACGTTTATTGTGATTCCACCAACCATTGAAGCATTTTATAAGCCAGTCTTGCCACGATTTGAGTCGGCCATAGTCTGCTCTCGATCAGTCTCTTCGTCTGGGCTGATCACCGTCTTTACTGACCTAACAACTGCTGACATGGAAGATTAAAAGTGTAAAAAACTGAGCAAAACCTACACGATTGTTATTGACACGTTACCTGTTCCCTCCAGCTAAAGTGAAAAAAACCTAGCTGATGCCGATCTAAGAACGGCACCCGCGAATAGATTGTTTATTAAATGGGATGCGCTTCCCTAGATTAATTAAAACCTTATCTTAGCATGACAACACAGCAAATGATTTTTTAAGGATTACCTAATTAACTGGCAGTCCAATTTGACCACCTGCTCAGTTATCCTGTGAAAATCGATCTGATCATTTTTAGTCTTGAGAAAAGTTTTTCCACACGCGATTCCATAATTCTTTGAACTTTTCAAAATTATTCGTCGTAAATTCCATTTTACAAGTGCGTACTCTGGTTTTGATCCTGAGAATATTTTGTCAAACACTAGCTACCAAACTTCAAAGGCACCGTCAGGGCAGGACGATTTTTTGTCAAACGTCGAAACGGACATATTTGTCAATTTTCGCCAATTATTATGTTCCATTTCATCGCGAATATTCATTGTGTTTGACGTTTGTGGTTTTGCCAATATTTTGTTGGTTTTAGTGCGGACACGTTCAACAAAATAAGAATTTAGTAGAGATAAATAGTCTAGGCGTTCACCTTGGCTGTGTCCCTCGATATCTTTTTGTCTTTCCCATTTTTCTAGCCTGGGAAAACAGCCGACTCCGCGAAAGAGACGTCTTGGCAACGAGGCAGAAATTTCCATACAGGTGACGTAGCAGATAGCCATTTCACGATGCATAAATTAGTTTCAAACTACGAGTTTGTTTTCCTGGTACATAACTACCGATGCTGCTTGTTTTCTTGGCAGTCGATCACAGTCAGGAAATTCAAGCCTATTTAGCGTATGTCGGTGCTGTCTGTGGCACCTTTGCTTCGTTCTTTTATCGGCGAGAAAAGCGAAAATGTCCTACGACTTCAAAAACCCTTTGGTCGACTTTATACTTATAGTTGTTTATAATTTCAAAACCTACACACATTACAGCTACCACAGAACACACTGGGCCACTTTTCAAGCCAGTTCTTTTGCACATTGTTCAGTTCAGTATACTATCGACCAGTCCAGTATACACACCGCAGTGAAACAAGAGGCCATTGATCTCCGCGCGCGAGAGCAGTTGCAAGTGACTCTACCACCAGTACCAGAGATCACAACAAAGACAGATGTACTAGCGACTCCGACAAAGGCTCATCTTGCTGCGCCTGTAACAGGTGAACCACTTAACTCTACCCGGCCAGAACCAATGGTGCCAAGCCCATTGAAGTATGCGATTCCTGATCCGGATGCTCATTTAACCACATTGAACATTGTTGTTTTATTTGTTGACTTTACATTTTGTGCAAAGGTGTTATGTAATCTACAAGTGGTATTCCTGTGTAACATGTGCGCGCATGCCACGTGCTATTCTTGGAATTAGACATGTACGAAGACATGACACCAACTGTCCTTTCAGTTATATTTTTCTCTCCTAAAGACTAAACGAACTGTCCTTTTAGTTATAATTTCCTTCTCTCCTAAAGACTAAACCGACTGTCCCAGTTTTAGTTATATACCCTTCCTTCTCTCCTAAAGACTAAACCAAGTGTCCTTTTAGTTACATTTCCTTCTCTCTTCAATACTAAGCCAACTGTCCTTTTACCTTTCCCGGCCGGCGGGCTTCTCTCCTAAATACTAAACCAAGTGTCCTTTTAGTTATACCTTTCCTTATCTCCTATCTGTCAAGCTAACTAGCTCTTAATCGTCTTATCATTACCATGCCCTGTTTTCGATCTTAATATATATATATTCCATACGACAGACTCCGGCGGAAAAACGGAGCGCATGCGCATTAGCCACTTCATTAAAAGTGAATCAAGATGGCTGCCGAGCGGGAGTAGATTGTAGCTCCTTTTCAGGGACCTCTCACAGCTCAAGAAATACCACGATTACCTTATTACTTCACACCATGGACTGATATTCTTCAGTGACTTCTCTGAACCCAAATAACACATAATCCAGTTCACTGAAAGAACGCTACAATTGCTCGTTCGGTAGAGAACTAAGGAGGTAATGTGTTTCAACATATAAAATACCATATTCGAGATTTTCATACCATTTTTCAAACGAATGAAGCATTTGAAGTTACAAGTAGTGACTAGACTGTCTACAGCAGTAGAAATCCTGGAACGACGATCATTATTACCAAAGACTGTAAGTAAAGCTACAGAGCTATTATCAGGAAATTATACAATATTTCACTTGATTTGATTATTATGGTATTACATCGTCATTTTGACGAATTGGTTGACAGATTTACCAAATGTAAAGAAAACGAATTTTAATTTTGTTTTAAAATGAACCACTACACCATCAGGACGACGACGCTGGAAACGCAGCCGACTTTGGGTTTTTGTGGTACCGTGAGTTTTCACAGGCTTGTTCTCATTCGGGTTCGGGACGGTAAAGCCCATAACTTCCTTTCAACCTAAGGATCATTAATGATTCACAGGCACATACGTCCAACCTAGTAATCCCACTCAGGGCTTATATATTTTCTCTTTCACCTTTATTCTGATTATTTTTATTAGGGACGGGTTTCTTCTCTCTATATACTTAATATATAAATTTATAATAAGCTCGAATCCTTTCGGATCCTTCTGGCTTCTGTTTTGTTTTTTGTTTATTCTTGTTTCTCTCCTTTGTTTTTTTTTCTGTTTACATGAGTTTCTTTTTGCAGTTTCTTTTTTGACATTGGATAAGAACGGACGCTGTAGCTAAAACAATACTGTCATCCTGAAACGGTCTCAATTTTCCCCAGACTTTCGAAGTAGATAATTATACCAGCACTGACTGAGTCGGCGCCGAAATTACGCTATTTTCGTTTAGAACGGTGTAGCGATTCTGTTGATAGTTGTGGGTTCGAATGAGCGTAATTATTTTACACTGTTTTAATACCAGAAACAGTTTTGAAAATACTAGATACCCACTGATTCAAAGTATTATATCCTTGTTAGAAGTAGAAGCGATTTTAGCAAGTGTTATGAATTTCATTCGTACTGATTTTCTGAACTTAGGCAGACTGATTGTTTTTCGAGATTTCGAAAACATCGGCCGCAGTACACGGAGACAGTTTTGAAAATACCCGGCAGTCCAGAAATTGTCCAGAATTCTCTTTGAAACCCATAGTAATGCTTGCATAAATTGACGAAGCTTTTTTCTTTGTGAAAGAAGAGAACTCACATGGAATTAAAGCCGTGTACTCGGCGTAAGGTTTACGAGTGTTTGACAAAGGATCACTTCGCAATGGACGATGTCGATGTCGATGTTCAAAATACTACATTCCCTGCGGCAGTCGAAGTTTTTGAAAATAAATGTTCGAACATCCCTTTATAAAATATATGTGGATGATTGGTTTCCTAGGCATTTCAAAGGTTAAAAAGAACTCAGTTCTTGTAGTCACGTTTGACATTTTAAGGGAATGCAGTCAGGAAAAAAAGAGGAGAAAGAAATGAAAAAAATATTTGCCGAGAAAAAAAAAAGAAGCGATGCCGATACTCGGGGCTTCGAACTGTTAGACAAGAGCGTTAACCATTAGACCACCGTGGCTCTTTGTTAGGGCGCGTTCGAAGGACGCGTTCACGGCTGATTACCGTTCTTTATGTAAAAGGTGCGAACTGAACAAAGGCTATAAATCATATGTGGATATGTCTAGGACAACGTTAACGGCAACGACTGTATATATATATATTATTAAGAAGTAAGGTGAAGTCCTCATCGGTCTATCTACAGTGCTCAATACCAGGTAGAGCGATGTATAAGAGTAGGTATGGGACGATTAACGTTGATGAAAAAACATTTTAATCACAACTCAGAGTTTCACGATCTCTCGATCGATCTTCAGGTGAAACTGATTACAAATCACAAATATGGGGTATACATAGATAAATACAGAACAATGCATTCCTAAGCGGCATGGTTCGGTCACGCGTTACAGTCACGCGTTACAGTCAAGATGTTAAGTTATCGGTGTGTTAAGTAAGAATTTTTTGCAATGTCTGCAATTGGACATTAATTCGCTTTTCTTATTCAAAGTGGCAATGTTGGGTTTACATATAATAAAAAAATTCTCCCACGAGCATAAACTACAATTCTTACTAGTATTAGAGTATGATCTGATCTGTATATACAGTCGATGCCAAAAAGGTTGTCCAGCACTGAACATAATATAATACTTTAATATCCATTGTTTTGGCCTATTGTTTTGGTCTAGACAATAACCCAAAACAATGGATATTATAGTATTATATTATGTTCTGCTGGACAACCTTTTTGGCATCGACTGTATATACACTCGTTTTCAAAAACATTGCACTGCAAATATATATATACCTTTTGTATTCTTGTCAAATTTGACAGCTAAAACAATGGAGAACAAAAGGTATATATATATAAATCAAAAGCAATGTTTTTGAAAACGAGTGTATATATATATTATATATATATATATATATATATATATATATATACAGCGAAGTGCAAAAACTTTGACCCCCCGCTCCTCATGATCAACTATATCAATATATCGGGTGCATTATGGGTAGGAGTAAGTTCATTAAAATGCAACTACAGCCAAATATCCGCGCGCGTTTGCAAATCATCACAGCGAAGACTTATGTAGTTGATTTAAATTTCAAGAATTTATCTAGAATACAACACTTTTACTCGGAACAGGCAGGAAAGTAAAGTAAATACACTCTCTATTTTCTGTTTGGACAAATATTTTTCCTGATTTTATATTATAAATTAATGTTTACGTTAGCAGAACGTAACGCGGACGGAACTATCATGCCGAATTTCATCTGCGAAGCAAGAATTCAACGTTATTTTTGAAACTGTTTCGCGGAAAATTGAAGAGATTAAAATAGCTTAAAGGGATACCCGAGTGAAAAACACATTGGGGCTCAAAAGAATCTTCAACATGTTCTTTGTTCAGAAAATGTATTAAAATTTGATCAAAGGTTTTTAGTATTAAGAACGAGCACCTCAAAGTTGGCCCCACGAAGACATGGGCGCCGCCATCTTTGTTTGCATTTACGGAAGTGACGTCACTTCGTCCCACCAGCGTTCTCACTCTCTCACTTATTAGGTGTTTTTAGGATGATAAACGCCTTAACTGTACCTCACATACATTGTAGTTCTTATACTTATTCAGAAGTCACTCGAGTCTTTTAAGCCATGTTGTTTTGCTGTTATTAAATGGCAGTTACGAGACCTTGTTGTTCGTCTGATAATTTCTCGCCTTCCCAATGCTTTTCTTCCTCCTCCCAGTCTTCTGAACTTTTCTCATAATGTCGTCTTCATCATAATTCCGGTTTCTGTAAGAATTCCTCTGCAATCTCGATGAAAATATATCCACTTTAATTCCGAGCGTGTGAAAATCATACAAAGACAAGTAGCCGCGATACGCTGGTAGGACGAAGTGACGTCACTTCCGTAAATGCAAACAAAGATGGCGGCGCCCATGTCTTCGCGGGGCCAACTTTGAGGTGCTCGTTCTTAATACTAAAAACGTTTGATCAAATTTTAATACATTTTCTGAACAAAGAACATGTTGAAGATTCTTTTGAGCCCCAATGTGTTTTTCACTCGGGTATCCCTTTAAAGATTTACACAATTTCATAAATTTATTGACAACAAATTCATAAAACATTTAATTAGTTTGATTAAGAAACGGTAGAAATTAACGTATCCCATATCATTGCCATACCGTAAAATTCCGAAAATAAGCCCCGGGGCTTATATTTTTCAACGCACCTTTTTGAGGGGCTTATATTCGGCAGGGGCTTCTATACGGAGGGGCTTGCTATAGGAGTGAATTTTGCGTTTAGAAATCAGCTGGGCTTATAATTGGAGGGAAATTTGTGTCTGCAATTTTTCAATGTGCAAAATGATAATATTGGGGCGTTAACTAGAAATTCGTGACAACTTACGGTATAGTAATCCCATGCCAACTTGTAACACAACAAGGCGAGAGTGAGGAGTGAACTACGTAAAGGACAATAAACTCTGACACTTCTTCCACAGTGGTTCAGCGTACGGAAACGTTGTTTTATAAATAAAAAAGGCTTGATCATAATTTACGTTGGTTTATTTTGTATTTGGTGGCAATTACCAATTATAAGCCCCCGGGGGCTTATATACGGAGGGGCTTAATATAGGCGGCTTTTTCACGTTAAGAATCTGAGGGGCTTATATTCGGTAGGGGCTTATACAGGGAGGGGCTTATTTTCGGAATTTTACGGTATTTTATGGTATTAAACGATTCTAAAAAAATCTAATAAACTCTGAGTTATTCCTCTTGAAATTCTCTTATCCAGTTTTATTCTAGGCTCGGTTTCAGCCGTTGGGGTGTCGTTTCTCCAAAGCCTCCCCCCACTAACGGCTGGGCGCGCGGTCAACACACCGTGTCCGTGACGTCAGCTAATTAAAACAAATATTATTCAATTATTTGCGTGTTTTGACAAGTAAAGCCGTTTTCCTTTCACGACTGTAGCGTAGGCTCTAAACTTTCAAAACACACTGGAACTCGGTAAACTAAAACTCCAAGTGTGAAATGAATTCTCAAGAACAAACGCCATTTAAAATTATTGAGAAACTAGGCTGAATTATTTGTTACTCTGTAATATAATAGTGCCGCTCAAGACACCTCGCTGACAGCAATTAAAAGCCGAGTTCAGATATTATCTCGGAACTATTCTGAGCTAGAGTCGAGTATCCCGCTCAGTACTTGTGTAGAGTATGTTTTGGAGACTTTAAAAAATACATCGGACTTAAAGAATTGTAAAACTCGTTTGATGCAGCGATTTTCAAGTGAATTGTGATCGCAGAGTTAAACGCGTAAACGTGGCCTGAGTCAGACGTGATTTCCTCTCTTATAACTCTTTTAATATGGAGTCGTCCGTCTTTTCTTCTCCGATAAAGGCAGCACTAATTTTCTTTTAAGTAAGAATGGCTACCTGGTCTTGCATAGGCAAAGAAATGACTGACTGATTACGGGTTTCGTGACCTTCGAGCTTGGTACAAGTGACGGTTCCCAAGTGACTTTCCAAACCCGGTGCGTACTGACACAGTGTCTTCACCCAAAACTAACTCTCTTACTGCTTCCTTGTGTGAATCCTTGAATTATTCGAAAGCAAACTTTTCCAAAGCAAATTTAAACGCTTTTTGGAACAGCGATTCAAAGCTTCTGGTCCGGCTTTGAAAAGTTTACAATATAAATTATGCAAATACATTCAGCGACAGGATTTGAGTGGCAAGTTTTTGATTGGCTAAAACCAACAATGCCTCAGCTCGCGCGCCCAGCCGTGAGTGGGGAGAGGATCGCGGGCTCACCGAAACCCCCACGGCTGGAAACCGAGCCTAGTTTTATTCAAGGTTCGGAGGGATCCTGTTTTTATGGTATAATTTTTTAGTAAAAACTTTTATGAAAGGTACGTTCGATAATTATTGGATTCGCATCGCTGAATATTCTTATTATTGTTGCACAGTTTTCTTTCATTCTTAAAGGGGCTGTGTCACGGCCGGAAAGAGCTATTTCCACCGATTTTCATATGAACTAACGAACCTCTCGGCCATGTGGGATGCTTAAAATGAAAGCAAATCTGCAAAAAGGACTAACAAACAGTGTATATAAACAGTCTCCAGGGAGAATATTGAAAATTCTTTCAATCAAGCATTGAGGGAGGGAAGTTTAACTGTTTGCATCCAATTCCCCTTTCCGAAGTTCAAAGGGAGACTGGTGCCGAGCTCGCGCCGCAAGGAGTTTTGGGGCTGATTTTAGGGACGCGGCAAATTTCATTTCAATCATATGTGAAAACACCGGGACTAAATTAAAAGCCATTCTTGTTTATACATGTAGGTTAAAAGTTTTTTTTTCAAATCTAAGTCACCCTGTTGGATAGAGATTACGTAGAAGAAACTTCAAGTATCTAAATTAATTCCGAGAGCTAGTGCAAATCATTTTGTAAAGAACTATCCTGTCGGAGGGGAAGAGGTACGATGTCTACGGTGGAGGAGTACAGAGACGACAAAGAGTTTTCTTCTGCAAACCCAGAGGTTTTAAAACTTGAAGAAAAGGATGTACCTGGTGCAACACTTCCAAAACCTGCCGAACAGTGCACAATGGCTGTTTTAAAGCGCTGGTTGTCATGTCGTGGTGCCAAAGTTACCGGAAAACGAGAGGTTCTCGTGACAAGGTTTGTTCAAGTGGGATTTTTTTTAAACATCAGTGCTGTCGTCAGCAAGTGTGCTTATTATCCCTTCAACGAACTTAAAATGAATGTCCCGAGCAAAGAACTATTGGTGTTTAAACCAAATAAGAAAACAGAGAAAACGTAATATCTAAAATAGCGAATGACAATCGCTAACTTTTTTCATTGTAAACACCGTAAATGTATGCAAATTAGTGACTGTATGATGGTCAGAAATATTCAGATGGTGGTTGGAAAATTAAATTAAAAGGTCTAAAATAGCGTGGTCCTCCATAGAAAGAATAATTTTATCCCTAATCCTTTACGGTGTTTCAGCTTAATTTGATTATGACCTCTTTTTGGAGGCAAAAATATACCCCAATATGACCCTACCCTTTCTCCACCCTTCTGCTAATTTTTGAACAGTGTCTTATATAAAAATTCTGAAAACATTTCCAAACAGAAGTCCATCATTATTCAATCTTTTTTTTTATACCATGCCGGTAATTATAATAAAAGATAAAAACATGACAAAAATAAAAATAATTAGCTTTAAATCATTAGCCTCATGGTAACATTGACTTTGTTTCTTCCTATGTAGGGTCAATAACTATGTTGAAAATGGACTGGCAAATGACATTGTGGACCCAGATGGTGGTGCAAATATAGCAAAAAAGAGATTAGAGCTTGGACTAGCTAAGGAAGTGAACCCTGAGATGGATGAAAACTTTCCTTCAACTGGGTTTAAATGTGGAACATCTGAACTTCCAAGACTATCTTACAGTAACATTTGGAAGTACTTGATAGATGATGTAGAACTCCAAAAGCAGCTATCAACTGAAAAACCAATTGTTAAGGGCTATAATTTTTATAAATCTGGACATGTACTTCAGATATTTTCAAAAAAGGATGATAATAGACATTATGCTAAAAGTAAGGTAATCCCCTCAATGAAAAAGGGTAAAGTATACACAGTGAAGATTATCATGGAATCAGGTGGTGATATAACTAAGGCTGTGTGTGGCTGCCCAGCAGGTGTGGATGGCCGCTGCAACCATCTTGCAGCAACTTTGTTTGCAATAGAAGGGACTTTCAGGAAGGGGGATGACATGGCAGTTGAAAACGAAAATAATATTCCATGCACATCAAAGCCCTGTGCATGGAATGTGCCTAGCAAGAAACGTAAATTAGAACCTCAGCCAGTTCAGTCTGTTAAATTCCAAAAACATGAGTATGGTAGAACAGTCAAACATGTATCGAGGGAGTGCAATGATGTCCGAGCTCCCCATCAGAGAGCCACACCTACCAGTGAAGACCTTAAACATTTTTATGATAAGGTAAAAGAACTTGAAAAACAGACTGGTAAAATCATGGCATTAAGTACAATATTGCCTCACAATCTCCCAGAGGTCACTAGCTCATCTAATGATGGTACATGTACTGACCCAGGAGGTGAATCAGAAAACCCTGACCCTGATGAATCTAAGTGGAAACTAACTTCACCTGACAAGTTGTACCACCCAATGTCATTGATGGAAATTGCAAGCAAGGCTGATAGAGTCAAGAAACGATTGTTTGATTCCACAAAATATTGTGTTGACATTGAAAATAAAACCAGAGACCAGCATAATTCTATGTTATGGTACAATGTCCGTAAGCCGAGAATAACAGCCTCAAAGACAAAAAGATGTCTTATGAAGGACACAACAAGTCCAACAAAGGCAATTTCTGAATTACTTATGTATATAAGCCAATTGTACAAACGAGTTATATGAAGGAAGGGATTCAAATGGAACCCAAGATCATCGAGAAGTTCAGTGAGGAAACTGGGAATATTGTCAAGAAGTGTGGATTTTTCATATCAGAGAGTCACCCTTTCTTGGGAGCCAGTCCTGATGGTATCACCAGTCCTGGTGGTAATTTGGTTGAAGTGAAAAAAGTAACTTCTAAAGAAGATGAATCAATGGAAGTTACTCTTTGCAGAACAGGGATTTACAAAAGGAATGGAGCTAACATTTACCTAAATACTAAGCACAAATACTACAGCCAAATTCAGCAGCAACTTTTTTGTAGTAATTACAGTAAGTGTCACTTCATCGTATCAAATGGTATATGGCTTCACACAGAGTTAGTGGCCTTTGATAAATCTTTCTGGGACAGTGTGTTAGAACAACTGCAGAAGTTCTACTTTGCAAACATCTTTCCAGAATTGGTGTACCCCAGAGTACTCTACAATGAACCACGATGGAACAAGCTCACACCTTTCCGAAGATTAAGTGAATGAGTAACTTTAACAATAAGTTCAAATTTGAGTGATTTGATTTCACCTGCGAAATAAAACAAAAATATACTTTTTAAGTCACTACGATGACTTTATTTTACTTACTATGTCTGACTAACAGTTAGCCTGAATGTCAGCCGTCTCAATTTCGCTATTGAGACGGCTGACATTCAGGCTAACTAACAGTGTTACATAGCCTAAAACTATTTCCCAGGTTAATTCAAACCACTCAAATGATTGTGTTGTTTAAGCTGCTAATTATGGCAATAAATTGTGACAAATTGATGCAATTATTTAGTCATACATGTATGACTGTCAGTGTAAATTTGCATATATTTTGCAACTGGTGATCAAACTTTCTAAAGACAAAATATATAGCACAGGGGCAGATCAAGGATTTTTGAACATTAAGAAATACAGAAACAAGAACAAATAGCCAGTTGGGAGTTAATAATTTCAACCCCCCTGCATGAAACCTCCACCTGGAACTGCCACTGTGGTGCTACCAGATCTGTGTCAGTGATAACTTATTTCTACTTATGATGACTAGCATTCATGAAGTATTAGTATCAACAAGTCATTTGACAATATTATGATGAAGAGACATATCATCTATATGATATAAATTAAAAATTAAAGGACCGTTATGAATTCCTTAAATATAATTATTTGTGCTCTTTAACAAACTTGGTAATATACACAATGTACCAGTATCTGTTGTCAAAATTATACATGTATATAGAATGTGTATATTCAAGGGAATAACTGCTACTATTAAAAAGTTTAATATTGTCATGAGGTGTTTACCTTTAAGTGATCATTGGTAGCCAAAAATTTGACAAGCAAGCTATAACAATCCATGCATCAGATGCAATACTTGCAGTTGTAATTGGTATAACTCGATCGAACAAGTGCCAATTTTTCAAACGTTCCATGTAACGCTCAACATGTATTCTTAAACTTGCTATTTTCTTGTTATGCTGAGTTTCCGTTTGTGTGAACTGACCCTTATCACTCAAGAAATTGGGCATGACCAGACGAGCACCAACATCAGCCAGTTGGTCCCGGATTATGAACCCCTTGTCTGCCATAACTAGATCCCCTTTGTGTAGATAGCTTATGAATCCTGGCTTCTCCACAATATCTGGGTCACTTATGGAACCACAATATAACTCACTCGCAAAGGAAACAGCACCATTTGGAGTTATTCCAAGAAGTGCCTTCATTGTGGTATGTGACTTATAACTTGAATAACAGACAGACTGTTTGTCAAGACTTGAAGGGGATTCCATTCTGATTTCTGTACAATCAATTATTGAAACTAACTCAGGATACAGTTCTCTAAAGACAGGGGGCATATAGAACTTAAGTTGCTCTTTGCTTGGCCATACAATACACAGGGGCTGTAATTCACACTTCATGAACTTTATCCAGGTTCTACAAATATCTGAAATAGTTGACACAGAAACTCTATAACGTTCTGCCAGGTCCCTCTCTAGGAGGCCAAGTCTTAGTCTTAACAGAACAAGTGTAAATTCTTGCCAAAGTGATAATTTCCTTTTGGTAGCTGATTTTCTAACATCAAAGTTAAGCCGTTGGTGACCTCCATAGCTGAGGTTAGCCGCCTTCACCTTCAGTATATCGTAGCACAGGACCATTGAACCATAATTTGGAAAACCAGTAAAAAACGATATATCCTCATCGCAATTTTTGTACACATCAATGTCAAACTTAGGTTCGTGTTCGTGTTTGTACTTGAGTTTATCAAAATCCTTTTCCAAGGAGTTTAGCCTTTCTTTCAGAGAGACTATTTCGGCTTCTTGTTCATTATAAAGACTTGACTTATCATTGCCATCTGTGGTCATACTGCGGGGTTCCACAACATCACTATCAAGGGCAGGATTCTCTGAACATGCTGAAAGTGAACCGGAGTTTGTTTTGGCTAGTTGGCTTTCAGTTTCAGATACACAGCCAAGTTCACTAACAGTAGCTTCTGGCACATTATCTGCACAGCAAACTGTAGAAGAGGGAGAGGACCTCTGCTCTGACGTTTTTGCTCTCTTCGGTAGATCGTATTTCATGATTTCACGACGGGTTTTTTCGGGCTTAGTCCAAGGAAACAAAGTCGGAAGCTGCGCTTGAGACATCCTCTCTCCTCCAGGGAAGTGTGCACCACATATTTTCGTAGTAGTGCTGAATTCCTTTAGATTGTCATTTCTGATCAGCCTTTTATACTCTACACGTACTTTATGGTCTGCTGGCAGAGAGTGGAACTTCAGACCAGGTGAATTTCTCCAGTTGTTTGAACATTTTGGCACACAACAATTATACTTCCCCATCGCATCACTTTATATCTACATCCGCCATCTTGCGAACGCGTCCCTAAAATCAGCCCCATAACTCCTTGCGGCACGAACTCTGCACCAGTCTCCCTTTGAACTTCGGAAAGGGGAATTAACATCCACTAAACGAGCGATTACTCGATACATGCGCAGTACCATGACATAGCCCCTTTAAAATGTATTTTGTATGCTATTTAAATCTCATAATTGTGACGAAACTGTTTATTTAGCTTCGTCGTTAAACCAAAAACGTTAGCAGCTATGGTCCCATTTAACAACATCACTTTATTGTGAATCCTAGTTTCCTAATTTTGTAGATATAACGAGCCGGGACAAACTTTTGAATATTTAATTTTCGAAGTTTCATTTTGTTAAATATATTGCAGCTCCAAACACCATCAGTTTTTTATCAGATTGTGAATTTCATCTCATCGGGATCAGCTAAAAATAAACATTACACAACAGTTAAAGAAAACGATTCGATGTTGAAACTGTAAGAGCTAGGTTTCCTTACGTTACACTATAAAGTGTTTATTTTGCTTTGTCCAGGCTCTTGTGCAGTCTGTGCATCCGGTCAGTCCCGGTCAGTACATATGCATCCTTTCATTCTGCTCTTTGAAACGTTTTATCAATCTAATAACACTGATCAGTTCAGTCTTCACAGAAATAGAAGACAGAGCGGAACGGAATAACTGCGCTGATATCGAGCTGAATTTTGTCATCGCTCTCAGTTTAGGTTTAGAATCACTGACAACAAATGTAGAATGTCAAAGTTTCAAACGAATTGATATTGGCTCTGAACCCACAGATCAGGTGTAATCATGTCTTCTCTTCGATATTTTAGGTCATCAGAAGATATCCTAACAGCTTCACAAATAGCTCTGAATTCACGCTTCGGAACCAGAAAATTCGGCATGATCATTTCCCATTCTCTTTCCGCCGACCAGTGATATGTTCCGTTTTGCAAATATTCGATCTAACAGTAAATATATAGAGTGCATTTAAATACTCAGGTTTATTTTAGCTGTCCTGGCTGTCTCGAGTAAAAATGTTGTATCCTAGATGAAATCTTGAACTTTAAATCAACTGCATACTGGTCTTCGCTATGACGATTTGCAAACTCGTGCCGATATCGGCTGTAGTTGCATTTTAATGAACTTTACTCCTACCCATAATGCACCCGATATAGTTATATAGTTATATAGTGTATAGTTATATAGTCTAGACCAAAACAATAGGCCAAAACAATGGATATTAAAGTATTATATTATGTTCTGCTGGACAACCTCAATGCCAAAAAGGTTGTCCAGCAGAACATAATATAATACTCATTATAATATCCATTATTTGGGGCTATTGTCTAGACCAAGACAATAGCCCAAAACAATGGATATTATAGTATTATATTATGTTCTGCTGGACAACCTTTTTGGCATTGACTATATATATATATATAACTTGTCACAAGCATCAAACGCTTGAATTCTCTTTCACAAAAACTATATAAAATATAAATAAACACAAATGAAGTTGAAACGATTCAAAACGTTAACCACCTATATTTCGTCTGTGTAAAGTTCACCCTGATGAAGACTGAACTTTACACAGTCGAAATATAGGTGGTTAACGTTTTGAATCGTTTCAACTTCATTTGTGTTTATTTATATATATATACAGGTGAAGTTCACCGGTGAAACCAAGATAGTGCTCTACAATGAAGGAGCGGATTAAGCCAATGTGCAGACTACTCAACTTTTGAGTACATAGATTTAATATAAATCTGTTTCGTAGACCGACGTGAAGTCGATCCACTCTTCAGTTAATCTCTATACACTGAAGCATTGTTAAGAGCTACAACACTACTATGAACACGTCAATAAACCGTTAAATAGTTGCGCGCTGTAAAGTGATTGTGTGTTATGTTACGCCAATCTCCACAAACCGGGGCATTGATAAGAGCTACGACAATATGATTGGTTTGGCAAATATTCGAAATAAGCCGTAAAATGAGTGCGCACATTAAAGTGATTGCGCGCAAGAGTATTACGTTTAATTATACTTGAGAATGTACTTCCGTTGATGTCTGCATGTTGATACGAGTTCGTTACGTTTATGTAAGGTTGCCTTATGTGTCTCAGTTATTTTCAGGCCGGTGTTTTTCTGTAGTACAGGGTGTAAAGAAAGTATTGGTCCATTTTTATTGTAAAAATAAAATTCTGAATACTTTTCCGATCGACCTGAAATTCTCAGTCAATATCCGGAGTGGCCTCCTTTTTCTCTCAGAATACGTTTAATTCTGTTTGGCATGGAATGCACCAAGGAAAGAAGGGTATATTGCGATATTGATCTACAGGCATTTATAAGGCGGGCCTTTAACTGAACCATGGGTTTAGGTGCCTTGTTCTTATAAACCTGTTGCTTCAATATGGACCACAGATTTTCTATCGGATTCAAATCTGCAGAGTTCCCTGGCCAGTCTCCTTTCTCTATAAAACCAGGTAGCTCATCTCTACACCACATTTGTGCAGCTTTTGAGGTATGAGCAGGAGCTCCATCCTGTTGGTAAACAAGGTTGTTACGGTAAGCAATCAGTTTGCGTTCTTCAATGCGCCCAGAAGATCTTGTTCGCTTTATTGCTGGTTTTAGCACTTTCTCAAGAACCTCTTCAATGTAGTACTTGGGTGTAATGGTTTGGCCGACTGGAATGAAGTGTAACTTTGTTAATGCTGTTGCAGACATTGCTCCCCATACCATCACAAAAGCACTATTCTTTACTTGGGGTGCATCTGACACCTGTGATTCTTGGGATTCCCATACTATATCATTCTTGGCATTAGGCTTGTTAAAAAGGTAAAACAGTGCTTCATCAGAGAATAAATAGTTTTGCCAGTCCATTTATGTCATGCTTTTGTGTTTTCTCGCAAATTTCATGCGCTTGTGTCTTTGTTTACTGGTTAAGAGCGATCTGCGTTTCCTTTTCATAGGTTTCCAGCTCTTTTCCTTTCTCAAGTAGTTGTGGATTGTAGTGTGTGAGATGTGAATACCATTAGCAGATAGCTTGTCAGCACATTTTCGTGTAGAATTTCCTCGCTTATACTTTATCTTGTCTATTTTCTTTTTCATTGTATTTGTGAGTCTTGGAGGCCTTCCCTGTCTGGATGTGTCATTCAGAGTGTATCCCTTCTTTGCCCTGCGAATCCAGTACTTCACCCAGTTTTTGCTGCGATCAAACCTCTTTGCAAGAGAGGATATAGAATATCCAAGCTCATGAAGAGTAACAACTTCACTTCTCTCTTGAATTTTAAGAATATGTTTACGTGTAAAATTTACTTCTTTATCCAAGGAAGCCGCCATCTTGAAATCGTACATATAACCGCTGACCATGTTGTATGATGTTGCAGGTATGACGTCATGCGTTAACATACTCCTCTATTTAACCTAATTAAATTATCTAAGTTGTGGCATAATATAAATTCATTTTGTGTTATATATATCTCAAAATGTCAATAACAAAATTGGACCAAGACTTTCTTTATACCCTGTACATAGGTTGCATCTCTTCGTGAGATTTGAATAGGGCCTACTGAAGTAACTCTGGCAGAAACCTTTCCCAAATTTAAATTTAAATTTTGGGTGTTTATACTTTGAATATTTTAAGTGGTCGGTCATTTTTACCCCAATAGTTTTTTTTAGTTTTAATTTGTTAGGTTCAGCCGTTTTATCCGTCTTAAGTGATTTTTAAATATTAAACCTTTGATTTTAGCTTAGTATTATAACATTCACGTGGTTATGGGCTCCTGTATTTAACTATTATATTTCGTTTAGAGGTCCCTTCCGACAACCAATTTCCGGTGATAAGGCTCCCTCTTTAAATATCTTTATTATTACTAGTGATTATTATTAAAAGAACAGCTTTATAGATCTTATAGTTTAGATTTTAGAATTTTGATGACGTCACGTGCACATGATCTATAGATGTACGTAGGTTGCACGCGCAGCCTACTGACAGCTAATCATAACGCAGGAGTCACTGAACTAGCGTACATAGTTGTCAGCTAGCAACTATCTGTCAGCTTCGGCTGATAGCACAGACCTTGATCTTCTTTACATCACCCTCAGTCTTAGGTATTTACTTTACCATAAGAGATTTAGAGCAAGTTCGGAGGAAGCTCCGACAGGCATGAAGATTTATATGTTTGCTCTCAAAATCGAACAGGCTGGGCGATTCTTCGAGGAAATATATATAGTATATACCATTTTCTTTAAGGTTTTCTTCGTGATGGTATCTAGCTCGATTTTGCTCGAAGTGCTGGTATTAAACTGTTGATGTGATCTGTTTCTCCTCGTGAAACGAAGGTACAGATTCTCGCGGTACTCTTGAAACAATAACAATAATAATATTAATACGTATTAGGAGCATCATACATAAGTCTCGATGCTCTTACAATAGTAGAATAACTATTTCTACAAAAGACTAATTAATCTAATTACAATATATATAAAAAACTAACTACTACTGAAAATAAAGGTCCTAAGTAATAATTTAAAACGTATTAGGAGCATATATATAAGTCTCGATGCCCTTACAATAGTAAAATAACTATTTCTACAAAAGACTAATTAATCTAATTAAATATATATATAAACTATAAAAAACTAACTACTACTGAAAAGAAAGGTCTTAAGTGATGATTTAAAATGGCTTAAAGAGTCTGTGCATCTTAGATACGATGTACTGGTAGCGAATTCCATAATCTTGCCGCAGCAACTGAAAACGATCTGTCACCGTATGTCTTAGTGTTCGATCTAGGGACTGATAATAAATTAAGTGTAGAGGACCTAAGAGAACGGGCAGGTTTGTAAAGGTTCAAGAGTTCGTTAATGTAGACTGGCGCTTGGCCATGAAGAGCCTTAAACGTAATTAAAAGTAGCTTAAAAGTAATTTTGTCTCTGACCGGTAACCAATGGAGTTTGTGCAGTACAGGGGAGATGTGATCAGATTTCTTCACCCTGGTATATAACAAGTCTGGCAGCCGTGTTTTGAACACGCTGGAGCATTGATAAAACAATTAATGATGGCTTTTATTTTCCTCAGGAATGCAAGCCAAACATTAGTCTCTAAGTATTTCCTCTACTTAGTTTTTTATGGGTTATTTTGTAATGGCAAATAATCGGTCAATGGAACGTACGGCTGTGATGAATAGATGATGAGAAGTTCGCTCATAAATTTATCACTTTCATTGGCCATTACATATCAATATTGTTGACGGAAACGATATCCTGACTAGAGTTGATGCGAAGGCTTGACTTTATAAGTATCATCGATCACTCTTCGGTACACAGTATCTAGCTCCTCAGCTCTAACCAGTACTGATAAGTAGAAAACTCACGTTTGTGACGGTCAAACAGATGAAGACAGCTAGCTCACTTACAAACTGTAATGTTCTTAGGAGAGTTGTACTAAAAGAAAGTGGTTATTTATGTCGTTACTACGGGTTAGTATTGATTTATTCCACGTTTGTTGAAAAGAAAACTGGAGCCCAACATGATGAACAGGATTGAACCGGAACAGAACTTAACTCTTTACCGTCCGAACCTGTAAATAGGAGACGTATAAGTCCGTTACAAGAAAAAGTATTGCATCACATCTAGACATGCTGGAAAGTCGATGTTGCGATATTATGCGAAGGGATGTATGGCTTCAAAGTCCGAGCTATAACAGGGATCGCTCGACTCTTTCACTATGGAGAAAAGCTCATTTGTTTTGGCGATTGTTTTGTTTCTTCTTTTAAGGACCTAAAAATCGGCTCAAAACACCCTTCCCATTCGCACTAGAAATCAAAAGCAAACACAAAATCAGCACTCAGTCGTTACAGTACCTTCTTTAATCTTTCCAACCACCAGTTTTTTTGGCACAAAACACACCCTGCATTTCTCTCCACCACGCTCTCCTTTACCCACCTCCAATTGCATGCTGGGTAATGGTCAAAAATTCCACAAGGGGTCCCCCCCTCTGGGACTCCGGTAGGTTTTTTTTATGTCTTTTACCCCTACAACCAAGAGCGGTGATTTGGACTCAAGCCATTGCTTTAAAGTGACAAAAACACATCCTAATAGGTTGAGCAGGGGTAAAAGACTGCCAACTGCAGGATTTCAAGGATTTCAGTGAAAACATTTTTCCCTGTGTCTCAAAGCACAGACACAACAGGAAAACCCTGTGAAATCCCCTCACAAAGCCTACTAGAAGCAAACCGAGTACTTTTCAGCCATCCTCAGACTTAATGATGTCTTCAAGCTCTCTGACAGTACAATTTTCTCCAAAATTAGAGCACATTTCATTGGAAACTCTACAGAAGTTGCAATACCTACCGTCGACCAGTTCGTAGAATTCACCCGAATGGCATTGTGGGGAAAGTTTGAGCCCTCGGCTTAAAAAGTCAGCAGTATTTAACTAGCCCGGGCTAGCCAAACTGGAACTGAGGGGGGAGGGTTGAGTTAGCACTCAGGATTTCACCAATAGGAGATATTGTAGTTGAGTCTACGAATAGCAGTTTCAGCGGTATTGACCCGAACGCCTCACTTCAATGTAATGAAGCGCCATTGAAACCATCATTCTTACACGACACCAACACCCTCCTAAACAAGCACGACTAATTTAGATACACAGTTTGAATAGCGCTTCATTACATTGAAGTGAGGCGTTTGGGTCAATACCGCTGAAACTGCTATTCGTAGACTCAACTACAATATCTCCTATTGAGCTCACACACGATCGGACGACAAAGAGTTAAATACGTGTAGGAGTCTATTATGATATTGCTTCAGTATTCATTCATAATTTAAATTGTCAAACCTTAGCATTACTTCTGATTCCGTACCATCATAGTAGCTTACCAAGAAACTTAAATACAACTAATTGAGCTAGTGTGTGCCCCAATTTCAACTGAGTTCACTATATAATATGGTTTTCCTTTTCGTTTAAATTATAGGTCTGTCACGTTCTCCAATTGTGGTTCACAGGCTTGCCCTAAATCTAGAAACCTTTCTCAACCTGATACATTATTGTTTAAAATTCAGCTGTGCCGTTTACCCAGCAATAATATGTTCCGACCTATTCTTCTTGCTATAGCGCTATTTCACATGGGTGAATAATTAAACAACTCGTTCGACAGCCAGATTCCGGACTTGAATACCTTCAAGCTACACGCGATACACGTCTTAGACACCATTCTGCCGCTAAACTTGCTACTTCGTCGACAAGGATATTTTAAGCTTAGCCTTGTTGAAAGTATTTTCGGCCTGGTTGTATTTTACTTTGGTATCTTTTTGAGGTGATGTGCTGTATTTTATCAGGTCAACTTACCAGCGTAATGGCGACTGAGATGTTTTGAATACCATCTGCCGAAGTATGACGTCATTTTGTCAACAACAATAGAGCCGCCTTCCATGTGAGTTTTTATAAATTCCTCTTTGATACTTGAGGGCCGTATATATATACCCGTTTCCTTAATACAGGAATACTTAGGGCATAGAGTTACAAATTCGATTCATTTTAGAAAAGACGAAAAATATGCAATTCATCTGAACTACACCGTTTCAAAAAAGGTAGCATTTAATTCCTTGTCATTTAAATATACTGCATTTTCTATATCAGGCCGTTTATTGTCAATTAAATTGCAACCTGCGACATAATGAATTAACGCGCTACAGTCCAAAACAGTCGGCGACCAGGTGGCGATCCTTCATGACGCCATGAACGTGTAATCTGATTGAATACACATGAGAGCAACAATTACTTATTTCCAATGATTAACTAGACTCCACTTGATGGCATCGCCCAGTTCTCCGATATGAAATGTTCTAAGATAGACTGGCGCGGCTACTTAGGGAGGAGGAGTAGCTAGTTCTGCCAGTTATATCCAACAACATGGATTTTAAGAGATCTTAGATTTTCAAAACTTTCCGGACCCTCTAACCGGCAGATCGCTCTTGCAGTGCTCCCGGTTAGGAACCTCCCTACTTCAAAATCTGGCTACCCCGTGTGTGGTAAACTAGATTGTGTAAACAGAAGTAACGAACGCCGCCGGCCGTCACAATTTATAAATCACTTTAAAAAATCCAACCTAAATACATTTTTGACATCGCTCTTAAACAAAGCAGAATAATAAAATGAGTGAACTGAATCGACAAGGAAACAGATTGCGATTAATATCTGGAACATTTTATCAACCGCGTGCTGTGCGCTACTAAATATCGGATATCTAAGATGAACCTCGTTCCCGGGCACTTTTCGGGATTGCGTTTACATCTTACTGAGTGAGCGAGTGACAGATCACCCATCACAATAACTCCTTCTTATGCTTCGCATATCCGACGAGTAAGAAAGATTATTTCCTCGCGAATCTCGGGTAGCGGTTAATTGTTATTCAGTAGACAACAACCGGGTCATTGATCTATGGGAGGAACCAATTCTTTATTGAAACAGATGAAGTTAGACATCGAGGTCACCATCTGCTGAGCACTGCAGGTACATGAGCTTCAGTTCATTTCTTTGTTACTGTGGTATTGGTAGATTTGTAACGTAAGTCCCATTCTAAAACAGCATTTTTTTTATATTTTTTTAACTTTTTTTTTTTGTAAACATTTCTAATTACTAAATTACATTACACAAAATTTATACGACAAAGAGACAAAGGAAAAAAAACAAAAAAAAGAGAAAAGAAAATACTCTAAGCCAGCTATTCCTATTCAGAAAAATGTCTGATTGCAATTAACAGTTTTTCCCATTTCTTAAGGTGTTCCAGGGTTTTGTTCCTTGATTTTGCTACGTTGGATTCAATTTTCTCAAAATACACTAAAGAGTTTATAAATAGAGCTAATGTAGGGATTTTTCTTTTCTCTCTTGCTTTATATAAAGCTAATTTATACATTAAGATAATAAAGTTTTGTGGCTGTTCGTTTACTCCTAATATGATATTTACAAGATTCGATGGTGGTAGATTTATATCGTGCTTTCCTAACCAAGTTCGTAATTAAAAATATAATTTTTTGGCCTCTATACATTCTACAAATAAATGATCTATTGTTTCTTGGTTAATTAAACAAAAAGAGCAACGTGAACACTCAATTAATTTAAAACGAAATAAATCGAAATTAAGATAAAGGCAGTTGTTCAAAATTCTATATTGAAAATATCGTGAATAAGAATCAATCGTTGTTGAATATATACGCCTATAAATCTCTTCCCAACTTAATGGGCTCTCAGGCTTTAATCGATTTATAATATTTATTTGGGAGGTAGGTGACTTAAACTTCGCACCAATTAAACATTTGTAAATTTCTTTTGAGTTCTCAATATTTTCTATATCAAACGACTTTTGCCCAAGTTTTAAGTATTTTTTTCCTATATCTATAGTACCCTCTATTATACCTATATTTTTTACTACTGCTTTCCATTTTCTTGGTATTGAGTGTACTAAACCTGCCCAATGAAAGAAATCCTTAGCTTGGGGGCCTTTCCTCTCTACCATTTCCCATTTAAATTCACAAGATTCATTCAATAGGTCTACTATTCTATTAATATTGAGTTGCGAAAAAGTCTTAAAAAAGACTGATTTATTATCAATTTTAATATATCTATTATTCCATAAAGATTGTTGCAAAATATCAGAAATATCTATTACTTCTACCCTAGCAAACTCCGCCCAACATCTTAATACACTTTTGTAAAAATCAGGGAGATACTTTGGAATTCGTTCTTTTTCAAAATTTTGATCTATTGCTAATATACCCCCAATTTGATTTAAAAACGTTAAGGGCAAGAATTTCCATGCCTCTTGTTTTATACTTAACAGCGCTGTAAAAATATAGCCCATTTTAGACGATTCGCTTTAACAATTGATTCAAAATCAGGTGCTTTTAAACCCCCTAATTCATAGTCGCCTATCAACGTTTGATGCTTTATTTTAGGTTTTTTACCATTCCATATAAAAATTTTCAATTCACAATCAACTAATTTGATAAACTCATCTTTCACATCTATTTTCGAACATATGTATAATAACTTGGATATTGCTAATGAACGAACTACCTGAATTCTACCATATAATGTTAAGGGTCTACTCCGCCACATAGATAAAATTGTTCTTAAGTTAGTTAATATACGCTGGAAATTATTGTTATAATGTAATACCTTGTTGTAAGTAAAATAAATACCTAATATTTTAACTCCTTGTTTCTCAAAATCTACCCATTTAAAATCCTTAAACTTTCCCTCTTCCACAATTTCTTTCCCTATCCATCCTATTTCCGATTTTTTTACATTTATCTTTAAAGATAAAAACACTCTAAATAGATCTAACATTTCTAACGTTTTCTCTAGCGAGGTAGTATTTCTTAAAAAGAAAGTTGTATCATCGGCAAATATTACAAACTTCCGAACATTACCTTCTAATTCCACTCCCTGTATTTCTTTACAATTTCTTATCATCAAAGCCATTATTTCTAAAACTAAAATAAAGATATATGGAGAGATAGGATCTCCCTGTTTTGTACCTCTTTTAATTGCGAACAAGTCAGTAGCTGTACCATTATTTGAAACACACGCTTGATTATCCTCTAAAAGAACTTGTATCCATTTTATAAATCCCTCATCAAAACCATAACTTTTCAAAACTGCAAATATAAAAGGATGCTCTATCGAATCAAAGGCTTTTTCAAAATCTGCTGCAAACATGATCAAGGGGAGACAATTTTTCTTTGCGTAAAACATTATATCCTCAATTATTCTAATTGGTTCATCTATTACTCGCCCTTTAACAAAAGCTGTCTGGTCATGATGAATTATACCAGGAAGGATATGAGATAACCTCTTACTAAGAACCTTACTACATATTTTAACATCCACATTTATTAAACTAATTGGACGCCATGAATCTATGAATCTATTATCTTTACCTGGCTTTTCCAATAATGTAATTATTATTTGTTTCTGTGAAGTTGTTAATGAACCTTTTTTTAAACTATCATTTAAGCAGTTGACCAAATCTTCCTTGATATCATGCCATATACTTAAATAAAATTCTTTTGTTAAACCATCGTTTCCTGGTGTTTTGGAGGACCCCATTGCCTTAAGACTATTAAAACATTCATTAACAGTCATCCTCCCTTCACATGCCATTCTTTCTTCCTCTGACAATTTGGGAATATTAATTTTACTAAGAAATTCTAGACACTCAGACTCTGTCTTCCCTGATTTGAATTTAAACTGTTGACTAAAGTGCTTCCTGATTTCTTTAAGTACTTCACGTGGCTGTACAATTTCATTGTTATCAGCGTCGACGAGTTTCCTAACATGTGTTTTAGATTTGTTTCTTTTTTCTAGTGTCAAGAAATATCTAGTATTTTTTTCTCCTAATTCATGCCAGGTTGCCTTGGATCGTACTATAACACCGTCGATTACATAGTTACTTAACTCTTCTAACTCCTTCGTTAGCTTATCATGTTCCGTTAATTTACTTTCATCATTTTCCCAACCTTCCGTATTCTCAATCTGAGTGATTTTGTTCTCAATATTACTGTATACGCTCCGTTTTTGTTTAGCCAGATGTTTAGAAAACTTAATTGTAAATTTACGTACCTCATATTTAATCAGTTCCCACCGTAACTGTGGATCAAAGATGCCCTCTTCATTCAAAGCCTTCTTCAAATCATTTATTACCAATTTCAATTCTTTTATATATTCTTTGTTTTCTATCAATGAATTATTAAATTTCCAAAACGAGGGACCCTTTTACACTCTTTAACTTTTAATAATTTTAAAGTAATGGCCGAATGATCTGTATTAGGGGCTGGAATTACATCACAGTTATCAATAGAAGGTTGCAATTCATTTGAAACTAGAAAATAATCTAATCTACGATGTATACGTTGGCTGCTACTACGTGTACCTTGTCCTTTACCCCTCCATGTGAACCTTTTCAAAGCGGGATTCTGAATTCTCCATATGTCACATAAATCTAGTTCAAGCATGATTGTTTCCATTGTTTCGATGGACTTTACCTTAGGAATTGGATTACCGCCGGATGATTCAAGGTCTAAATCAAAACAGAAGTTGAAATCACCTCCCCAGATAATATTAGTTTCAACTGGGTACTCAATTTCGTTAATTCTAATCAAGATCTCATTAAAAAATTCAACTTGATTTTTTTCCACATTGGGAGCATACGAGTTAACTAATAAAAAATTAGAACCTTGAATTTCACACAATACTATCACATATCTCCCTCCTGCATCTAATATTTCTTGGGATATTTTATAATCCAATTTTGTTCCAAAAACAATCGCAGTGCCCCTACTTTTCGAAGTCCCGTGGGCCATCACTAACTTTGCTCTTGTTCTATGGGACCATTCAACTGATACAAGGTTCAAGGTTCAAGGTTCTTTATTTTACACTATTTACAGGTACATATAGGTATGAAATTTTGACATAGGTTTACTGCGAGAAAAGAAAATTAACGAAAGTACTATATATGGTTTACAGGAATTGTGTGTAGTGGCCAAAGTAGCATTGAAGCTTTCGAGTTAGCCACTACCATCAGAATAAATATACGAGGACAGGTTTACCGGAAATGATATCAGACTCTTCATATAGTAAGGAAATTAAGGAAAATAAGAAGAAAATAAAAAGAAAATACAGGTTTCAGTTATATATATATATATACATATTACATGTACATTATATGAAATAGACAGTAAATAGACTTAATATATATTACTACATAACATTCGCATTGGTGTATATATGTCAGGTCTGATTATCAAGATCAAGTAAGAATAATTTATATTTTTTCTTAAAACTACTTTGAGGTAAACATTTGAGATAATAAGGTATTTTTTCCCATATCTTGGAAGCCATAGCTTTAAATGTAAATAGACCGTAATTTGTTCTGGCAGCTGGTCTGTATAAGTTTTGATTTGCTGCATATCTTGTATTATAGGAATGGACTTCAGAGGCAGATGTAATAAAGTTAAGGAGTACAACTGGAGTATTTATTTTATCATTTTGAATTCTGTGTACAAGAGATGAAATTTTAAACTTAAAAATATAATGATACATCGTTAGTACTATGTGTTTCTTGTAAAAACGTGATTCCTTTCTCGCCCTTGTGTTTCGTAATCCAATTTAAAAAAATTCTACACTTTGTATATTCTCTCAAACCCCGAACATTTAAAGATAGTAAAGAAAAATCAAATTTATCCATTTATACAGGAAAACCTAAAGATCAGAATATAAAGATGGTAAATTTGGCTTGAGTAAACAAACAGAAAGAAAATAAAAAAACTAAACAAACACATACCAACATGCACATTTATGCAATTATCTAAAATCATGTAAATTGAACCTGTATTGAAACAGTATTGATTTTCGCTTCATGGTCAACGCTAGGAGTTTCACTGACTTCACAAATTCTTTGTCCTGACTTTCGTGTTGTTCTTTTATATTTTCATTGTCTTGACTCTTGGAAAAAACGTTTCGTTGCTTTAAGGTAATAAAACTCACGGCCGAGAATGTTCGTCATCACTTATCCATCCATGCTGAGAACTTATCTTTTGGATTTAGTAGCTCAGCGCTCTGTTTTTTTGTTCCTTTTAAAGGTCGGTTTTATTTGTCATGCTTTATTTTTGTGGATTTGCTCTTGGTAGCTTTAGTTTGAAACTCTCGCCGTCGGTACATTATCAACTTTGTTACATGAAGTTCTACGCCGGTCCGGAGCACAAAGGCGTAAAGACCGTGGTCACTGAATATGGAAATATCTTGACCGGCTTTTGGCCAATCAGTATGCAAGAAGTTACATAGCCATAGGATTATTAGCCTGCGAATACAGCCGCCTCACATCGGGTGGAAATAAGCAGGCTATAGGATTATCGGCTCGCGAATAAAGATGTTTATGCTTTCTCATGTAGCGGTTAATTGTTATTCAGTAGACAGCATCCGGGTCATGGATCTTTGGGAGGAGCCAATTGGGTTGAAGTTTCACATGATGCTATCACTGAAACACTTCCAGTAGTTAGATTGCTATGTTCCTCATAGCCTCCTCCGCAGGCAACTTCTAATTACTCGAGCTGCCTGTGGCAGCACCGAGTCTAAATGTTCTGTGCAGCAAAAATTTTGCCCATGTATTAAATTTCAAGTTCTTCGAGAATTCCAACAGTTGCCTTTATAGTTCTGTACTAATGAGCAGACTGCAGTTTTGGCAAGGAGGGTAAAAGCTTTTAAATAAAGATAACCAACAGGCATTTCAGTTAATAATCTTTAATCCAACAATACCAATATGGACGCGATCAGCGAGCTGCGATAAAGAGCCGCAGGGTAGAAAGAACAGTAGAGAAATATAGTGATAGCTCCATCATAGGTGGACAGGATACAACTTATAATATGGGACAAATATAAACATACATTTGAGACACTCATCTATTAGTACTCTGAACCTGCAGAACAGCAGACTAAATTGTAAGCGTGCGTTACATGAATAAGTAGAGGTAAAAATGTAATGAAGTTGTATGTGGTCGAAGAGTCGCAGTGAGTGGTTGACTCATCAACTATAAAGTCAACTTTGCGGGTTCAATCCCGGTTTCTTGGTTGTCTATCTTACTTCCCATCGGCTTCTCCCAACACACACAGACACACTTGAACCACGAGGCTTTCGTCGAATATGGCTTGAAACGTTAACCCCGGTCTAGAGTGGCGAGTAGAGGAACGCCGAAGAAAAAGAACTGGAGCGAGGAGAAGCGTCTCGACAAATAATGCTTCAGCAGTCAACGTTCTTATTTATCTAGGTCTACAAGAGAACCCTTGCGGTTCGAAAGGATTACTACGTGAGTTTCCCGGGGATTTGCTGCAAGCAGCAACCAAGGCGCTGCGAAGGGTTTATTTAATGCATGTAATACTTCTGGCATCAACATATTTCGTAATCAGCCTCATATTTTTTAATCAGCCTCCAGATGGTACACATCCAACTTCTTAAAGGGGAACTTTGACAAATACTATAGTATGACACTCGGAAATAAAAATGACCCCATGGAAAGTATTAAAATTGATGATTATGAAGTTAAATCTACTAACTGCTTAAAACTTCTTGGGGTGTTATTTGACAATAATCTTCGATTTAATGAACACATAAGCAATATATGTAAGAAGAGTAGCCAGCGTGTAGGAGTTCTTATAAGGCTTAGGAATCTGATACCTACAGATACTAAGCTGCAACTATTCAAAGCTGCTATTCTTCCGTATTTAACCTACTGTCACCTTGTTTGGCACTTCTGCCGGGCAAGTGATGTTAGAAAGTTAGAACGTATTCAGGAGAGAGCACTTAGGGCTGTCTACTGTGACAAGATGTCAAGCTATGGTAAATTATTAGACATGGCTAGGCTATGTACTTTACAGAATAGAAGATTACAGGACATAGCCATTATCATGTATAAGGTTAAAAGCAACATATCCCCTAACTATATCTGTAGCCTTTTCCAAAGTCCCAATACTAATGGCTATAATTTACGCAATAATGACTACATTTTACCTAGATTTAACACTGTAACTTTTGGTAAACACTCACTCAGATATATGGGACCCAAAATATGGGCCACTGTACCTAGACACATTAGGGAGTTATCTACTTTATCTGCTTTTAAGAATAACATACGTAGAGTGGACCTTGCCTCAAGACTTACAGACAGCAAATGTGCCACCTGTATTCTATGTAATACTTAAGTGTCCCTACTTAATTTGTATCTATTGTAAATAATTTTATATGATTTGTATAATATTTTTTGTTTTTTTTACTTATACTATTGTAAATAGCCACCATAGATTTTAGACCGGTAGTTTATAGTTATTAGTATTATATTTATTTATTGAATAGTGTCCCCATTTAGTGGTTGTTAAACTGCTATTTTAGCTAGACACTTAAATAAAGGTTATTACTATTATTATTATTATTAATTAGAATTTTACACGGCTCAGATCCACTGAGGTTTTACCACTTATGTGTGAAACTTCAGATTTGCATTTTATTAGCTGATAATGTCCTTAACCGTTTTTTCCTCCTCCAATATATCATTCGCAAAGAAAGTAAAGATCTTCAAATACAGCTAAACAATGCTGGAGACATGAAAACAAGCAACCAAGAGTATTTGTTTGCTTGTGGATTATGAAAAGTCGCATGCACACTCGTAAACCGAATTCGAATCTAAAGGCTTCTAAAGAAATTTCATGGGCTCGATTTGGTGTTTAATCCGGTATAAATGATTAAATTCGTACCCAAAAATATATGTGTACTTCTTTTATGAAACTAATAAACAATCGAGAGCATTTTAGTTGGACTAAAAGCTAGCTCTACTATAGCTAATCAAAACATTGGCGCAAAGGACCATGGGCTCTGGAATCAAATACAAATTACCGAGGGCTTAAACTTTTTTAGTAAATACTTTTATAATTAGTAAACTCACAGTGAATTACAATTTAAGAAATCTTTAACCTGTTAAAGTCTTAGGCTTATGTTTTAAGTAGTTTTCTTATTTTTTGACAAAACAGTTCACAAATGGATACTTTTAAGCAGAAATTTTAAAATCACGGGTATGTGCCTGTTGTTTCATTTCAGTTTTCGCGCGAAACTGGGGGCAGCCGCGCGCCGACAAGAAATAGCAAATACGCATGCGCCTGACGTTTTGCCGCAAAACGTCACGCGCATGCGCTTTCGTCAGTTTCCCGCCCAAACTGTAAGAAAACAAAAGCAATCACCCCTGTTTCTAATTTTAGGTACACATGTATATGTGTGAACTCTTTCGCCAAAGAAAAAAAAACTACTGCAAAACTAATCCTAAGACATTAACAGGTTTACGTTTTCTTCATTTGTAATAACCACTGTGAGTTTACGAAGTTAGAAAATTATTTACTTAAAAAGTTTAAGCCTTCTAAAACTTGTTAGAGCCTTCATTCTTTCGGACAGCGAAGCATAATGTTTTGCCGTGGTGTGAGGTAAAACCAATTTCAAAGGCTTTGGGGACCATGCCGATGACAATTCGACTTGGAGCAAGTCTAACTTCAGCCTTGTTTCACCGACTTCAAGTGTCCCTAGCCAGTTGAACAGATGCGCACACAAGATATTAATAGATTGCCAAATCTGAGTTTAATTAATCGTTTTTAGTTAAACCTACATGAACCAATACATTCCAAACCACCTCCCAAGTGCTCTATTAATAAGCGGTCGGTGCCGTCTTCATTACTTGCTGTATATACAATTATAAGGAAAATTGGAGAAAGACTAGGGAAAGTTTTGAGAAAAATCAATGTCTTGAACTTGATTATCTTTACAATTTAATCTTCACAGCATTGCTGTATGAGAATATTATGTTAGTTACATGTTTACTGTATTAGTTTCTTTTCGGATATCAATATATTAGGATTAAATCCTGGTCTAATAATGCCTTATATCTGGACGGATTCTTCAGTACTAATGAACGCCAAAACGCTCCTCGAGTCGCCGTAGAACCCTGTTCTCTGCGTTATTAGAGAGTCTCTCTTCGAAGCCCATGTCACGGCTTTCCTCCTGGAACAGATAAAAGGAAATACAGCGAGTATGAATATTAGGATGTTTTTGAAACGCCCTCTTTATAGAGACGTGAAATATATTTATCGTGTAAGGCAAGAATTTCTAAGATGGTGAACAAGTACGGTGGAATGTGGATACGATAAACCAAACCAACTCAAATCGATGAAATTAAGATTTTCGAAAGCAGGCAATTTAAACAACGAAACAAATATTGAGATCCCAGAAAGAAAAAGAAACCAGAAAACCAACGTTCACGCTGTTGCATATAGAGGCCATTATATTCTCGGAGTAGTGCGAAAAATTCTCACTATTTTTACAAATGACAGCAATGTAAAAAAGATGCCGATTGTTGTCACCTAATATCTAAAATAATCTTCGTCTTATTTCTACTAGCATTCTTCGGCTCCTTTCTAGTTCAGTGCCGATTCTCCTTTCTATAGATTATGTTTCTATCTGTCTAATTATCTTTATTATTTCAGTGCTTTCTAATATGTTATGTTTTTTTTAATACACAAGAAAGTTCTTAATCATAAAACGTTATTCCATTTAAGAAGGTCATTCCAACGAGAGTTTGCCTGGAAAAACGTGCATTTCTGGTTGAAAACTACTCAAAACATTAGATAAATCTAATATTTTGAAGAATTGTGTTTAAGCCTGAAACGTATTGATTCTACTGCTAACGTACCGATTGCTCTACGTTGTCATGGTTACGTGCTGTTTCTCTGACTCGTTGTATTTTCTCATTGGCAACCTGCAAAATATAGAGCCTTTTAGCTTTATTTTCGTATCAGTTAGTGCAATATTTTATGCGACGTAATAAACGTATAATGTTTATATCGAATTACTATCATAAGTAAGGTTTAGCCTGTTTTTACCTTTTTTTGCCATCTGTTTTTACCATTTCGATTTGCCACTTTTTTAGTTGCGAATAGGTCAATCGATCAGTGTTAGAAATATCCCAATTAGTAAAAATATCCCCAAATGAACAGGTTAAACCATAACATTTTAGGACAGTTTACCGGTAAAATCATATCAGCCCGCGAACCCTTTTGTTTTTCTTTCGTGACGCTATACGCGCAACGTTCGTCTGCACAACACAGCGCCTTGGAGGCAAATTAATACTAAATCTTCCTTTATTCATTTATCTTCGCGCGAAATAATATACATAGAAAGGTAGCTAGGTTGGAAGCGCGTACTACATCACTTCCGAAATGGCCTCCAGTAATGACGGTCGTTTAGATTTAATAAGCGGAGTTAAAAAATATATATAAATTACGACTTCCCGTCAACGTATCGAAAAACGGTTTGAACTGGTAATATAATGTAGTAACTCTACTTTATGAATATGCAAAAACTTGATATGTCAAAATTTGATCGTAGTGGCACTTTAAGTTTTTCTCACTGCACTCTTAGTTATTCTTTTTCTATTCTTATATAATTTTGAAAATTCATATACAGTTTGTAACTATTGTAAAACTAAAACTCTGTATTTTACTGGAAGCGAGCGACAATAACCTGTCACTTTGTTTGTATCTAAATCTAGATAGTTACCTCCCGCTCTTGTTGGCCGATTTAATCGTAGTTATTTATACTGAAGATCGGGATGTAGATGACTTTAACTGACAGCAGACAAACGCCTTAAATTTTAATCGACAACTGACAAATAGCCGAAGCTTTAACTGACTATTGGGAATTTACTGGCAGCTGAAAAATTGGAGATCCAGCTTTGAAATTCAACAAAACAATGCTAATTCTGGTTAACTGACAAATAAGCAAAATTTTAACTGACGGCCTCTAGTAAATAAACGAACGTTTCCGATCGAATTTATCGCTGTGAACTATACATTTTAGTTACCAAAGATTGCTTAAAGTATATGCTAGTATAAGTCGTATCCTTTCAGCGTTCAGTTCCATAATGTCTGGGTCTCAAAATGGCGGGCGGCAAATCAGGAGGGGATAGACTATCTCTTTTTCATTGCAATCGTTCTCCTTAAAACTTTGGCAAACATGATATTGTCACGACCTGAACAATTACACATAACAGTTTCCATGGAAACATAGAATGTGACATTTGAACTCTAATTTTAAATAATATAGCTAAAAGCCTCCTGCATTATAGTAATGTTTTCATATGCCGGGGAATAATATATATGCGTGTGAATAAGATAGTAGATAGTTTATAAGTGTTACTCTCTTTGCAGCTAATTAAAAAAAGCAGCTGAAAGCTGAAGTATCGCAGCATGACTGATGCCTCCACAGTTTCCTCCAATGCTGCATCTTGCTGCCTGCTACATGCATTCTGAAGCAGACATAACACTCGCTCAGCTGATGCAGAACTAGGTTGTACTAACAAGATCTTCTTAGCTGCTGCCGACCAATATGGAAGAGCCATCTCATTTGTGGACCACCACTGCACTTTCCCTTCTTCTGTTTCAATTGCTACCCCATCAGCAATGGCCAGATAGTTAGGAAGCTTTTGGACAAGCTGGGCAAATAAATCCAAATTGCTTCAGTTCCTGAACTGAGGCCGCAGTGGAGTGCAGTTCTTGCACTTCCGTTGGGCAGCACAATCGGGCAGCGCTGAATGCACGAACTGTGTTATGAAATTGCACATTGAATTTCTGCTGGTAGAATCTAAATCCTAGGTTAATGCAAGCCTTTGCTTGAGCAACCAACTGGTTGTATAGTGGCAGATTTCCACCAGCATGCTCTCGAGCTTTTGCCTCAGTGCTTGGATAGGATGCAATGGCTATTGCATGGGCTAATGCTGACAAATGCTCATAGCAACTAAATACTAAAGGGCCATCCCCTTCAAGGTAGTATGTTGCTGAAACGAAGTGCCTACCAGCATCAATCATTGCAGCAAGTTCAATTTCTATGTCACGAGCACTGACTGGGGTCATCAAACAGCTCCAACAGGTTCATTCGACACTGACATGGGAGAAAGGTTGTCTTTTTCCCTGAGAAAAGGCTCTACATCCCCAAAATACTGCAACACTTGATCGAGGACTTCCCACTGGCTCCACCACCTTGTATCTAACCTGAGTTTCAGGCCTACCTTTTCCCCCGAGAAAAAGAAAGACAAACCAACGCGCGAGAGGGGTAAAAGAACGCCCAATACAAATACTATTCGAGACACCATCCACCCCTTGTCGCGTTGCCTGTCACAATCATGTTGACCAACAATCATGTAAGTGCTTTCGAGATTAGCCGCTAGTAAACATGAAAGACTTTTCACACATTCGAACCTTATAGTAGCATCTCCACTTAAAACGTTATTTCTATTCCAAAATAATACTAAACTACTTACCATGTCTCCACAGTATGGACTTCGTCAACCACAAGAAAATGCACCACATTTTAAACATTTTGACCATATTTCGCTTAGCCATTGTTCAGCACTTCCATAGATTATTTTAAAATTTCCCTGTCTTTCTCTCCGGACTCGCCGATCGCTGCAGCTTGTAGACTAGTTTTGGCCTTGTTCAAATTATTACCCTGTTGCTTCCTTATGTAGTCCAAGGGACTAACAACTACGATAGGAAACGGTACACTCGTTTCGTCGTGGTGGCCTTCGAAAAACTTCTCGCAAACTTTCTGCAGAAGTCGATAAATTAAGCTTTTTCCATAGCCCGTGGGAATTGCAAGGACGTCTTCGTTCAGACAGATCAGTCTCCTTATGCAATCCCTCTGCTCTGGCTTCAGAGACTTTACAGGAAAATGTTCAAGTGAATGTTGTATCGCCGTTTCAAATTTACACTCACTGTTTTTGGAAAATGACCGGAAGCTGATTCAGGATTATCAACACCAATCAGGACAGTGCATTTAGACTATCATTGTCTTTCGAACAATTAGGAGTAACGACCAAAATTCGGTCGTTTTACACGCGTCTCTACCAGTATTTGTATCAGGCCCTTCTCCTCCCTCTTCTTTCTTTCTTTCTTTTTTTTGGGGGGGGGGGGGGGGGGGAGGGCATGATACTCAGGTTACCTTGTATCTTGTTGCAAACTTAAAGGACCATTTGGGCCTACGAACTCGCTTCAACAGAGGGAAACCCTATCTCAGGAAGAGAGGGAAAAGCGGACAAAACACTTATGCGCACGCCGGAATAAGCGAAGGCACCCGACTAAGACATCAGGGAAACCACGAAGTCGGAAGTTATCGAGATCACTTCGAAGCCCAAGAACGAAGGTACTGAATGAGCATAGATACCTGGATCAAGAAAGAAGCCATCATTACGATACCAGATGCCAAGATCAAGAAGGCAGATTACACAACCCGAGATATGAAATTCAGGGACGAAGACCTCTCGACGGTCAATATCTAGAACAAGAAGAAGGTTACCGTGATCATAGACATGAGAATCAAGAACGAAGACCATTTAGCGACATAAGATACCAAAATAGCCCAGAAGGAAGGTATAGCAACAATCATTATAACCGGTATTTAGAAGATGCCTTAAGAGTTATTTCTCAATACTTCACTCCATATGAAAGTTCAGTACGGGCGTATAACTACTGACTTAGCCCTATTGCCGTACATAAGCCATTAACTTAGAACGTACTACAGTCTTAAACGTAAATCTCCCAGTGATTTTAATTAGTTGTAGTCATTTTTAGTAAACACATAGCGTAGCTAGTATCTCTGTTAATAGTTTAGGTCATTCAACGAATCCAACGATTTGCTGTCTAAATCCAACGATCAGTTGCTGTCTAATCCAGCGTCAGCTATAGTCTAAATTATCATTTTACATCGTTACCAATAATGCCTAGGATCACACGCCACAACCAAACAGATGCTACAGTAAGTTCACTTCGCCTTGGTGTCTGGAATATTCACGGGTACAGAAATAAAGATCTGGGAAATAAGTTTAAATTAATTGACGTTGTCAACATTATCAAACGTCATGACATCTTCGGAATTATAGAAACTCATGCAAATAATTAAGGAAGCGGACATATCGATCGATTCAGTTAAAGGGGCGCTGTCATGAATAACATGCCTGGTTACTAAGCCGCACAAAACTTGAAATCGTTCGCCAACGCTTTCAAGTTTGAAAAGCAAATATATCCCGAGGAGCTCACAACATTGATTCAATCCGTCTACATCGCAGCCATCTCTCATTTTAGTATATAGTAGTTTATCTTTCATCATTAGTTGTTCAAGTTTTATATTTACTACTGAGAAATGTTCGTATTCAGATGTAGTTGTAATGAGATTTTGGGATGGCATCGACAAGAACTTCGAGCTTCAATGGCGGCTCAACTGCCAACTGGCCGTGATGGACGAAGAAAACAAATCTGGCCGCAGAAAGATTTTGTAGAGCCTGAAAGAACACTGGAGAACGTGTTAGGAAATCCCACAAGAGTATAGTCCTTGTCTGGAACATTTACGAAGCCTGAAACGATTTCAAACACCGCTTTTGAGATGCGAGTTTCGTGTTTACAGTGCCCGGGTTTCGGCGGCCAGTGAAATAATTTACGCTTCGGTTGGTCATTCCTGCTTGCATTTGTCCCCTTTAATACGTTTCTGACTACAAGAACTCTTGCATTTGTAAGTAATTTTATCTCCCTGAAAGTTGTAGAGAGAATAGATGAGTACATTTTATAGGTTCTCATCGAGAAAGCACAACTCGCATACCTAGAAATTTAGTTTACGGTAAAATACGGTAAATTCGACAACTGAAACTCGCCAGAATGTGTTTCTCTTCAGCCTGAATCTCCATTGCAGCAGTGATAACAATACAAAGATGTTTTTCTAACTGAATGCCTTCGAGCAAGAGCCAGTTTGTATTATAATATAACTGTCGTTGTATCGCGATCGCAAGGAACTGAAACTCATTACAATTTTTCAAGTGTTATGCATATCATTAAATTGCTTGAAACCTGTTCATGCGCATCTCATGACAGAGCCCCTTTAAGTGTTATACCAAATGTCGAGAAAAAGTGGGAACAGGCATTATGGTGGAATCGCCGTATATATAAATAAGCGAATAAGTGGTGGGATCTCGTATGTACCCAATACAAACAACAACATGATATGGCTAAAACTCGATAAAATGTTTTTTCATCGAACTAAAGATATTTATATCGGTACTATTTATTTCAGCCCTGAAAATTCGAATATTTCAAATGATCAAGATTACATTACAGATCTCGAAAATGAAATACTAGAGTTCTCCAGAAAAGGCGAAGTCTTATTACAAGGCGATCTCAATGCCCGCACCGGTAATTTACAAGAATCCGTTATGTTTGATGATGACAGATTCCTAAACTTACCTGAGGACTATGAAATTGATAATATGGATTGGAGATATTCACAAGATCCTACATGCGACAATAGAGGCAAATTACTAATAGACGTATGTACAGAAAACCACCTCAAAATCCTGAAAGGCAGAACAATAGGCGATACCAAAGGCAGAAAAACGTGCTATCAATATAAATAAATGGCAGTAGTCTGGTGGACTATGCTATAGCCCACCAGTCAATCATGCCAGGCATACGATATTTTAAGGTAAACGATTTATTACCACATATTTCTGACCATTGTCATCTATCATATGGCCTTAAAGTACACACAACGAATATTTAGGACGCCAAGTGTGCAATGCTCCAAAATGCGAACAACTAAGAAATCATCTCTTCACTAAAAAATAGAATTTTAGAAAGTTATGTAGGAGAAAAAAGCATGAAAACCTGAGAAAAAGAATAATGGAGATCGATTATAAAAACCCGAAAACAGCTTGGAAACAAATACATAAATTGTTTAACATAAAAAAGAAACAGCAAAAACAATCGTGTCCAATAGAACCTCGAGAATTTTATGAATATTTCAAGGAGTTGAACAAACCCAATAACGAATCGAGTTGTCTAGATAATCCCCAACAAGATAGCTGTTAGGATACTACCAGCAGGGAAAGTGAACTGTTAGACTCTGAAATTACTGACGACGAAATCGAAAATGCTATCAATAAATTAAAATACAACAAATCACCGGGCAAAGACAATATCCTAAACGAAGTAATAAAAAACGGTAAAAAGCAACTAAAACCACTACTGAAATCGCTTTTTAATATTATTCTATCATCAGGGGAATACCCTCGAGATTGGTGTACTGGCTTTATTGTTCCAATTTACAAAAAATGCGATAAGGACAAAACTGATAACTACAGAGGCATAAGCCTGTTATCCTCACTCGGCAAACTTTTCACCTCTATACTTAATAATAGGCTGTATGATTACCTAGTCGACAAGGGAATACTCAAAGAAGTACAAGGAGGATTTAGGAAACACCTTGGAACAGCGGATAGTATTTTCATCCTAAAAACTCTCATAGACAAATACGTTAAGACTAAGCCACAAAAAAATAGAAATTTCTTATTTAGCTGTTTTGTAGACTTTAAAAAAGCATTCGACAGCGTGCCAAGAGACAAATTACTTACGAAGTTAAAAAGGGCCGGAATAGGAGGGAAAGTATATTCTATCATAAAATCAATGTACTCAAATGACTCCTCAGCAGTGAAAATTGGCGATACGATATCAGAGGAATTTAGATGTTATAAAGGGGTTAGGCAGGGGTGTATGCTAAGTCCAACGCTATTTAACCTATTCCTTAGTGACCTGCCTGAATTTCTTAATCAGGGCGACTTGGCAGAACCAGTCGAAATCCAAAATAAAACAATACGTTGCCTTATATATGCAGATGACTTGGTTGTACTATCAAAGACCGCTGAAGGTCTACAGAAATATCTACATAGAATCAAGGAATATTGCAACCAATACAATTTAGAAGTAAATATCGAAAAAACAAAAACCATGGTCTTCAACAATACAGGAAAGAGAATGAACAACTATGTTTTTAATTACGACGGCGAAACCCTGGAAAATGTTCGAACATTTAAATACCTTGGTTTAACGTTCAGTGCGTACGGTAACTTCACACTATATATAGCCAAATAAGAACTGAAAAAGATAGCACTAAAAGCCCTTTTTAAACTCCGCAAAGAAATGGGTGACCACTTTAGAACTGACCTAAAGCTCACACTGAAATTATTTGACTCTCTTATTCAGCCAATCCTCCTATATGGAAGCGAAATCTGGGGAGTTGACTGTAAGGGTCCTATTGACAGAGATCCAATAGAGTCAGTTCATGTTAAGTTTTGCAAATGGCTCCTAGGAGTAAATATGAATGCTACGAATAATGCTTGTCGTGCTGAACTAGGCAGACTCCCACTTAAAGGCGAAGCGATATTCCGAAGCTAAGTATTAAATATTGGCTAAAACTGGAAAATGTGGATAATACAAAATTGGCAACCGAGGCTTACGCTGACTCCAGACTCTTACTCAAGCCCATGGTCTGGTGCCAAAAGATAAGAAGCATAATATGTCACCTCGGCTTTGGCAATCTGTGGCTAGACCAGAATAATATAACCAATTACACAGCACTCGATAGCAAACTAAAACAAAGGATACGAGACGTTGAATGCCAAAACTGGTACAGCGAGATCCATAATGACTCGAGAAGTAATTCAAATCAGCAAAATAAGTTAAGAACATACAGAATATTCAAGAAATCTTACGAATTAGAAAATTACTTGAAGGAAGTAGACAATGTGAAGCACAGAATAGCACTAACAAGGCTAAGAATAAGCAACCACAAACTAGAGATCGAAAAAGGAAGGTATGCAAGACCATACAAACCAATCGAGGAAAGATTATGCCATTTCTGCCTCTAGGAGATTGAGGATGAAACCCACTTTGTCTTGAAGTGCAAGAAATATGAAAACCTAATGAAGGAATTCTATGCTTCACTAAAGAATAAATGTAATATAAATACGGCACACCGATCTGAAAATAGCCTATTATGCACAATCATGAACCCTGACAGTAGAGTTTCTAGTCTTTCAGCAAAATTCACTTATAACTGCTTCAACATCAGAGCTGAAGCTCTAACGCAATGATGCCTGTTCCCAACTAACAGAGATATACATAACCTAATTTAACTGAAATTTATTGGACCCATGTCGAAGTACTTGCATGTACAAAACACCAAATAAAATATGTCTGTCTGTCTGTCTGTCTGTATCTGACTTTAGCCGCATTGCAGTTCCTGTTACGTTCTTGTTTTCCATAATAACCGGGCAGCTGGACTAAACGAAAACATTGTATTCCAGTACCTAGAAAATATGTCTGGGACACTAAATTCAAAGTGCTTGCCAATATTGTCAATTGTCTGCGAGAAACATGTGACATTAAAAATGTTGGGAAAGAAAAATCCAACTTGACGCAATCCTGCTTCATTAATTGCTGCACCATCTCTCATTGCTGCCATAAGTTGATTGGGTTGAATTGCATACTCAACAGCCAGGCATTGGATTAACCGCTGAGCAAGCTGTTCTGCATTCAGGGCCTTCGCTAGAACCTCTAACTTTATAAACCTCTGTTGAACATTCCATTGGTTATCAATAAAACGCACGACAATAGCTAAAGCTTCCCCAAGCTCCTGGTCCTCCCATCGAAAATAACTGAAAAACCAACATTTGCAGCAATTTCAGATTTAACAGTGTCTTTCTCTTTCTTGAGAATCAATGGGATGAGTTCCGTCAAATGGGTGCGGGATGTCAAACGATTACCATATTTTTCAAGAAATGTCCTCAGAATGTCAACTTTTGAAAGGGGAATCCCCGCCTTTAGCAGAGCTTCCACAATCTCGTATCGATAGAGTCTCATATCTTCGGGTAATGTTGATCCTTTCGCTGTTTCTTGCCATAAGGTCTATAGGATGCTCTGATCTTTCTTTTTGTTTCTCTTGATGATATCCTTTGATTTGATGCAATGTGCTTCTTAACAGATCTCTTCTTTTTAGACATCGTTTCTTTGCATGCATCACTTCTCAGTTTACCCGACACCACAGTAAGACACTCGTCTTTGAACTCCTTAACTCTCTCCCACGAAGACACATTTGGATCGACTGTGCCGCGGATAAACCTCTTCTTTACAGCGGGATTGGTCTGTACGTTTCTTTGTCGGGAAATGTCAGCTTTATCTGGAGTATTCAACCTGGCTCCCGCTTTAGCTGCTAATTCTTCAAAGGATTTTAATCTTCGTCAGAGTCACTCGAACATGACGAATTGTCATTTTCCGCCATCTTTAATTTTTGTAAAGTAACCGTTGACCACCTGATCAAGTCGCCTTTTTCAAATAACCACAGGCAGACCACTGCTCCACTAACCCAGTCCTGAACCCTATTAGTGCAATACTGCATGCTGTTTACAAACTGTATTATGACCCATAAAGCGAAATAAACCAATGTTAGTACTTAATAGGCCTGTTTAATTTGTTTTAATTTGTGGAAATGTTTAAGAAAGAAAGAAGTTGCTCAAAAGAAAAGGTGAAAAGGTGAAAAGGTGTTTGCGGAATTTGTTTTAGTGATTAGAAGTAATCAGTAGGATGTACTACAAAGTATCTTTCCTGCATGATTAAAACAAGTCACTATTACTTGTATACATATCGTGGGACACATACTTTCATCTTAAATGCACACAGTTCTTTTCTTTACCTTCTCTTTTTTCATTTTATTTTCCACATGGTTCTGTTTCATTTGTTCTTTCGGAGGAGTCATAGCTCCTATTTTCACATGACACCTTAGTTTGTTTGTTCCCGTTACGGGGGAATATATATTGCCCTTGCATTTTATCCGATGCTTTAATACATATTTCCCTTGCATTTTATCCGATGCTTTAATAGATATTTCCCTTGCATTTTATCCGATGCTTTAATAGATATTTTCCCCTTGCATTTACTGTATATTCCCCCTCGACTTATTCCTTCATTTCCTAATACTTAGAACTACTGACTTACTTTTTACGTACAGAGAACTAACTGGAAAGATGAAGATGGGAAAAAACCGGGCATGTGTTACCCAATCATTGTCGTTAATACTCGATTTGTTTATTGTCTATTTTATAATTGTATTTAAAATAATTGTCATTTCAAACGTCTATATGTTACGTAATAATGTCATAAAACATATTTAAGATATATATTTAAGATTAACTAATGAGAGCAGAATCTGAACATCGACCAAGGCAACTGAATTAAATCAATATATCAGGCATGTTAACACGACTGAAATGGGCCTTCCTCTCTAAATCCCTTTTCGTCGGTTAACGTGCATGCCTCAACTTGTGTAATCTAAACTTCAAAGTGACGCGCCATTTCTCGAGGTTTTAATGAATTTCAATGCACTACCCGACAAAACAACCTGCTCTTTCTATAGACTTTCGCAGCGCGTTTAAAACATAAATATCAGAAATATCCGGAAATGCCTTTTTTCTAGCCTAACTCTAACATCGACCTCTCAAATAAAGAAATTATGGAATAGACCCCAGACAAAGACATTATGGGATAGGAAGGCCAGACAAATCAGAGAATATCATTTGACTAGAACACTGGAAAGTGCGTTATTGCCTCCTAAAGCGAACAAGCACACAATATCAGGCATGTTAACACGAAATGGGCCTTCCTTTCTATATAAAGCTCTTTTCGTGTTAAAGTGCCTTCAGTTAAAAACGATACAGAGCTTAAAAATACAAGCCAAGTTACAAGGTACTCTTATATACTAGAGCTAATAGCCTTCAGAGTTTCACCTGAAGATCGATCGAGAGATCGTGAAACTCTGAGTTGTGATTAAAATGTTTTTACATCAACGTTACTCGTCCCATACCTACTCTTGTACATCGCTCTACCTGGTATTGAGCACTCTAGATAGACCGATGAGGACTTCACCTTACTTCTTAATAATATATATATATATATATATATTTTATATAGAAAAACCTAACGATAACGATGTACTTCCTGTAGAAGGATTCAAAGCTAGTCCTACGTTATATTATATTAAGAATTTCATATAAGAATTTAATTATATATACAACCTGTGTAGTTTTATATAACCTGTGTAGTTTTATATAACCTATAACCTGTGTAGTTGGCGTTCCAGGGTAGAATTTTTAATCGGGATCTGTATCACGGTGAGAAGCCTTTGTATTCGCAGTCCAGGGCGGACTGACGAACCTCGCGCGTAACCTCGCGGAGGAAAACCAGAGAACCCGGAGAAAAACCCTCGGAGCAAGGGCGAGATACCAACAGACTCAACTCACATATGGCGCCGCGTCCGGGAATCGAACCTGGGCCACAGAGGTGAGAGGGGAAGCACTTATAACCACTGCGCCACCCCGGCTCCCCATATTATTGAAACGGCTATCGAATCGAAGAATGAAGGTCATATACATCCGCAAGACTATGACATAGCCCCTAACCCTTTTAAAGAATTTTGGGAGAGCGGGTAAATGACTACATATGCATACCTTTATATGCGCTGGTAGGAACACTAGCTACGCAGGCAGTTAAGATACTCATCCAGAAAGTGATATCTAATCAATCTAAGGCGAGAGAAAAGAACAAGAAGAGCCTCTGGTGTTATCCGTTGAGAATCTCACTTCCATACGAAAGTTAGGTTCAGAATTTAAACCTCGTCCCTGATTGGATAATATACTCATTACCAGGCGCAACCATGAGTGCTGGGTGTAACGGTAATTTTTATTGGTTTACCAATGGCCCAGTACGTACATTTTGTTGATTTGAAAATGAGATTCTTAAAGTGCCCCTACGATCAAATTTTGACATATTAAATTTTTCTCATATTCGTAAAGTAGAGTGGCTATATTATTACCAGTTCAAACCGTTTTTCGATACGACGACGGGAAGTCTTATTTTTTGAACTCCGAATCTTGAATTTTACAGCCTCCATTACGCGAACCCGTTCCTGTGGGCGAGGAATGCCTGGTCATTTTTTAGCGTACGTGACGTCATACACTTAAGGTTATCGTATACCTTCAGGGTACTGTTCCGGATAAAATTAAGTAGCGTCTCGAATATTCGTCGTATTTAGATAAATTATACCTCATTTAAAGCCTATAAAATTGGCTACAACGATATACCTAAAGTTTGTAATTTTGATAAAAGTGCGATTTTTAAATAAACTTCTTTTCCGAACAAGTGAGTTGGTTTCCAAGAGCTCCAACTCCACGGCAATTTAATGAATTTAAGATCTGTTTGCTTTTCTGGACTCCCACATACCTTGTTGACGAAACTGTGTCGGCGATTGTGGAAATTCGAAGCCGTTCTGAAGATATTTTGGTCTTCGTGAAACTGCTAACGCGAATCCAAGTATAGATGCGGGAATCGCTCTCAGCGCCTCTCTTTTAAAAATTAAAAAAATCGCCGACACGGGTTTTTTAGCTGATATAAATTGCAAACAATCTGTGAAAATTTGAAGTAATTCGCACAAATTCGCGTCGAGTTGGAGCTTTTTTCAAACTATGTTTAGAACGAAAATAGAAAGTCAAGAAAACGCTCTGAAATTAGCCGGCCGGCGAGACTGATTCTTTCAACCAGTGACTGGGAAATATCACAGTCAAAACTTCCCACAACAACACGTGTGGCTACTTTTCCCATACAAACCTTCACGCGAACTAACATATGTAGTAAGAAAGTGTACCATTTTCCCGCTTTGAAAAGCAAACAAAACTTTTGAATAGAGTTTGTGCATTAATTGTACAGGACTGTAGCAATTTAACGAACCACAAAGCTGGCATTTCGCTACATGAATAATTCAAGCCTTTAGTTGAGTACCAAGAATACGGTTTGTAATTCTCTTCAAGCCTCATGCAAGGATGGATTGTGTACATTTTGAGGACAGAAGCTTCTCCATAATTGTTTGTATCACATGGAATAGCCGGTAAGACCGTACTAGTATAGATTGACCGAAAAATAAGCGGCTACGTTTGCTGAGAACATACATGTAGTTTATCATAAATAACTCATATTGCTGTTTCCTATAAACAGATAAACATATCGATGTAGTATGCATTTTAATTTACTGCTAATTTTATTTTCAAGACAATAAACCACAGAAGAAACCACCAATATTATTTCATGAAGTACCTTGTTTCAGTTGTTTGTGTATCAAACAGAAACGGGGGGCGCGAAGTTTGGTTCTGTGATAGCCACTGTAAAAGCTGCAGATCAGTCAGTTTCAATACATTGTTTTAGTCTCTAGTAAATTCTTATCATTCACGATTTCATGTTAGACAAGAGAGCGATTTAATTTTATAGCAATTACATTGTATTTTAGAATGTAGATTCGCAGGAAAATCTATTGCCGGGACACAGATAATTCTCGATCTCTCTCATTTACGAACTAGCAATTATCCGGGTTTCACCACAGGTACCCCAAGCTCATTATGCGTAAAACCGTTATTTCCCGGATATTTGAAATTACAGTAAATGTATGGAGTTTTAGTTCGAACGCCCGTTTGCTCTAAAATAAAATTCAACAAATCGTCAAACTAGTCTTACCTGTCTCTTGTGTGTTCCTTTCAGTTTCTGTGAAGTTTCAAGCCATTCCGTTCAATTTTGAGGAAGTTACAGCAATTTTTCTTCCGTTAGTGTATATATTGGGAAGGTAGCAAACTCGAGGCCGTTCAGCCGCCGATCAGCTCCAGAAAATCGCCTCGAATTCCAACAAAAATCCCCTACATCGCCAAAATTCCTTCAAATAACGGTTGCCCAAACACAGGTCCTTCACCATACTCAGCTTCACTTTCACTGCTTTACTTTAACGGCAGAAAAGTGCCACGTAGTTTGCAGTTTTCGACTTTCGCGGATGTTCATCGCCATCTGACCGACAACGAGGCGACAAACAGTAGACCGTCCCCTACCACGTCAATTCGATCTTGCTAGCAACGAGGCGACAAAAAGTTGTGCCATTGTTTCATCTACCAATCGGAATCGATATAAAAAAACGGTTTGTTACCCAAAAGTTCACGGGCTCAGACCTAATACATATATACCTTATTTTGAAAGCGTTGTTTCAACGAACGGTTCTATGGTGTAGTGGTTACGTTTTGGGCTTTTGATCCAACGACCGGAGTTCGAGTCTTCGCCCGGCCACTAAATTTTTTTTTTTTACTTCTTTTTCTCCTTTCTCAGTTTTATTTTTATCCTTTTCCTCTATTTTAAGCTATTAGAGGCGCCTTCTACGCTAAAATAAATAAAACATTGTTGTGTATTGGCTCTCAACCCAACAATTGGCTCTCAAGCCAACACGGTCACGACCTCGATTTTATAGTTGCGTAGAAGGCGCCTCTAATAGCTTAAAATAGAGGAAAAGGATAAAAATAAAACTGAGAAAGGAGAAAAAGAAGTAAAAAAAAAAAATTTAGTGCCCGGGCGAAGACTCGAACTCCGGTCGTTGGATCAAAAGCCCAAAACGTAACCACTACACCATAGAACCGTTCGTTGAAACAACACTTTCAAAATAAGGTATATATGTATTAGGTCTGAGCCCGTGAACTTTTGGGTAACAAACCGTTTTTTTATATCGATTCCGATTGGTAGATGAAACAATGGCACAACTTTTGTCGCCTCGTTGCTAGCAAGATCGAATTGACGTGGTAGGGGACGGTCTACTGTTTGTCGCCTCGTTGTCGGTCAGATGGCGATGAACATCCGCGAAAGTCGAAAACTGCAAACTACGTGGCACTTTTCTGCTGTTAAAGTAAAGCAGTGAAAGTGAAGCTGAGTATGGTGAAGGACCTGTGTTTGGGCAACCGTTATTTGAAGGAATTTTGGCGATGTAGGGGATTTTTGTTGGAATTCGAGGCGATTTTCTGGAGCTGATCGGCGGCTGAACGGCCTCGAGTTTGCTACCTTCCCAATATATACACTAAGGGAAGAAAAATTGCTGTAACTTCCTCAAAATTGAACGGAATGGCTTGAAACTTCACAGAAACTGAAAGGAACACACAAGAGACAGGTAAGACTAGTTTGACGATTTGTTGAATTTTATTTTAGAGCAAACGGGCGTTCGAACTAAAACTCCATACATTTACTGTAATTTCAAATATCCGGGAAATAACGGTTTTACGCATAATGAGCTTGGGGTACCTGTGGTTTCACTATAAACAATGAACAAACTTAGGACTTATAAACTGCTGATCATTACCTTAGTGATTTCTCCGCTGAATTCTCCCTGTAGCCCGGATCCAGTAACAGCACAACCTGAAAGCCGAACCAGGGAAAATACCCTGGGGAAAAATTACCCCCAAAAGATAAGAAACCTCTGCTAGCTAGCACTACTTACTGGCAGGCCACTTCCCAAGCGATTTTAGCGACTATTCATTCGTCCAGCTTTCAACTCGGTCGCCAGCGGCTCTATTTCCCCCTAAATCATCAACATCCGGCAATAAATTTAAACAGAAAGACACATTACTATGTTCTGAAGAATCTGATGCAGATTTTAGGTCGTTATTTACTAAACCACAGCAAAATTCGCAGTGTGAGTTTGTCGACAACATAAGAAGAAATGTATGGGTTCGAAGCAACTTGAGAACGATGCGTTAAGTGTATGACGTCACATACGCTAAAAAATGACTAGGCATTCCTCGCCCACGGGAACGGATTCGAGTAATGGCGGACGTGATTTTGACGGTAAACTCTCTTTAAAATGTGTGGTCTAATTGGCCCCATTCAAAAAAAATTCACTGATTTGGATATTTCTGCCACTGTTTGTTCTTATGGAATACAAAAAAGTGGCAAAAGAAATGGTCAAATTTCGTCGTAGTGGCACTTTAACGGATAACACCATGCAGACACGCTTCTTTTTTCTCTCTACCCGCTTATTTCTTCGAGCCTCTGGAACCTATAGGGTACATCTCATTTCACCGCTGGGGTAATTTCCAAAGACACTCTCAATATCTTTAAGCAAATCGCATTCCGTCGTTTTAATTAATTAGATCAGTTTGTCTGCGAAGAGAGCCATAAATTATGTTTTTCGCTGATTAGTTGATAGGGATCAGATACCAGTGAAGTACTACTGAAACCTTAAACCTTTCGACAAGGTGACGTCTGCCGTCTTTATCATGCCACAATCCTTGTGAGAGCCTAAATTAGTTAAGTGCCTTCGCTGTGATTAGAAAATGCCATGAATTAAGGAGTCTCCTTTTTCATTTTATTCAGTGAGTTATTTTTTATCTGCGATTCTGTGCTAGATTCCTTTTTTGTGGCGCGTAAATTATTATGGGACCTTCGTACGACGTTATCATACGAGGAATACAACTGGTTTTTATTTCAAGTTACACGTTGAATCGCTTCGAATTTTATCTAAACTTCACAAATGAGGGAAAACTTTATGCAAGTTGAACAGCAGCTGTTGATTTTATCACAACCATTAGCGAAACTATTTCAGTGACAATAACTATTTTAACCATATTTGTACTTATCGTTTAAGATTAGACGGGGTTACATTCCATGTTAAAAGTGCAAATGAGCTGAACATTTTTCCTTCGTAATTTAACTTTTCAATATGTAAATATAATGTCTAAAACAAAAATTTAGTTGTGATTTTGGTGCGTAAAAACGGCTTACTATAAGTGGGAGTACATAGAAGTTTCCTCTCTAAATCTGACCCTCTTTACATTTTACACAGGCGTAATACTTACCCTGTAAATTAAATATTTTTGTTTTTCAGCGCGGAAGGGAAAAGGAAAAGGGAATTTACTTTTATGGAGTAAAATACCAGGCTCTCGAATTCTACAGGCTTCACAAAGTATTTAAATTAACGCACTCAAAGTGGTTTTAAGATTTTGTTGTGAATAATATTTTTTTGTGAATAATATTTTTTTACTAAATAGTGAAGAGTTCGCTATGTGCTACTCTGACAAAATAAGCAGTCGTAGAACTACAGCTCTTTAATCTAATTCGTTCTTTCTAATTTTAGGTGTACTGCATATATATATCAAAACTTAGCTGATGCTATTCTAAATGATTTATTCAATAGGTCTTGAAGTAAAATGTTTTCGAGAAATACAATTGCCTTTGATGAGCGCGAGTTTGTCACGTTCGTTTTTCTTAAAAAGGCATGATTAGTTTTGAACCAATCAAAGCACACGTTACTAATCATGCACTGCGCGAGACGAGCGCGAACAAAGCTTAATCGCAAAGGCCTGGGTTTATATTAATAATATTACTATTCGTCTAATTACGAGAACGCTGTCACTTTACATAAAAAAACAAGAAGGTAGGAATAATAGTGATGCTGATGGCTTACCCAGACTTGTTGACTTTATATTTGTTATTTCATATTGAAGAAAGTTCGTGCAATATTAGAACTACAGAAATTTTAGAATTAAGAATTGATTGACAACAAAATGTTTAATACAAAAGAATTAGTCATGCATGTTCCTTAAGAAAAAATCCGGATAATTTACCTTTTTGTGTTTCTTTCTTGACTGATTTTCAAATTACGCATCTGATTAAGAAAGCGAACATTTAACTTGAAACGTTGATGTTTAGTGGGACTAACAGGATTTCGGTGTTATTTTGTTGAGTCAGCTGGAGAAAAAGGGCAAACTTTAACCAAGAAAAATGAGAATAAATCAAATAAGAAATTCGTTTCAATTGACTATAAATCATAATTTGTAACCGTTTGTCCGATTATGAAGAAAGGAAATGGTGCTAATTGTAATGCTGTTGACTTATTTGTGCGTTTTCTAAAAAAATGGAAAGAGGTTGGACACGCCATATGTTAAAGAAAATACAAAATTGTCCTTTAAAATAAGAATCTACTTTAGTAGTAAAACGAATAGTTTGGAAAAAAGTAAAGGAAAGAATAACATGAAAACATAATAGCAAGAAAGACATGAAAGTATCAGTTAGGGAAAGGAGATGTTTACTAGTCAAGAAACTAACTTTATGACGTTCTTTGTTAAATAAGTCAAAAAGAAGTAACCGTACAAAGCGAAAAAGTATTGGTGAACGAAGTCGACAACTTCCAGTCAGAATTCTTTTGGCGGAAAACAGAGACTCAAATTTAATTTAGTAAAAGTACAAAGGGCGGAGAACATCATTTTGACATGTCTTGAATGGCATGTATAACTTCAGCCGCTAGCAGAGAATAAACTTCAATCTATAGAGACGCATGGAATGAAAACTAGAAAACAAAAATTGATTTAGGGACAAACAAAACAGCCTTGAAATGTGAGAAAATAAGCCAAGGAAGAAGGTAAAATTAAATTAAAAACTCGAGTAACAGCTTTTAAAGTAAATATAATAGCAAATAAGGAAGGGCAAGGAACGCTCTGGCAAAAAGCATTTGGAGAGAAACACACAGAAACTTATGTAGCGAAAAACAATAATCTTCTGGTAAATCTGTCAATGGCAAAAGTTTGTCTAAGCCAACTAAAGAACGAGTTAAAGTTAAAGTAATTGTTTAGTAGAAAGTTGATATAAGAAATGCAAGTAAGACGGTTTGCTGATCTAAGAGGCAAAATGGTCGTTCATGGGTGAGAACATTTCTGGTTACCTTTGATATTAAGGATCGTCCTAGTTTTCTGCACAGCATTGCCCCGGGTCGACAGCGGGGTTTAGCTTCAACGGTAGATGACGCGAACAGCAGGACAACCAAAATGGCAAGGCCAAGAAACACAGTCACTCTGTAGTTCATAGTAACAGACAGCAAGCTAAGCCAGCTTTGATGTGGTAGCTAAAATCTATAGAGAGCTTTTCACAAGCCGAATGAGTGACCTAACTGTAGAACGAGATAACGACGCTGCCCTTTTATAAGGATGAGAATGCCTCAATTTGCCCCACTGGTAGCGCAGGAAACAGCAAAACAGGCGTCGGTGTTAAGAACCGTGAGTGAATGGACGTATTAATGTGAGTTTAATAGCTAACTGACAATAGGTAATTTTATGCTGTGGTTTCGCTGTTGACAGAAGTGACATCCCACTGTTGACGAAGCTCAAACCAAAATTGCAATGTGTAATTATCTGCTCTTGCAGCTGTCTGTGTGTGTTTTAAGTCCAATTTGGTGACAAAAACTCTGTTAGAGCTTCCTTTCATCTCCTTGGCTGTGACCAGTATCATAACAGCGGCTGGCTTGAGCGTTTTCCTACTGGTAGATGGACCTCTCAACCTTGAGGGGGCTCCTTCGAGCTTAAACCTCAAACTAATATAAGATTAGGACTTAAGTGGAACATGCCTACGTTTGTATAAACAATTTAGGACACACACAAGGTGTTTGTTTAAGACTAGCGTGTTAATATCTCTTGCTTCCTGACTAGTACCAAAGATCTGCTCATTTCCTACGATCGGCGAAAAGGATCTTCTGGATTAAATAGTCTGTATGTGAAACCATCCTAAGAAATCGTTCAAAAGAAAATGTTCTATATATCTGCGATTTGGAAAAACCTTCCGCTCAAGTCACCTGCCCGAAACAAACAGCGTGCCTTAAAAAACTTTAAACTGATAACGGCGAAAAGCGACTCTTAATAGGGTTATAACGATAAACCCACGAAATAATAACCAGTGGCGGTTACCAAGAAAACCTTTCGAGCTAGTGCCCGATTGAATGTGTAGCCAATAAGAACAATACTATCCTTACTATCTGATCAATTTATTTTCCATCGCTCGCGAGGGATTACTGCAGGAGGCAGAGCAAAGGTTATTAAATGTAATTATTTCCACATATAGGAATCGGAACTCCTTTTAAATACAATTTCGTTTTCTTTAAAAGTTATCACATAAAACCCGCAAAGTATTAATGAAGCCTAAAAGTTTTCAAATCTCGATTTTAATTCCATGGAGAGTTTTATTAACATTCTTTGTCGGCTTTTGGGGAATGAAGTTCTCTTTTCCTCTGAGATAATAGAAAGTTAATAATAATATAAGAAACTCAAATACTTTAATTAAAATGCTTTTCACGGAAAACAGGAGAAACGTGGTTAGGTTTAATGACAGCCGATGTGAGCAATTTCTACGAGATTTTAAAGTGAAAAAGAAAACCGTTCATAAAAATACTGTAAATATTTTATTCGATTTTTCACCTGTTCTTTAACGAACCTCTTTTGAAAGCGCTTGTAATTTTGATAGGAAATAGATGGGTGGATTATAGCAATCATGAATTAAGAGATATAATAATATACTAGAAAATTCATAAGCAAATCCATTTGATCTGCGAAGGAAACGTGAACCATTCCTTTGTATAAACCCGAAAGAAACTTTGTTTAGTGTTTTTCTTTAAGAAAACAGCAAAACGGTCTCATTGACTTGAAAACAACGATCTCTAAAGAGCAAAAAAGATTATTTATACGAGATCCTGTGTGTGAATTATTGTACGATAGACTCTATTCGCACAAATACACAATTAAAAGTAATTAAATACCAACTAAGCTCATTTACTTAGCGAGCTGATGTCAGTTTTAGCGACAGCGTTGTATTTTTCCTTTGGCGAAATGCCTCTTTGGCGTCGCGTTCGTTTGCTTTAAGTCTGTATTGATGTTTATGGACCCATTCTGCTAGACTAAACTATTTTATACCTAAAAAAAAAGCTTCAGTTTATTTAACTTCTTGCCTCCACCTATAATTTACGTGTTTGTTTTACATATATGTATAAGCATACTGATGCAAGTGGCTCTCTTCGTTTTGACTAAGTCTTCAGTTGTTTCAAATGGCAGTTATGTTACTTTGGTAGAAAAAGCGCAGTGAGCAATATTGTGACTGAGGATTGAAAAAGTAGGAATAGAATTAGCTAAGGAAATTTACGCATGATCATGTATTTCATCTTTGTCGCGGGGTGTTATATAATTACCGAATTCACAAGTGACAGAATGCAACATATGACAGAACTTTAATAATAAAAAATCCCAACCACAGCCCGATTTACTAGCAACATTGCTTCATCTTCGGCTTTTAAACTAGAATTCGTGCCTTGAAACTATTATTGACCCATTGAATACAAGTATATAAGTGTACAGAAACAAAAAAATGCGCAGTGGATATTCTGGTATGTCTTTTGGGCACGGCACTTCTAAATGTTAGGCATGCGTGTAAACAACTTTCAACGCGACACTTATGTTTGTCGTGTAGATGGAAATATCCGGGGTATAAACATACGCGTGCCCGAAACTGATCTAGTCTCTGCCCGCCTGTTTGAAATGCCGTGCTGCATGCCCAAGTTACTGAGGAGTGGCGTGTCCAAACCGCTTGTCGTGTAAACCTGGCTTTAGTGTGCTGGACGCGGGAGGGAAGTATTGTAGTGTTACTGGATATTTTCGTTTCAAACGATGTGAAAGTGCCAACGACCTAACCATGAGTTAGCCATTGAGGAAGTTTTGACAGACCGCGAGTTGGCATCCTCGGTTTCACTTTTATAGTCTTACACATCAATTGTATTTAAAATTAAACTGAATAAATCGACAGTTCTTTGCAAACATATTCACGCCTAATTCGATGAAGTGCAATACGTACATTGACCAGAGTTTGCTTCCATTTTTCCAGTATTCCTTCGGTTCATGAAATTACGTAATATTGCGATGAATTTTGAATGCTGCATGAGGCCGAAGGCAGTATGAAGAAATTTTGAGTTCATCGTACTGAATCACCAAGTGCCTGTATTTGTCAGTAAAGCACAGTTAGACATAAAGTATCTAATCCTTTTCATATTCCAACTGAGCGCACAGCATCCTGTGGTCACCAATAAAGCACTGTCATTAGCCAATCACCTGCTTGCATTTTGAACTGTGCACGAAGTTGGAAAAGCAATATATATATATATACACTCGTTTTCAAAAACATTGCTTTTGATTTATATATATATAGCTTTTGTTCTCCATTGTTTTAGCTGTCAAATTTGACAAGAATACAAAAGGTATATATATATTTGCAGTGCAATGTTTTTGAAAACGGGTGTATATATATATATATATATTCAGTAAAACACGTAGAAGAGTGAGCGACTGCAATTGGCGTTTCTGGGATTGAAAAAAAGGACTGGGACCGAGTGTGTAAAGTTAATATAACTAAAATATGGACCCCGTCAAAAGAAAGACGGTCGTTTAGCAAGTGTGTCGATGAGTTGGGTGAATAGAAACTGAATAGCAAGCTTTTAAAATCGCAAAAATAAGAGACGTTTGTATGGTTTTAAAGGTGATAACACGAGAGGATTGTTAATGACGATTTTGAATGCATGTTACCGGAGACAACTTTTAGCGCAACATTGATGCGGTAACAGAGTATGTTACACTGGAAGATGGTTAGCGCAACATCTAAAGAGCTCCTGGGCTCCTCCTCCGAACCTTCGCTAAATAAAATGGCATACGAGCCAGGGCCTTTGACTGTTGACGTAGCCTCGTTTCCGCGGGCATAGCGAAGAGATTTCTGGGACGACATAGTTTGCAACTCGATCAAAAATAGGGCAACGATGTTGCGCTGAGGTTTTTGAAGGTAATTCAAAAACTTGCAACATGTTGCCGCAACGAAGATTGCGTCATCGTCTACCCGCCATGTTGCACTGTGTTGATTCTGAACAGTAGCATACATTCAAATCCTTGCTAGTAACATCAACTTAAAGCTGGCCTCATAATATCACACAAGAAACCATCACCTTCCATGGTTATCACATCATAATTAAAGTACGGAATTCCGATCGAACGCAAATGAAATATTTGTCAACAAAAATATTTCTCTCGACTTGCAACTAAACTAATTATCATAAACGTCCAATAAATCTACCAATATATCTATCGATAATATTTTAGTTTGAGAGAGATCAGAAAATTGATCTTACGAATAATGATAATGGTATCAGCATTCTTGTGTTCACTTTTTTCTGAAATTTCACGTCTAGCGATATACGTACTTTAAGTTCAAGTTTATTATTTTCATATACAGCTATTTCAAACAAGGTTGTCCCGGCCAAACATTTCCAGATTGAAATGGATTGTGGTTGTATCTGTGCGAAACGGATAAACTGCAGTCAGTAATTCGAAAATCGATTCGCAGGAGACCATTAAAACAAACGAATGTACAAGACTTTCAACTACAACCACAACCATGTTGGTCTGAGAATGTCGCTTGTCGATTGTCCGGCTTACTTCCGGGGTTACTTTACCGTTTTGAAATAGAGCACTGCTATTATTTCTATTGTGTTTTTATGTTTATACTTTATATGTCAACGTTATCAAAATTGGGTGTATATATAATTTATTACATATAAAAAGGAGACAATCCTATTATTTCTAAAAACATTTTTTTGAGACAGATAGCATCTCATATTCGCATTTTGTGGGGTCGAACACGCTCATCGTGTTAAAGGGGGTATGTCAACTCCCAAATGATAAATTTTCTCATGCATATGACGAAATACAAAAATAACTACTCAGGTTAGCAGAGTATACTTTCTAGGTATACTGGAGAAAATGTGAGACAACTGTCATGAAGGATGGCAAAGATTCGAGTGGATAAAAATACTGCTTTTTTAAAAGAGAAATTTAGACCAACTTGAAATTGATTCCGACGGCGGTAACCGATTGGAAATCACGCTTCTATAATACTTTTTGGTATTAAATCCACTTTAATCTTTGGCATCCTCTATGGAAAACGTTTGAAAAGCCGGCATATCAGGACATTTACATGATATCTCTCTTCTACCTCGAGGGTGTTATATTTGTAGTCTTGTTTTAAAGAAACTTGAAGGCGATTCAATTGGATCATGATACCCTTAGCTTTGCGAGCACAATGTCGAGAAGGAAATGATGGGCCGGTTCAGTGGTGGCCGTGCGTTTTTAGTCTTTGATACTATCAGAAGCTGATATAACAGTTTAAATATAATAAACTAGTATATTTTATGGTGTTTGACTGCATATGAGATATGTTCGTTCCCTGAGCGTGTTCTTCCCACTTTAACGGATATGACAGTGCAATATTTATAGTGAAGATCAAATATTCATGTTGAATTTTAGTGAATTACAGTCGAAATATTCGTAGTAAATATTCTCGAAAAGGTAGTGGTAGTCAAATTACTTACTTTTGCAAAAGACGAATCATGTGAAGCTTCACATTTTCAAAACTCAATTGAAAACTAACAGTACATGTTGTTACTTTTTTTCCATGTCATAGCGTGCAATATTATTATAAAGCTGTGATCACTTTTAAATTTCGTAATTGTTTTTACCGCCCAAATATAATTAAATTTGTCGGCTTGATATCGAACATTTATCAAATTTAAACTCATGCACTCTCAAAATTATAAAAACAAAGGAATTCACTTGTGGTTCAGGACGCGGAGCACTACTTGATCTAGCGCGATCTGATTTTAATTTACTCGAACGTTACCAATTGAAATTGAACTTCGAAGTATTGAATTGTCAGATGAAAAATACGTGTAAGCGTTCATTTGGGACTATTCTTGAATAAGAATAGCCGGAATAATACGTGTAAGGGTTCGTTTGGGACTATTCTGGAATAAGAATAACCGGAAAAATATGTGGTTTAGAGAGGTGCGCTAAGATTTCAATTATTCAAATTGGATTTTTTTACCTTTAAAAACCGAAAACATTCCAAAAAAAAGTCAAATTTCCTCTTTCATGGTTAGTTACTTTCGTTCATTCGGGGCTTAGAGATTCTACGTGCTAACATATTTTTTAAATACTAAATGAGCAAACTCTTGTTTACCCGTGACTTGACTTGTAAACTGGGGCCATCTCAGCCTATTTTTGATGCACTAGTATGGTCGCCAAGCCAAACGTCAGTTTTATAGTTTGAGCTCCTCAGCTCCAGTGAGAATGATTTAAAGAAATACGTACGGTAATCAACAATTCTGAATACCCGTAATTTGTTTAATTCAGAATTTGATTTCAGGAAAGGTAACTGATAGCTTGTGAGCTTGCTGCGTTACATTCTAATTAAAATCATAAAAACCTATGAAAAATTGGCCGGTGTCGCAAAATAAGGATCCTCGTTTTCTGCGCGCTTGTTCGGAAAAGCACAGCGGCTAGATTATCGACCGATAGTCAGCAGTTGACATATCAATCAGATCACGAGTTTGGCGATCGTCCGATGGCTTGGTTATAAATGCTAAGTTGATAATATGTAACAAGAGGCCCTGAGTGGCCTTAACTCGGGCCACCTAGCAATAGGTGAATACATGTAGTTCATGGAGTTCCAACATATTTTCGTGTCATACATGGTTTGTGCTAGGGTAGGCAGATAATAGAAGTCGTCAGCTTGCCTGTTTGTTGCCCCATTTCAAACGACGTGATAGTTCTCCAGAAGATTCAGTGCTTTGTTTTCCAATCATAGAAATTGGTACATTTCCTCTTGGGATACTGACATAAAAATGAAAATGCATCATTGAAGGAAGTCAGGTGGTCTGAAATGGTACAACAAACAGGCAAGCTAACTGGGTCTATTGATTCACTGTTCATGCTCATGATCATTTATATATAATGGGAACTGATCACCTTCTGTAGGAATGCAATCACATGGTTGTACTAGATGGCAAAGAAATCTTAATTCATATATTTAAAGGCACTTGTACGAGATCAGTAGTGTTTTTAGCAAAACCTGTTATTTTCCACTTCTAATCGATTGCCAAACTTTGTACACAGCGTTTTTAAAGATAGCTTGCCATCCAGCATCCATGGTAATGTCTTTCCCATGGTCGCAGGTCACAAGCTCAATTCATTCCGTTCACAAAGTATTATACCAGCACATGACTGTTTCCTGCAAAAGGCCTATCACAACTGCTACCAGTAATTATAATAAATCAACTTCACATATAACACACTCTCTGAACTAACTTGCTCAAAAATATTACAAATAGTAATTTTTTTTTTTTGTATTTTAGAAAACAATTCTTTTTAGCAGGATTTAGCCAACCCATACTTTTCAACATTCTTAGAAATCAATGCTTTTCAGTAGGATTAATGGACTGATAATATTATTTATAACTTCACTGTCCAAGCACAGGTGCTAAATTATATTGTGGAATACATGTAACTTTTCGTTTAGCTAATAATAGCTATGGATACCCCTTGTGGATATTTAGGGATGGTCATTCTAAATAAATAAAGTCATCTATCTAGATCTGCATGCAGTTTCATTTTCGAGTAGTGGTGAATTTTCCAATATTAGGGCTAGTGTTCATAAGTGTTCATAGTACGTAATTTCCACTCGTTTTCTTCGATCACTCGGCTTTCCCGAATTCTTACTATGTCATGAAGTGACTGAGTGAAAATACCGACGCTGGCCATGGCCTACAACAGGAATTGGGCTATTTACTGCTGTATTTGATGCCATTACTTTTAACAGAAACGAATATTAAACAAGACTAAGATACTCATATCAATATTTAAAAGTACTCCTGACGCTTACCGAGAGGAGGTACTAAGCTGGCTTCATATCAAAGAACTGATGAGGGATCATGTCAAGTTTACAACACCATTTGACAATGGAGTCGTAACTACATAAGCTTAGATTGTAAACATGATCCGAACTGAAAATTTAGGCCATTTACTATATATTTTAAGCCATTATTTTTAAAAGGCACAAATAAACACGACACTACTACAAGCTGTTAAAGTTTATATCATTTGTTTACTTACATATGTCGATTATTACTGGTCCACGTGCGTTCAGGAGCGCCAGTTATCTTGTCGTAAAATGTGCGAAATTTCCCTCGAAAGTCCGTAAAACTTTTATCAGCCCTAGAAAAACTCAACATCTTAACATTTCAGTCGAAGAAACTTTTGGTTTTAGCCAAATAACAGCTACAAATGGCACAAAACACTTTCGTCTTTGCTCGCATTCAAACTCTTCGTATTTCCGAAGTCTATCAGTGTCCACGTGCACAGTGCTTTCTGTCCATGTGCACAGTGCTTTCTGATTGGTTGACGGCGAAATACCTTGACACACAAAAACATTTTTTAAAAGACTTGCGATTTCCGACTCGAGCCGGCCAAAGGCCTGGCCCGAGTAATTATGTTCACATCCTAATGTAAATCACCAGGGGCCTGAAACGCACATTACCAGGCCTTATATGACGTATCGCGGTCGCTATTTTAGTCAGATTCGCAAAGCAAACGTACGAATGTGCACTGCCAACTGCATTTTCGTGTGATACACATGAAATAGAGCAGATTTCGTATGGCCGGGACAAACTACAGCACGGTCACCGTACGGCATGCTGTGACGTTGAAATTGTTCCCATTGTTTTTGTCCTGTTGATCCAATAAAATCACAGAGTTACAGTACAGCACGGTTACAGCTCGGTTACGGACATGCCGTAGTTTGTCCCACTCATACGAAATCTGCTCTGAATGGCAATCGTACACGACAGTTTAATATGACGTATTATACCTACACTACCATAATTCTTTTCCTTATTCAAATTTTGAAAATCCTCTGAGAATACCAGGACAATGATTAAAATTAGAGTAACAAAAGAATATAATTGTGGTATAGTGTAGGTATACTGACGTAATCATATCGTCCAAGGCCTATTGTGGAAGTAATACAGTACCGCTCGAAACCTATATTATACTGTAGCTCTATTGTTTTTGTACTACCCGTTCTAAAGGTTACAGCAATACAGTACCGCTCGAGACCTGTATTCTGATTGTCCCATTACTGACTGTAGCTACAAATGTATATTGTTTTTGTACCACACGCTAATTCTAGAGGTTAGCCTGTACAGTTCCACTCGAAACCTGTATTCTGATTGCACCATTATATACTGTAGCTCTATTGTTTCAGTTGTACTACACGTCCTAAAGGTTACGGTGTTTTGTATTGTTGGGTAAACCATATACTTGCTCCAAGTCGAACTCACTGAGTCACTGGGTAAGCGTTTACTGGGTCAAAAATCGAGCGCGAGAATCGAAGCGAGAGTCGAGTTCGACTTGTTTCACTTGCAGGAAATTGAATCGGGGGTTTATGTATTGGCGCGAAAACACGTTTCAGGGGCGGAGCTTACATTTCGTTGCCCTTGACAAACTCTTTCTGAGTACAATCAAATTGTAAATACCACATCCACGGTCGACTGACTTGACACGTCAACATACAATGCCTGAAGAATTGACGCTTTGTGATTGGGCAAATTTTAGTACGTATACATCATAAGCCACGCCTCCGGGAAAAGTCCTTCGTGCGGGGGGTTAAGAAGGACTTTGAGAAAGTCTAGGTAAACCAATGCTGTGGCTCGTTTCAAGCGGTACAGGCCGGCTCTATTGTGGACATATCGTTAACAGTTATGATACATACATCATTCAGTACTGAAGGAGGAAGGTCCGGGGCGGGGATCATAAATAATGAATGTCCCTTGTGTATCTATGCTTACCTCCAATTTTATCTTGACGCTTCAAAAAACGAGGGATATTTAAATATCATGGTATAGGCTTTTATATTCTTCGTCGCGGTTAAGCCTGTATTACTTCTCGTTTTTTTTGTGATAATGATACGTTTTAGTTGATAACTTTGTACTTTTCACAATCCATTTCCGCCAACGCAACCTACTTTTTAAGCTAACCATGATATCAATGTCATTAATATGTTTATATGTTTTCCTTACGAGTTACATGATGTTTAAATTATCTCCCACGTGTTTCAGACCAGTAATGAAAATCAACAAATTTGTGCCAAGCTGGATTTTTGACTTTATAAATGTTTACCAGCCAAATGAAATGGATGAAATATTCGCTTTATTTAAGCTACACTTTGAAGTTTTGGCGGCCCATACATTTTACAGTAACAAACTCTCTTACTTGTTCGCCCATAACTCAGAAACGAAATGTTCTTCTGCTTCAAAATTTTACCCAGAGATGTAGTTTGGGTCTCTATTCAAGCTCAACAAAATTTTCTTTTGGGAATCAAAATAATTGTGTGTGACGTCATTGCAATTGCAAACCAATTAAGAATACCATTAAATTCGACTTTGCACATGCTCAGTTGAAGTGTGGCACTTAGCTGAAGTTCTCATGCAACCTTACATGTAATTGTATGGCGCTTTAGTTTTCAAAGTTCAATATCTTCGCGCACCCTAATACCCCCAAGCTACACTCTATCCGTATAGAATAAGACACTCGTTCTCTTTGTTTTGAGGCCTATAAACGGCATGAAATCTTCAAATATAAATCCTTTTCTGAAGTGAATTTCAAGGCCGCCGTGAGACGAAATACATCAAGACACGAATTGAGTAAATTATGATTCATTTTGAGCTGTTATGTGAGCGCTGCTACTCTTACCTTCTATCGCATTCGAAAGATCCAGTATGGCCTCGTTTGCTATGTTTCAAGATATTCTATCTTATTATATGGCAAGCTGGTCTCGCGGCAAATGGAGAAATCTGATTGGTTCTTCAACGGTCCGGTAAATCGCCGTACGACCGGTCGGTATGGTTTAATTTGGACCGCTGCGAGCTAGATCTAAAGTATAGTTGCTTGTCGCGTACCCAGCGCAGCAGACACGGGGTGTTATGCACTAGAGATCGTTAAGTGTCAACCACAGTGTAGAACAATCGGATAGGCTTGATTTAATGGCGTTTATTAGAATCAACTAATGCGGTGAAAACTACAAGGCAATTTACAATGTTAAGAAAAGGCTAAAATTACAAGCGAAGTTAAATCATAAAGCAAAGGCTAAGTATTTACAGGTGTAACTTACGTCTGATCTTGTCTATGGGCTTGAAGAAATTAACTCCAATCGAACTCCAATATATATATATCCAAAAGTAATTCCTGGTTACTCCAAAACTCCGTTAGCTTGACTAACTAGTACATGTACTCTAATTGACTCCTAAACTCCGACTGACTAACCGGATGGGCGAACGTGCCCCAAAAGGAGATGGACTATATTCCTAAGCGGTTACAAACAGGAAATGCTAAATGCACGAAACCACAATTAATCGTAAAATCAATAGGATGTTTAAGCTAAGCTTGATAATCAAAGGAAGTTACTTCGAAACTATCTAAATAAATCATTTTCTTTCAGAGTTCTTTTTACGTATTTTCAATGTTCATGACACTCCTCGCCCAAGGATTCTAATCTTTGCTACCTATTTACTCTGTTCTACTCTTTGCTCGTGTCATCATATACAGGTACGAGTAGAATGAGCTCCTTGATCGGACGTAGGTAGGTCTTTCTCTCCCCGTCTCTAACTATCTCTACTCTAGCGTTCCTAACTCTACCATCCTCGCTCCTGATTGCCTCTGCAACTCGTCCCACTGGCCAGTCGTCGTTCTGGCCAGTCATCTTGCCCAGAACTGCTCTGCGAGGTATTGAACTCGTCTCCAACGACGGCGCGAGTATATGTCAGCCGGTAGGAACTGACCTGGAGGGGGTCCAGGGGGTGCGCCTTCATGGTCAACAGCATCGCAGGGGACAGAGGTTGTGGGTCATCCGTGTCGGACGGCAGCGCAGATATTGGACTGGCGTTGACAATGGCCACAACTTCAGCCATTAGCGTGACAAGTAACTCGTGTGTAAGCTGTGTCTTGCCTAGTTCAGCAAACATAGCGTCTAGGACGCGTCGGATGGTATTGATCTGCGTAGCGGAAAGAACCTTCTTAGCGCGCAGATAAATGCGCTAGCATCCATGGCCTCTAGCACCTCTATATGGATGGCTGGCTACTAAGACAGGTGAACACTAGACCCCAGCGCTTTGAGTTCGCGGCTCCTCCACTTGTCTTACGCGTATGCACCGTCCAGGGGCCGAATACGTCGAAGCCAACGTTAGTGAACGGCGGACAGACCTCGGTTCTGTCACACGGGAGGTCCGCCATGTGCTGCTCGAGTGGGCGACCCCTTAGCTTCTTGCAGGTAATGCAAGATCCGATGACTTTCGCGACTATGTCATGACGTCCAATGAGCCAGAACCCAGCTTGACGAATTGCGCCCCCCGTAATCAGTCTCCCTTGGACCAACTGCGATAGTTGGTAGTTCTTTGGTAACACCATTATTGGGTGTTTCTCTCCGTACTCCATCTCCGCTCTCCTTAGTCTGCCTCCGACGCGCAGAATTCCGTCGCTATCGAGGAATGGGTCGAGGCGGTACAGTTGCGTGCCTTTAAGTGCCTTTTTCGCACTGCTCTGAAGCTCTCTTGGTAGCTCGGGCTCTGTTCTTACATCTCGCAATAACTCACCGAATGCTGCTTCCTGCGTGGTGCTGATTATTACGCGCAAGGCTTGACCCATTTCGTCGACCGTGGGAGGCCTGAGTTTGCCTTATGCTTTATGTGCGCTGCTTCTAAGATCAGCTCTATTTGCCCTGGTGTTTCTCCGGCGCTTAAATTCTTTGACCACGACGATAAGGTTTGCGATTGCACGCTGCAGGGACTCTAGCGAGGAAAATCTCTGAAATCGTTCCGCTCCGAGGTCTGACTTTCGATCGCTTTCCGTCGTTACTTTGGCGCTGAGCACGTCTTTGCGCACCTCGGGGTCGCTTGCGCTGAGTATAAGCACTTCACTCGAGAGACTGGGCTCGTTGTCGCCTCGTGTTGTCTCGAAGATGCTGTCGGTGTCACGCTCCAAGAGGATGTCTGTCACATTAAGCTGGTTTGGGCACGGCACCAGCTCGTAGCTCTCGTCTCCAGTCTCCTGATGTTTCTCTCTCTATCAGTGGACAAAGTGATGCGGCGAGTGAGAACGTGCGCGGGACCACTCGCGAGGTCGAGGCACATCTGACCGCTGATGGTCCAACCGAGGGCCAGTCGCTGCGCCCAGGGGGCTCCTCTCGGACCGTTCCGAAACTGTCTTATTTTCAGCAGCTCCGGCGCGTCGCGACCGATTAGTAGGTGGATCTCCGCAGCGTCGTCTAGGGGCGGTATCTCGTCTGCTATTGCTTTCAGGTGGGGGAACCTCCTCGCTATCTCAGGGGTTGTGATCTCGCGCTTGTCCTGCGGGATGGTGTCGCACTCAATGAGGGTTGGTAGGGCGAACTCTGCTCGGCTAAGCGACCGTGCCTTTATACCCGTTACCCGTCGGCCATGCTTCTCCTCCCGCTCGTTGCTGCACGTCGACAGGTAATATTTCTCCGAGGAGCCATCCGCTCCGAGCTCGTCAGCCAACTCGCTAGTGATGAGGAAACTGTTGCTCTGCTCGTCAACGATGGCGTAGGTGCGTAGGGTGTGGTTTGGGTCGCCTTTCTTCTGTACGTCCACCAGTAGAATCTTGCTGCAGGATACACCACCGGTAGGGTCGCACACCGCGGTGCATTTAGAGTTGACTGTTTCCTTTGAGGCTCCAGTTTCTTTGTCGTTCGCTTTAGGGGGTGGTTGCTTGTCCTTATGCAGCAGAGCGTTATGGCGCTTGTCGCCACAAGTAGCGCACTGCATTGACTCCTTGAAGTGGCTTGCTACGTGCGCCAGATCGAAGGAGCGAAAGCACAGGCGCGCGTCCTTAACCCACTGCGTGCGCTCCACTGCGTTTTTGCGGCGAACGCTTTGCACTCAAAAACGTCATGACCGTCCCTATCATGATACAGGCAACGTTTACCCTTTTCGTTCTCTCCCTTCTCGGGACTATCCATTTTTTCAGCCGGGGCCTGAGTGTTCGTTTTAAACATTCTCCTTTCTCTGCGTGGTGTAGGGACGGGATTTGCTGCTTTATTGGCGAGAATGTTTTGGTGTTCTTTCTCCAATTTCGCGCGGATAAAACGTGGCAGGTTTTCAGCTATGGGTTGCATAGCGCTTGCGTAATTGAGGCACGAGAGTCCCGGAATATAGGCCACTTGGCTTTCGATATCGGTGCAAAGATCTGCGAATTGTTGGAGATTGTCCTATTCGCACTCACTAAATGTTGCTGAATTTCGCAGGCGCTCTAGCAGTGCGTTACTAATGACCGCAGCACTTCCAAAGTGCAGCTCCAATTCCGGCCACAGATCCCTTAGTAACGCAACGGGGTCACACTGATGCCTTTTCCTATAACTATCAACCAGACGCTGTGGCGTGCCGCTCGTGAAACTCCTAAGATAGTTTATCTCCTGGATGGGGGAAACGTCAGTGTCCGCTATCATGGCCTTAAAAGCGCTTTTCCCAGGGTGAAAGAGGGTAGCGTCCCTGGAGAACACATCTGGTTGGCATTTTGGGAGATTTTGCCTAGGCTAGGGCCGCCACTATCTGTTGATTTACGATCGTAAGAGAGTCAATAAGTTCACTTCCGGTGACGTCTTTAATTGGTGCTGAAGGGATAAATATAAGTGGTCGTCGATTGAACGTAATGTTTTGTTGCTCTACAGAACTATCATTTACAAATATACGGCCTGCCAAATTGCGGCTTTGGGACGGAAAGTGGCGATAAGGGGTTTGGTTGTTGCGGCACGTTTTGTGGTTCGTGGGCGAGCTGAGGGCTTGGCAATTTTCCCGTGGGCAGGGGTTCAAGCGTGGGAGATGAATGGACCCATTGTGAGATGCGCTCTTCTGCTTTAGTTTTGGGAACCCCAGGCAATTCATTATGATCTACCCCTCGAAAACTTCCAGTTTAGCGTTCGCTATTGCGGCTTTTTTATATGCAGTAAGAATTGCTATCTCCTTTTCTGTTTCAGCCTCGCGTTTCTTGCGTTCAAGTTATTTTTCAGCAATTAGGCGCTCATACTCCGCTTCTTCCCGTGCCGCTCTTGCTTCTGCTAGTGCCCTAAATCTAGCGCCACTCACTCTAGAGACCGACGAATGGCGCGATGAGTGACGGGAGCGCAGAGATCGTGTCTCCAACAATTTGTTAGATTGTCTATTTTTTAGTTGTTCTATTAGTATGAAGGCGCGTTTAAGTGCTTCGTTTTCTCTTTCCAGTAGAGCCTCTTCCCCATATTCCCCATAAATATCTTGCTCGTAAAGGCTAAGTAATTCCTGCAAGAGTCTCCCGTACTCCTGCGATGCGACCGTGAGGTCACGCAAAACGTTATCGATGTTGCAGTCATCACATAGGCCTTGTGATGATTGTATTGCGTTAAGGAGCCTTTTATGCAATTTGCCAATTTTCCTCCGTTTTTCGTCTACGGCATTTTGCAGGGCTTTTAAAGTCAATTTTCTCTGCCGTTTGTCTCGGCCTTCGTTCTCCATGACTCCGTCGGCGTTCGGCCGTTCTCCATCTTGACTCATCATGTATTTTGGTGGCTCCCTATTAGACTAGACAGATACGGCTTACCACTCCGTTGATAACAGACTTTTCACTGTCGCGTACCCAGCGCAGCAGACACGGGGTGTTGTGGCCCATACATTTTACAGTAACAAATTCTCTTACTTGTTCGCCCATAACTCAGAAACGAAATGTTCTTCTGCTTCAAAATTTTGACCAGAGATGTAGTTTGGGTCTTAGTCCGTGAGCCAAACCCCAAAATTTGGCCTATCGGTATCATCCGAGGTGAATAAGGCTCATATTGTATTTTGGAAAGAGCAGTCATTGGGGAGTTCAGAAATGCCTGATAGCAGTGTATTGGTGGCAGCTATAGGGCAGGGCAGGGTGTTTTGTGCACCCACCCCCCCCCCCCCCCAATTCATAAGGCATACTTTGCGGAATAAACAGAAAAATGGAACTATGATATCTTTGTGTGTGTGTGTCTGATTTAGAAATTACTGTGGCGTCTAAGGGTTATACAAAGGATGGGAGAAAAAATACAAAATACATTTTAAATTATTTAATAATATTCACGTGACTTTGTCACGTGACACTAGTCAAGAAAGCAGTGAAGCGCGGAAGAATCTCTTTTCATTGTTGGACGCGGGCGGTTTTCTAACGTCACTTCAGCCTTCAGGCTTAACAATCCCTGTTGATCAGACGACAGAGGTGTCAGTCAACAAAGATACGCAGACCTCCGCGGCCGGTGGTAGCACTGGATTCAGTCTGAATCTGAAAGCAGCAACCATCCAGCGTTATTACTTAACTGCAGAGTACCGAAGTGCTTTCTTGAAAAAGCTTAGACAGATGGTACAGCACAGAAACACAGAGTCTCAACATACGGAGCTCCAAAGATCCAGAATAACGAAAGATGAGCAAGCTGTTTCAATGGTGGTCGAACTTCTTGAAGGATAGGTAAACCCCTTTGCAGATGAACAATCTATCTTAAGCATTTCCACGGCAAAGGAAGCACCTCAAGAGATTGCCACTGATCTAAGGAATGCGTACGCGATCGGAGAGAAGTGCTATGTAACCTTCAAGGAGGAGAGACTGAAGAAGACTCCTCACGTTAAGAAGTTCCATGACCCTATCAAGACCAACAAGCTAAAGACGTTCACCGACATGAGCAAGAACAAGCAAGTGACGACAAGCGGACGATCTCTAATTCTAAAGGAAGATAGGTCGTTGTTTGCTCGTATCATAGTGATGGCTCAGGCAAGAAACTTGCAGATGGATACGATCTTGGTCCATCCTCTGGGGCCATTGCCGTGGACGCTGTCCTCACCAGATGGCCTTCTTCGAAAGACCAATAAGACTGCTCTAGCCTCGTTACTTGAGAAGGATGTCCAGGCCACTGATCGAGTCCCGGAGAATACTGCTGCTGTCATCGATGAAATGGCACTTGTCCAGAAGATCAAAGGAGATCAATTGACATTTGGGGACGTTGCTGCAAATATCCTAGCTATGATCTTGAGAGAGGGAGCGCAGAGCAAGAGGATATATATTGTTTTTGTCACGTACAACGAACTTTCAATCAAGAACAGCGAACGCCTATTGAGAGGTGAAGAATCGGGACATCAGCTGCGCAGCATCACAAGTTCGCAGATCGTGCGTCAGTGAAGGAACTTTTCACCAAAAAGCCTCATCAAGTTTCTTGTCAATGAGTGGAAGAATTATACCAGCACAAGAAAGCTTGAAGGCAAGTTGCTTTATACCAATATCGGCGAAACATGTTACAAGATTGCGCCACAGACCTTTGAGGAAGTCCCGTCCCTGATGTGTCGCCAAGAAGAAGCAGATGGTCGTCTGATACTACATGCATCCCATGCCGCCAAGGAAGGTTACAGCTCGGTGCTGATATGCGCAGATGACACAGATGTTCTCGTTATGGCCTTTGCGTTTGTGGAGCAGATAAATATCCCTCTACTGGTGAAGACAGGATCACGCACGCGCACCAAAGTAGTCGATGTCGTAAGGTTGCTGCATCTGTTGGACGCGATGTCTGCAAAGCACTCATCGGAATGCATGCATTTACTGGTTGCGATTCGGTGAGTGCATTTGCAGGAAAGGGGAAATCGCAAGCACTGAAACTCACCAAGAACAACAGGGATTGCGGCGAAGCTGTTGATGAGCTTGGAGAGCAGTAGGATGTCACGCCACAACTAATTGACAAGTTGGAGACGTATACGTGCCTTCTCTATTCTAGCAAGACAAAAACCACAAAAGTGAACAATCTCAGGTACCAGCTCTTTTGTTCAAAGAGAGGTGAGATAGAAAGCCACCATGCAGCTTCCTCCATGCAGAAACTGTCTGGTAAAGCATGTTCAACGAGCAAACTACCAGGCCGGAATTTGGAAACGCTGCTTGGAGCAGCATCCGCAAGTACCAAGCCCAGTCGGTAGAGGGTGGAAAATGGAAGACGAGAAATGAGTGCCGAAGCTTGCTTTCGACTGGATGGATGGAAAACCTGCACCTGAAGCAATACTGGAACTGCTCGCTTGCAATTGTGCTAGGAAGTGCGTGGAACCCACATATGTTTGTATTTCGAACGGTTTAAAGTGGACTGAAATGTGCAAACTTCAAGAGTGCGAGAATCGTCCCTCCACATGTGATGATGAAGATAGTGGTACCGAGACCGAGGAGTTTTCTGATGACACAGATGATGATGATGATGATGATGATGATAGCGATAGTGATTATTAGCGCTTGGTAGTGAACTTTCGTCATGGATGTCAAGAGACTTTATAAGCACGAATCTTGATGAATGTTTTAAGGCAGAAACTTTAATCATATAAATTCGTTCACAGATGTTCTCATTTACAAGCTTTTAAGCCAAGTCACAAGAACAATCAAAGAGGTTAATAGACTACCCCAGTTTTAAATATTAAATACGATATTATCATATTTTCATAGAAAATTAAAAGAGATTGGATTACTACTGGTACTGAAAATACTTCCGTGCTATACATTCGCTCTCTAGAGGTTTTGTGGAATATAGTGGACTACTTCCGGTTTAGCTGGAACCACTTCCGGTTTGCGATGCAGGTCAGATTAAATGTTCGCGTATTTATTAACAAACACAATGAACAAATATGTAATCTAACTAAGAATATCATATGCTACACACTTGGTAAATGTCAACTTAAAACTAACATTTTAGAAGCATTTTAGTATAAGAAACATTTCACTTCCGGTTCAAGATTGCTGCCATTTTTAAATATCCCCATAACTTCCGAAAGCTGCCACTGATTTAATGCTATCAGGCCTTTTTTCATTTTAGCTCACCAAATCAAACATGTATTACATACTCAGCGAATATCAACATATTCCAGGAGTCCTCCTTCATATTCCAAGCATTTTTGTATAAGAAGCATTCCACTTCCGGTTCAAAATGGCGGCCATTTTTAAATATCCCCATAACTTCTTAAAGCTGCCACTGATGGAATGCTATCAGGCATTTTCTCACTTAAGGTGACCTAACCTTTCAGAAAAATAAACATGAGCCTTATTCACCTCGGATGATACCGACCTGGCCCTCGGCTCACGGACTATCTCTATTCAAGCTCAAAAACATTTTTCTTTTGGGAATCAAAATAATTGTGTGTGACGTCATTGCAATTGCAAACCAATTAAGAATACCATTAAATTCGACTTTGCACATGCTCAGTTGAAGTGTGGTACTTAGCTGAAGTTCTCATGCAACCTTACATGTAATTGTATGGCGCTTTAGTTTTCAAAGTTCAATATCTTCGCGCACTCTAATACTAGTCTGGCAGCTTGTGTCGTCCTGTGGGAATTTTATGAAGAAAGCAAGGCACCCATCTAAATGTGTTAAGGCAACACTAAGGAACAATAAAAACTTTGTTGGCACTTTGGTAATTTGCTAGTTGTTAGGTTTAGCATGGAAACGAGGCTGAGATACATCTACAATGTAGGTCCCAGAAAAACACCTTATTGTTGCTTAAACCTCTTCAAACTTGATAAGACTAACAACCATACAACACAAGGTATTTTAAAGCGATAATGACTTTGATCACGTGATCAGAAAGGTCGAGCATGAAAACGAGGCTGATATTTGTTTCAATCTCAGTTAACCTTTTATCATTGCTTTAACCTCGTCAAACTTGCTAAACTTAACATATACGACCTGAACTACTTAACACAAAGTATTACAATATAATGATTTCTGATCATGTGACCACCAGAAAGGTCGAGCATGAAAACGAGGCTGGAATTTGTTTGAATCTCAGTTACCCTATTATTATTGCTTTAACCTCGTCAAACTTACTAAACTTGATATATACGACCTTAACTACTTAACACTAGGCATTCCAAAAGAGTAATGAATTGTGATCACGTGACGAGAAAGGTTGAGCATGGAAACAAGGCTGAGAGTCTAAACTGTCTTTGTGGTCAGTATAGTTTCTGTACTTAAAGTAAAGGGAGGCCATGTTGCACGGGACAGCATGGCAATAGTATTTATCAGAGATGTCAGCCGGAAGACAAAAAACCTGATATTGTGATAATATCCGTTCGTTCAGAGACCTGCCAGAGTCGATAACCAAGCTACTGAGTACTGTATACCCATCGTTTAGTTTGTTAAATGATGAGCAGCTCCCACCGCATGTCTCCCTCCTTGACTCAGTCTGGCTTTTTGGATGGACCATGATGAGATCTCCCACTGATTCCAGAGAAAGAAACATGATACCCATGATTCCAGAAGTGGGCAATACCGTAACGCCTAGACATCCCGAGATGGTCTGGGTATCAAGTCCTACGATTCCCGTAACGCGAGTTGGAACGCCACCTTTAATTGCTTCACCAGCTCATGAATGGAAGACACTGCTTACTGTCCTTATGCAAGCTCAAGGTATCAAAACAGCAGTTGTTCGTCCGACTAAGAAGACCATCGTATCACTTGAAATGGGACTCTATAAACCTGCAAAGCAGCTGCAAATGGCTCGAGAAGATTTGAACCACCTAATACTCCATCCTGGTGAGCCCCATATAGTGATGGCACAACTACGGATCGTTGGCGCATACATTGAAAGTAGTGGACTTAATTGACTTGTGTTGGATCTAAGCTGATATGATATGTACGAATATGCGACGGTAAAACAGATCATTAATGGAAATGACGTGGAGAGAGGAGAGACAGCTCATATGTGACTCTGCAGGCCCTGTTTACATTGTATCAGGAGGCATTTTTTTCAACAGCATCCCGATTTGCAAGGTCGACTTGAAGAAGTTGCAAAAAACTCGATCTCGCATGTGTAGGCTCGGAGAAGGAGAAAATAGAAGAAGTTCATGCGGAGATGGCTCACACTATTGAGTCCTTGAATACCATGGAGGAAATAAATAAATTTGACACTGCAAAGTGTAAACAACCACTTTTCAGAGTGATGCGTCAGTACATACAAATGATCATGGAAATGATGCTCTTCATCCGTGCAGTTCGGACAGCAGACTGGGATCTAAATCTTATTATAGTTCTTGAACGGTATTCACCAAGTATTTCTTTGTACATGACATGCTCAACTATGCACGCATGATTCCTGTATACTTAGCAGAGGTGAAATCACGGCAGGTGTCTGATCTCGATATCCATGAGGAATTCAAGCAGAGGAACTGGGTTGTTAACAAGAACACGCATGTACCGTTGTGCTCCATTGGTACTGACAATGCCTTAGAGCACATCAACCGCTCCATGAATGTGTCTGGTAGGCATAATCTTAAACCCAAGTGCCCGTAACAAAGTTCTTCCTGATTGCTCCAGATTGATTGCTTCTTTCAACTGCTTTGTTTGCTCTACAAGAGAGAAACATCGAAGTCCTTACCTCCACTCCACTTTACAATTCATTTGCAGAAGAGTAACGAACTTTTTAACCTGGTCAGAAAGGTTGTCATGCCTGAGAAAGCTAAAGAAGACTCTGTAACCAAAGTCAGATTGGCCGTAAGCTGCTCGATGCATTTGTTCGTAATTGCATCCAATCAGGAAAGACAGATCTATGGTCGCCCATGAAGAAGTATAAGACATATCATTGTTCGCCCGTATGATGGTGGTCTGCAAGTCAAGGCCTGAGATCAACAAGGCAGTTGGTCTGCACGAATTCTCAGTGGTGCCTAGATCGTTGTTTGCAGCTGATGGAACAATGCTTTACTGTTCCCAGAAGGGTGCTTTAATGGCCATTCTTGAGAAACTGCCCATTAGGAGAGATGTACATGTGTGCGACATGACTACCACTGGAAATGTTGCTCTACATACACAAGAAAGCAACAGCATGCAGGAACCTATGATCGGTGCGGAGGAGCTGAGAGTTGCCATTGTCGATGCCATGGCAGAAGTGCAATGACTGGACAAGCCAGACTGGATTAAGAGTTGCTCACAGCTGACAGATCACTTTAGTGCTCGGGTTTTGGAAAAGTACAGCCACAGTGATAAGGTGGGCTTGTTCTTCGACAGGTATCATATGCCGTTAACATTGAAGATGGCTACTCGTCTCAGAAGACAAGGTGGAGCATAACCAATATCCTATCATATTACAGACACAACAAATGTTGCAAAGGTTCCAATGAAGAGGTTGCTGTCAGATTTCAAGACAAAAATGGAACTTAGTTCCTATCTTGCAAAGAAGATGATTGACAGTACACAAATAATCGGAAGACATGTGGTTGTCGCATGGTCGAAGAAATGTCAAGCTTCGCACAAAGATATGTCTCATCTGTAGAGTGACCAAGAGGAAGCAGATACAAAAATGTTGCTTCACGCTTTAGATGCAACTGCCTCTAGCGCTACCAGAATCTGGATACTGATGTGCTTGTTCTCACTCTTATTGTGCCAGGGGACATCCTTTGTGACTGCATGGAGTAGGACAGAGGCCCCGAATGATTCCATTGAGACCCATTGTCGAAGTCATCGGCCCTCATAGACCAGCAGCTCTACCAGGATTCCAAGTCCTGACTGGAGCTGACAACACAGGTAGCTTTGCTGGGAAAGGAAAGCTAGCATGCTGGAAAGTTTTCGAAGAAAGTAGTCAGGAAGTCAATGATGCCCTTACAGATCTTATAAGGCACAACTTCAACTCCAACGGAAACAACCGTAGCTGCTATTGAGCAGTTGGTCTGTAAATTGTACCTACCCAAGACACAGCATACCAAGGTAAAGGAGGTTAGACGCTAGCTACGTCATAGCGTGTGTTGGGTAGTGCCATGCAACGTGTTTGGTTTATAACTGAGATTGAAACAAATATCAGCCTCGTTTTCATGCTCGACCTTTCTGATCACGTGATCAAAGTCATTATCACTTTAAAATACCTTGTGTTAGGCGGTTGTTAGTCTTACCAAGTTTGAAGAGGTTTAGGCAACAATAAGGTGTTTTTTGGGACCCAGATGTATCTCAGTCTCGTTTCCATGCTAAACCTCACGTGGCCTTCTTTAATACCCCATAACAGCCATACTAGCAAATTACCAAAGTGCCAACAAAGTTTTTATTGTTCCTTAGTGTTGCCTTAACACATCTAGATGGGTGGCTTGCTTTCTTCACAAAATTCCCACAGGACTTTATTTTATGACACATGCTCCCTGACTATACCCCCAAGCTACATTCTATCCGTATAGAATAAGACACTCGTTCTCTTTGTTTTGAGGCCTATAAACGGCATGAAATCTTCAAATATAAATCCTTTTCTGAAGTGAATTTCAAGGCCGCCGTGAGACGAAATACATCAACACACGAATTGAGTAAATTATGATTCATTTTGAGCTGTTATGTGAGCGCTGCTACTCTTACCTTCTATCGCATTCGAAAGATCCAGTATGGCCTCGTTTGCTATGTTTCAAGATATTCTATCTTATTATATGGCAAGCTGGTCTCGCGGCAAATGGAGAAATCTGATTGGTTCTTCAACGGTCCGGTAAATCGCCGTACGACCGGTCGGTATGGTTAAATTGGACCGCTGCTAGCTAGATATAAAGTATAGTTGATTGTCGCGTACCCAGCGCAGCAGACACGGGGTGTTGTGCACTAGGGATCGTTAAGTGTCAACTACAGTGTAGAACAATCGGATAGGCTTGATTTAATGGCGTTTATTAGAATCAACTTGACCAACTATTGCACACATGCGGTGAAAACTACAAGGCAATTTACAATGTTAAGAAAAGGCTAAAATTACAAGCGAAGTTAAATCATAAAGCAAAGGCTAAGTCAGGAGGGAGGGGGAGACTCAATTGCTTGGCCAATCAGCATTCCGGGAGAGTCATGTAGACAGTATGACGTCACATAGCAACGGAGTGAAAGCTTCCCGTAAATTGTTCAGTTCGGCGTGAACGCTATTTAGTTAGGGACAAAAAGAGGTCAAAAGTTGAGGTTTAACGTTGCTTTGTCCAACAATTTCATGTAAGTGTTGATGGTTTATATCTTTATGTTACACATTTAATCAATTAATCAATCATCAAAAAAGTTTAAACCGCTCTAACAAGAAGTTAATTGAGCTCTTGTTGTTTTCCGGGGAGGACATTTTGGTTCGAAAAGAGCAGAACTTAGTTTACAAATTTTCAGATTTCTCAAGATAACGGGTGAATTGTTAACCCAAACTAGGAGGTTTTATTCACACTTTCCAGGTCTTTTTGAGCAACTTAAGTATATGGCTTGTGTATGTTTGGTTCTGCTCATCAATCCTTTTGAGTGCTGAAGTTGTAGTTTGCTCGTTTGTTTGCCGTTTAAATATAACAACATAGAGAAGGACAGCGAGGTAAAACGATGCTGAAATTCATTAAAAATTTGTACAGATATAGCTTAGAAACACAAAAAGATACCCTGTAAGTTCTGTCGATTTTTGTCCAAGATTTATGTTAAAATGGAAAACTAAAATCTCCATACGAATGCTGTTAAAAAAAATCCATTTATATAGCTTGGGCTACCTGTGTTGTACGAGTGCTTATCGCCTAAAACTACATATTCGGCTTTTTTGAATATTGCCAATGGCCTCGACAAGACAAGCCATACCATCTATGTTTTTAGTATATTGAATTGGAGGCATTTGACTGTCATTGTAGACCAAGAGGGAATATTTATACTTTGATTTTTTCGTGGGTTTAGAAATACAACTTATACAAAAACATGGAAGCCACATCAAAAACCCTGTGCATTCACTATTACATTTTATAACATTTTGGAGAATTGACTTGCTTTCAGATGAATCAGACAATACTCCTTCACTGCTATCACTTTTAAGATCTAAACTTACTTCAGCTCCACAAACATCAACAGTTTTCGGTAAATCATCTGATGGTAAATGCATGTTTAAAGAAAGATTATCATATAATCTTTTGGCATTGTCCACAACCATAGATACTGTGTTTGAATTCCAATAACTACATGGTCTAATTATGGAGTAGCAAAGTGAATAGAGCCACTGCACAACTTATATTGAACTTTCTGGTTTCATATGCCTAGTTCTGGTCAGGTATGCTATTTTGAACTTCATAAATTTGCACTCCCTTTACCACAAATATATCATTATGTATACTCTGAAAATACTGTACTAAGCTATTCAGTGATGATACTTCAAGCAGCACACATGTTCCTTGGGGATGGCTTCTGCCATATAAATCCCTTGCATGAGAATCAAATATTTTGAACCCCACATTACCATTACAATATATAGCAACAGCAGTGCACCCTACATGTACTGTTAATACAAAATTGGTGGTTTTCAGACATGAGTGATTCAAAGGCTCTTTGTAAAGAAGTACAGTACTGATATCCTTCTATTGTAGTCTCTTGATATATAGTACCAGTGTAGCTTTCACTGTATTGAATTTGATAGTCAGTCTCAAACACATTTAACATTGGTGGTAATTCTGTCTAAGGAATGTCTGGCTAATTGAGACAAACCTGAATACAACTGATTTCCAATATTCATTATTAACTCGAGATCATTGGCAGAATTGATTCCTTGTTTATTATTGTAAATCAAAGAGCACAAACTCATTGCAACACATTGTTGTCCTGCATTTTGTCCAAATACCAACTCATTACCTTGGCTATATGGTGCTGTTATTGTTTTGTTAGGGTCAAATTATGTACATTGGAGTAGGACCAGGGTTCTTCTCTATGTCTGTACTCAGTTTAAATTTACAATAATTGGATATATGGGTGTGAGTCTTGTAAAGACACATCAGTCTATTACAAGAAAACAATGATAAATACCGACTAGCTCTATATTTCAACCTAATTATCCCTTGATAAACCCTGCTAGAGCAATTCAACAAAAGCTTCTTTTTATGTTGTGTGATTCTATTTAAGCTTATTCTCTTTTTATTAAGCTTACATTCATTTTTTGCAAGTTTTCTAACCTTCACATAACAATGCAGCTCAGAGGACTTCGGTATGCTAGGACGAATGCGTTTGTAGACAAACTCCTTTAGCTTTCTGCTCTTGTCAACTGAAAGTCTTGTTCCTCAGACGTTTCAGAATTCGTACTGGTATTCTACTGGGTTCACGATCACGTTTGAATACACGATGATGCTTATTTGACTTAACATGAGATAGTTCATTTGATATAACATGATTCTCGATACAAGGTTCACTCATAATGGTTCGCTCGTAAATTGATCTCTCGTAAACATCGCGGATCGACCCGATCCGAAAACGCTCGACATCTTTTAGTGTGGGTCTACCGCGAACGGTGTGAGCCTTTGTATATGTTTTGAGCGTGTTAGACTCCATAGTATTCATGCTCAGAGGACGACGAGAAGTATTCATGCTCAGAGGACGACGAGACGAGACCTCCAACAAATCCGCCATTGCTCAACCATGTGCTCGTATGGCGCATTCTACGCATGCGCGTAGACTTCACGCATGCGCTAAAGCGCTATGGCGATTTGTGACTGAACGCAAAAAAAAATAAGAATAAAAATAACGACGCCTAATTTATACCTCGGAGCTACCACAGGTAGCCCGAGTAATAACCAGCCTATTGTTTTAGCCACAACAACCTCAAGCAGTTTAAGAGAGGCTTTAAGTGATACGGAACTCTCTTAAACAAATTATTAACTGCAGAATACCCTGCTACTTTGTTAATTAATAATACATTTTCATGAGTGATCTTTTGAAGTGGCAGGGTATTTTGCAGTTTATAACCAAGGCCCCTTTATTTTTTAAACAACAAGAAATCAATACAAATTATATTAATTAGCGATTTGAGCCATAATAGAAGCTTGGGCATGCCTGTGAACAAAAAAAAGCATAACTACAAATCATGATGCTCAAAGACTGACCCAAAAATGGTTAACTCAAAATTAAAGGCAATATAATTCTCTCCCCCTTTCACCCAAAATTGTTTAATGCAAATTTGGCTGCTCATCATCTTGAAATAATCACATTTTGATCAACTGATAGTGTCACAGAGATTGAGCCAGAAGGGACAATTTGGCCCTTTTGCAAGTGACCTGGCATTTAATTTCCTTTGGAAGCAGACAAAGCGAGACAATTTGACCATCATCATATTTTTTTCAAGGGACAAATGTTTTTAAAGCGGGAATGGCACAATGGTGCAGCCTGGCTCATTCCCTGGTGTAATCATTGCCCTAGCAATCTCTGTATTCCTTTAAATATCTCTGGAATAATATAAATTAATAATAACAATTATATAAGCTTGAGATCAGATTTATATGATTTATTAACTTTGTTGGTAGTCTGCATTGCTGGCTCTAGACAGCAAACATTTGGGTGGGTGTGCTGCCCATGGGTCCAAAACCCTACCTTACCCTATTTCAGACCATAAAATATGATTTCAAGACCTGGGTCCTTTTCAGACCTGGGTCCAGTTGTTCAAAGGTGAATAATTGTATCCATGGAAAAATCCCTATATATCAGGTGAAAGGTTTATAACAGTTATCCATTGGATAAGGATTTATCGGGTGGATAGCATTATCCCAGACCATGAAAATGTGTACTCTTGCAATGACTCAACTAACATTGTGATTGACTAATCAAGCCCCTTGATTCTTTTCAGCCAAAAAAAACATTTCACTGAACTTGAAAATCAACAGATAAAAAAGTTGTTAAAAATAGGATTTATACAGTATTGTATCTATCAGAAAATGTTGATTATTCTTTTGATTTTTATATGGATATTAAACTCACAAGAAGCTAGCTATGGTAATTTCAAGAATTTGATAGGTCCCTCAGCCCAAAAATATCAAAACAATCTGTCTCATTGCATGAGGATGGACAGGTCAGAAGATATATTTTGAAGTACGGTTTGAAGAGCCTCTTCTTTTCTTGTGGTGTGGATACTGCAGGGCTGGCATACAATGTACCTTACAGAAAGCATTGCATTTGTCACTTCGGCTTCTACTGGTCAGAAGGCTGGGTGCTTAATTGTCATATTATGTACCAAATGGCACATAGAAAACATGTCTGTATAAAATCAGGGGGGGGGGGGGGGGGGGGAGGGGGGCGGAAACTTTGGGTTAAAAATGTTGGGGATGCTAATTGTAGATAAAGCTGGAAAATATATACTCTAAAATACTTCACCAGATAATTTTACAGTCATGCAATGCTTAATACAGTGTACAATTGCGTTGAGTCATTTGGTGCAATGTTCTAAAATTTAATTGATGCACAGGTGTATATATTTTTTTAGGAATCAATCCAAACTTTATACCCGGGGCCTCTTCACATGTAATATATGTGGCTGGGGGTGCTCGTCATTTTAGGGGTTGAAATTGGCACTTCAATTTTTTAGGGGGTCTTTTAGCATTTAGCTCTCTGAGTTTTAAGACAAATTATCCTCCTAATTAAAATATACAAATCGATTGTAAATAATTTGCTCAGTAATGCAAAGCCCCGCAGGAAACTATAGGTAAAAAATATTTCAAGTTTAGGGTATTGCATTTTCAATAAATTTAACTCTAATAAAACTAACAACATTTATACATACCAGTCCTCAGTGTAGGAACTCTCTCTCCAGCTTTAAATACGATCTCAGAAACTTGAAACAGCAACTTCTAACATAGGTTATTCCATTTAGAAAAACTACGGTAAGTCATTTTATTCAAGGAGGTGGTTTAATTATTACTTATTTCTGAATCAACTGAATTCCCTTGCTACAACTTTTCCTTCGAGTTTGAGAGACTTAAATGTCGATTCTTTCGCTTGTACAACAATATACATGTTTTCGTAGAGGAAAAGGGAATAATTACATGTTATTCTGAAAAGTCATCGACTACATAACTTGCCAATTATGACTTGGGCCTGTCCTTCGCATTATGCTTGGTGAATAACAACATGGCGGCAGACTCGAGCAAACTGACTTTTCACTTGAAGGGATTGATGAGCAGTTCTACACAAGCCATCTTAACACAACTTTGCAGGTAAGGAGTTGAACACCTCAGGAACTGAACCTCCTATTTTGAAGCCTGATTGCCATTTCTCCGGCCCTTAATCCCATTAAGCATTTTTGCAGTCCTTGTCGTTTCTCCCAAACGGCAGTTCCACTTATTCACAAATAACCTACAATGTACCTAAAAACCTATTAAACAATACAATAAATTTCCATAAGCCCGGCTCAAAACCGTATTTGGTATATCCTTTTCTTGTAAATGGAGTTATATGACTGATATTTTGAGAAATAATGTGAGAATTAGTTTTTTAGTAAATGCGATCGAGTAAAATAGCCGTGTTTTTATGCGCCGCCATATTGAAAATCACTGAGCCATTGCGTGACGTCATAATGTCTACATGAGTGGTCCACGGTTTTCCCTAGAGACGCCCCCTCCCTCCTGGGCTAAGTATTTAGGGTGTAACTTACGTCTGATCTTGTCTATGGGCTTAAGGAAATTAACTCCAATCGAACTCCAATATATATATATCCAAACTCCTGGTTACTCCAAACCTCCGTTAGCTTGACTAACTAGTACATGTACTCTAATTGACTCCTAAACTCCGACTGACTAACCGGATGGGCGAACGTGCCCCAAAAGGAGATGGACTACATTCCTAAGCGGTTACAAACAGCCGAAATGCTAAATGCACGAAACCACAATTAATCGTAAAATCAATAGGATGTTTATGCTAAGCTTGATAATCAAAGGAAGTTACTTCGACATTATCTAAATAAATCATATTCTTTCAGAGTTCGTTTTACGTATTTTCAATGTTCATGACCGGCTCCTCGCCAAGGATTCTAATCTTTGCTACCTATTTACTCTGTTCTACTCTTTGCTCGTGTCATCATATACAGTACCAGTAGAATGAGCTCCTTGATCGGACGTAGGTAGGTCTTTCTCTCCCCGTCTCTAACTAACTCTACCATCCTCGCTCCTGATTGCCTCTGCAACTCGTCCCACTGGCCAGTCGTTGCGGTGCTCCGACCCGTCTCGTACCAGAACGACATCTCCCTCACACAGGTCTCTGTGCGTCTCAGTCCACTTCTGCCGGGGCTGCAGGTTCTGTAGATACTCTCGCCTCCATCTTGCCCAGAACTGCTCTGCGAGGTATTGAACTCGTCTCCAACGACGGCGCGCGTATATGTCAGCCGGTAGGAACTGACCTGGAGGGGGTCCAGGGGGGTGCGCCTTCATGGTCAACAGCATCGCAGGGGACAGAGGTTGTGGGTCATCCGTGTTGGACGGCAGCGCAGATATTGCCTGGCGTCGACAATGGCCACAACTTTCAGCCATTGGCGTGACAAGTAACTCGTGTGTAAGCTGTGTCTTGCCTAGTTCAGCAACATAGCGTCTAGGACGCGTCGGATGGTATTGATCTGCCTCTCCCACACATCCCAAAAGTGCGATACGTGGGGAGAGTTGAACACCCACTTGCACCCGTACTCCGCGGCGAATTTCTCCACCTTTTCTCACCTATCTCCTTCATTGCCTGGTCGAGCCCTGTCTTAGCTCCAACGAAGTTAGTACCGCGATCGCACCTTAGAAGTTTAGCGGGGACGCGTAGCGCAAAGAACCTCCTTAGCGCGCAGATAAATGCGCTAGCAACCATGGCCTCCAGCACCTCTATATGGATGGCTGGCTACTAAGACAGGTGAACACTAGACCCCAGCGCTTTGAGTTCGCGGCTCCTCCTCTTGTCTTATATTACGCGTATGCACCGTCCAGGGGCGAATACGTCGAAGCCAACGTTAGTGAACGGCGGACAGACCTCGGTTCTGTCACACCGGAGGTCCGCCATGTGCTGCTCGAGTGGGCGATGACAAATTCAAATAAAAGAAAGCGTTGTATTTTGCAACTTTTCTGAACACCAGCCAAAACACACCAAAGACAAGGCAAAGGAAAACCCAAACTCACCTGAAAACGTTTTCTAGAATCAAAACAAGCTAGTAAAACATACCTGAAATTTAGCCGAACCTGCTGCTTTGTCGACTTTATTTCAGCGAAGCATTTACAGACATTTCACGAACCAATCACAACAAATATTATGAAAGGTGGCGAATTCAAATGCAACTCGCTTTAGAAGTCTTTAGAACTCCAAACGATGGGAGCTTTCCGTTCAGCACGGCAAGGAACGTCGGCTAAATTTAAAAACCGTCCATTCAGCATTCAAGTCCTGACACGGGATCAAAACCATGTTTTGCAAAATGTTGAAGATCTTCACAAGAAATGGCGCCAGATTTTCCTAAGTGTTGACGATGACAAGTATAAACAAACCCATTTGACGAGTTGAAGAGTTTTGGTACACATTTAGCCGTATTTTCTTTGCTGTTTTATTTCCGGATAAAGATAAACTCTCGTAACTGAATTTCACTTTCTTACACCGCCAATCTACGTAACATTGAACGGGTTTCAATCTTACCCTCAGCCAACCAGAAATGACCTCTCATTAAGCTGACCAATCAATCACAGTGTTACTGTAGCTTGCGAAATAAACCATTGCAGTGGTACGTGTATTGTTGGAAAAAAGTACAACTTTGTTCAGCAAAATCCATAAAATAAAACATTTATTGACCAAGCTTGTTCGGTCCGAATGGTAGAATATGGTCGAGTTCTTTTTTGTGTGTGTTTTGTGTGTGTATGGATGGATGGACCTCGCCCTTCCGGCTCGGTTCATACGCACACAAAAAAGAACTCGACCAATATCCACCCATCCGGACCTCACGCTTGGTCAATATAAACTAGGCGTTCTTTGTTGTTTATCTATGAAGTCAGAAAAGACAGAAAGGACCATCCTCCGGGTTTGTATCTCAAAATTGGTTTTGGGTTTCCTGTTGCTACGATTTGAAAGATTACTTCACTCCTGGAATCAACTTTTAAAGATACCGGGCTGTAAATATACTCAAGAAATAAAGATTAGTAGTTCTTTGAGTGCTGGCGGTGTTTTTTTACGGGAAAAGTGTTCTATTTAGCGAGTTTAGGGAAATAATTTCTGGTAGAGAAAATATAGTAGGTTATTGTCGTTATCGTCCTTCAAATATTTTCTTTGACGCGCGCTTATACGCTCACAGAGGGGTGTATTCGCTGATTTTTCCCGCTCGCGGAGAGAAAATATCGGGTCACGTGACGCATTCAACCACTGATCACGCGCGAGAGAAAATATTTGATGGGGTATAACGGCTGGAGTTGCCCGCAAAAATTTGATGTTCTGAAAACAACCGAGAACGAAGTTCGAGAGATTATATGCTAGTTTCAAGAACATATAATTTCCAAGGGAAACTATTGTCTTTATTTTTTTTAACATTAAGTTTCTTCAGCGCTGACTTGCCGGGACTATTAGATTTTGTTTCACGGATGAAGTGAAATCACTCTAGTTTGTCACTTCGTTATTTTTTAAATATGACCTACAGTGTTTTACAAGGATGTCCACCACTGAGAAATATGTATCTGAATACACATAAATCCTTTTGAGTTAATTGTACAGTCACCAAGTGCCTGCATTTGTTATTAAAACACAAACATAAAGTTATCCAACCCTTGTGATATTCCAACTGAGCACACAGCGTGCTGTGGTACAATGTAATACTATTAACTATGGTAATACTGACAATACTTAACAATTATTCACCGAAGTGGAGGTGAAGCGGCTCGGTAAATATCCACCACTATTCACCAACACTGAGGTGAGTAATTGTTTTCGTATATACCACACTCCAGGTGATTAGCCAGCACCAAATAGTTATTTTTATTTTCTGTCAAATGGACAAAAACTGGCGCGAGATGATCACTGTTTGAGTAGCCAATCAGAGCGCGCGAAAAGTGATATTCGCTGGTGTGGTATATACTAAAGTAATTTATTTAGTGTTGTTAATGTAGGCGGAGTATAGTAACCCAGTTTCGCGTGCGAAAGGCTTATGTAAAAACGCACGACAAATAATAATTGGTGTAACAACAATTATATATAGTAAATCCTTTAAAATGACTAATTTATAACTTAATACTATAATTAAACACTAATGTAAAAAGCCAAATGAAAACATTAAACATGTTAAAAGTGCTGAGAGTAAAACTACAAATGGTCACCAATAAAGCATGCACTGTCATTAGCCAATCACCTGCTTGGATTTAGTACTGTGCATGAAGTTGTAATAATGATTTTAATCAAAACATGTCCCAATAGGACGTTTGCATGATGACGTCACACGACTACCAGAACTCTTTGCGCGAATCCTTTTGTTCTCTAATTTGGACACTATCTTGGAATTCTCAAAGGAGTTTAAAATCTGAATGAGAAAGAGAATTTGAAAAGGATTCTAGTAGTGTTGTAGTAAAATGATCCGGCCCATAATGAAAATGTACTATTTGGCTCAATCCCGGTTTCTGGGAAACTACCTACCCACCCCTCCCTTGGATATGCATCGTTTTATTAATGATTAACCATTAAAGGTTAGGGTGAAGTGTGGGGGAGGGGTGGGGGTTTCCCAGAAACCGTATGAGTAGATCGAATTTTATATTATCAAACAAATAGTAATATGGTTTTCCTATGTTCTTTCGAAGACTTGAAAAGGCTGCTTAAAGCCCCGTCCAAACGAATAAAACATCGGTAAAACATTGGTAAAACTTTGTTTGAACAACAAGCTGTGATGTTTTACGGGGTGGCCAAACGGATAAAACATGTTTTATAAAACATTGTTTGCGAAATGTATCCTGGCATTGAAACCAACCCATCAAAACAAAGATGGCTGCTCGCTTGAGAGTACGTAAATGTCTGTCTGTTGCTCTACTGCCAAGCTGGGATCGCAATCCAACAATTTTTAACTTGATATCTTTAAGACTGATGCCTTCTAATTCATTTCCGATTTCTTCGTAAGCATGTTCTCTTTTTTCTCTCTGGTGGTATTACTGAAGATATCCCACAAGCAAGGTCGCTCTTCAAAAAGATCGATCAATGTGCTTGTTTCCATCGATGACCATTTCCTACTTGCCGTTGAACGTCCATTGGATGTTTTCCCTCTCTTCTTTGAGTTAACTGATGTATTTGTCGCAGTGGCATTCTGTAATTCACTGTCTTCAACCTCTAGTTCTATTTCCACGTTGTCCATTTTGAAGTTGTCAAGGGCACCCAACGAGTACTTTTTGAAATTCGTTTGAAACCAGTTGTCTGCAGCTTATCTAGCCATTTTAAGGAGCCTACTGTGTCTTTTGACGTATTCTAGAAAGCTATTAGCTGTTCGGATTTTCTAGGTGGAAATCGCGTCAACCGAAAATACTATATATGGCAAAATATTCCCGGCTTACGAATTTGTTAGTAGTCTAGAACAGAAACAAGAATTTTCTAGCCCAAGTAACTTCATGTTGCAAAGTTTTGTGGAGGTATACGAATTTTTTAGGGATTCTTTTTTCCTTTAGGCAATTCTTAGGGAATGAAAATGTGTTGTTCTGACTCTATTTATCAGACTAATTGGGACGTACGAATATTTTAGGGGAAATCTTTTAGTCTCCCCTTTCTTCTATAATTTTCTAGGGATTGAAAACAAATTTTCTAGCCAGTATTTCAGAAAACAATTTTCAAGGGACAATTTTTTCAAATCCGAAAGTTTTAGGCTAACTTACTCTCCCGAACAGCTTTTTAACCGAAAACTTCGTTGGGTGCCCTTGAGTTGTTGTCTCGTCAGGCGCCAAGGATAAACAAAGTTGGTACCCATGGTTACGTTTTACGATGCTGTCCAAACGAATCAAACAATGTTCAGTACGGATACGAGAACAAAAGAAATGTTTTACGATGCTGTCCAAACGAATCAAACAATGTTTTACGGATACGAGAACAAAAGAAATGTTTTACGATGTTTTACAGAATGTTTGACACAGTTCAAACTTCGTAAAACATCGTAAAACATGTTAAAATATGGTGGCCAAACGAATAAAACATGTTTTATAAAACAATGTTTTACGATGTTTTACGGAAATGTTTTACTCGTTTGGACAGGACAGAGCTTAAGGCACTCCGTTCCGCTCGTGCACCGGCAGCTTTTTAAAGCCTTGATAAAACGGATTCGCAAGTCAATACAAGTTGCCGACTGTTGGTCTTGCGGTTCGTTTGACCACCCACTCGCATGGAATATAACCTGAGTATCAGTCCCTCTCTCCATTCCTTTTCACCACCCCTCCCCTGTGACGATTTTCCCATAGCAACGCCTGTGTGGAGGCAAGCCATTCTAACATTCCTTGACAACAGACATGGCGTGATAGACCTCAATACTAGAAGTTCTGCCGGTTCCTTTGTTATTCGTTTTCAGCCCAAATTTATCAGAACTACATGTATTTAGCTTTAAATCTTATAGTTCAGTGTCATAGGATTTTAAGAGCCGTAAGACGAGCAGAAATAGCTTTCTGAAGCGAAAATCGAACCGGACTCGCAACATGATGGCGGCCTCAACAGACAACAGGTAAGAAGCTGACTTCGGGAATGTACTTTTCTTCCATGATTTAAATCGTCTTTATGTCCTAGAAAAATTATGCGATGACAGGAGATATATCTATTACTCTACCATAGTCGAGGAGACGCTAGGAGACGCTGGTGTTGTATGAACTGGAACGCGCTAGGTCACTGTTGTGTGCCACAAAATGCATTGGTGATTAACGCTACAACGATGGACGTTCCTTTCATCGTAAAAATTCCCCAGTAAAGACATGGGATTAAGGTCTCAGTGGATCACCAAAATTCGAAGTAAGTAACGAGGGGCTTTATTTCAAGATTACAGACTCTAGTGTTGCTGGTGATCTGGAAAAAAAGAGAACCTGTCACATAGGAAAACCTGCTACTCCGGCAGCAATCTATATCAAGTTGTTATTCGTACTTCAGTTATCCCTGTACTGCCTGTAGTCTGTAACGCGTTCCAGTTCATCCCGGGCAGTTCAAGGGAGCACGGCAGATCGACTTACCTGTTTTGTTTCACTCATGATCTCTTCCAGGTTTAGCCGGGCCATCTTGAAATTCATTTATTACAGCTCACGAGGGCCGAATGAGTTCCGAAGAGGCACGTAGTGCCGAGCGAGCCCCGAAGGGGAGAGAAAAGGCGCGGGGTGAAACCGTTAAAATTCTGTAGCTTGATGCTCGTAGCATATTGCTAGGCACAGGAGCCGTTGCTAGGCACGGACTCAGACACAAACTAGAGGGGAAGGTGAGAGTAATTACATACGGATGAAGAGGTATTGCTAGGCACCGATTTGAACAAAGTACTGTGAACACCATACAAACTAGAAGGGAGGTGGGAGAATTGCCCTATATCATTATGACGTCACGGCTTGTTTGTGAGGGGGACAGAATCGAAATGAACAATATAATTTTCAGTGAACCAAATCTGCTCTCCTGAGGAAAATTTAACTTCGAATTGTCTGGTTTCCAGATATCAGCTGTATCAATATTTATCCCACAATATTTACCATATTTGGTGGCTGTTACCGCTATTCTACGTTCTACAAAATGCATTTGATAGCGATTTCCTTGGTGTTGTTGCTGTTTTGTCCCCCTCCCACGACCGTGATACTTAGCGTTTAAACAATAGATTGTTTTGATTTGACGTCATAATGATATAGGGCAATTACATACGGATGAAGAAGCTATTAAATTAAATTGAGGTTTGCGATTAATCAAAAGTCTCTTGTGAATTATTTCGTGTCGAAAATCGTATGTTTAAGCCAAAATTTCCCGCTGGAAATTTAGTATACATACCCTAGATGTTTCAGAGAGTTTTTATTTGATGAAAATCCATGCAGAAATCAATTTTCTCGCCTTTGTGTGCGAAGGCAGTTGAAAATGGCGGCCCTCAGTCTTGTCCAACCAGCGCTGTATGGACTTGGCCTTAGGTTGCCTAAAAAGCGGATTATTTACGACTAGGTTATCAAGAGATTCAGGATAGCTACGTTTCAGGACAGAAACTGCGAAGTTGTATTTTATTTGAGGCAAATTTAATAATGTACTGAAGGTTGTGTTTAATTGCGCATGCTTCGCCAGTGTTTCCAAAATCACAGAACGACTGCCAATAATTGAAAACTTCTGAAGTATTAATTAGAACCTATTAAAAATATCCGGTCAGCTGAATTCTCCCCGTTTGTAGGTTGTTCCTCGTTTGATTGGCCGTTTTTATACTACAGACGTCTAAGACGTCTAGACGCATTAAACGTCTGACCGTTAAAGTGCATCATGAGCCCACATTTTTTATCACCATTAAAATCGATTCTCCATCAAGTAAATAGTTCAATCATAAAATATTTCTTAATTTGAGTGCTGTGTCTATGAGTTATAGAGGTTTCTATTTCCGATATGCTAATTATGTGACGACATGTGAGGACTCTTTTATTATGCAAAAATGTGCTGGCAGAAATATACGTATTTTTCTAAACATCCATGTAATATTTGGGCCTTATATCAGTGATTTTGCCAAATGTTTTGTATAAATCAGAAATATTTCCATTCACAAGGAGAAAGAAGTGACCTTTTGTTGGCCTCACATGTCGTCACATAATTAGCATATTGGAAATAGAAACCTCTATAACTCATAGACGCAGCACTCAAATTAAGAAATATTTTATGATTGAACTATTTACTTGATGGAGAATCGATTTTAATGATAAACAATTTGGGCTCATATGCACTTTAAGTGCGACTGATATAAAAACGGGACGGATAAGTTGGACTGCGACACACAAAATACCACGATTTTCTTAAAAAGAAACTGGGTACTATTCTCGGAAGAGACTGGATACTACCGGACGACTGGCGCGAAAAAATAATGAATGATCGTGAATGTCACTGATAATGGCGGAGCCATCGCTGCAGTTTAGGAAGTCTTTTTCACAGAGTCGACGAGAACTGAGAGAATATATGGACGAGGATATGGAACTGGCGAAAACTCTTTTGTCTTGTGTGATGTGCCCGTAAGCCAAAACGCATGGCACTGGAAGGAAACCCAGATGAACAAGTCATGGTGGAGAAATGGTTACCGCTTTCATAAATCGTTTTCCAATAAGCCCTGACTGGCTAACTGGTACGTCCAAGTTTAGTGCGTCTCGTTTTTATACTAACGGCTTAGACGTCTGCTAAGTGCGTCGTTCGGTCGCACTTAGCAGACGAAGATAAATTTAACTCCGTCTGTCTTATTTCCTGTTTTTACACTAGACGTCTAAGCGATCTCCAGACGACTTAGACGTCTCTAGTATAAAAACGGCCATTGTGACTGTTAATAACTGCCAGAAGTGTCAACGGTTCTTCAAATACGTTGAGAGAAAAACATTTTCCCAGCGATTTAGATTTTGAAATCAACAAGGCAGTCGGTCTGCGGTTTTCAAATTCTGTCTACGTTCTTGCTACTGCCGAAGTAGTTATCGTTTCCTAGGAAACTGCTACGAGCATCAGGAGAAGACACACCGAGTTCTTGTTTCCAATTGGTTCATAGACGTCACGTGTACCACAGTTTCACTCCCCGCTTTTCTAGTTATAATCTCTGCTACGGAACTCGTTCGGCCCTCGTGAGCGTGAGCGCCAACATTATTTAGGGTCACCGTAAAGTCGCATTGTAATAAATGAATTTCAAGATGGCGGCTAACCCTGGAAGAGATCGTGAGTGAAACAAAACAGGTAAGTCTGCCGTGCTCCCTTGGGCAGTTCATACGACACCAGGCTTTTACTTACGCGGTCATGGGTCAGGAAAGGTCACATTTACACGATTTCAAACAAGCGTAGAACATAAAGTATTTACTGTAAACCAAAACTTTCTTCACAGAAGTAGTCAACTTTTTATTCTTCGCGTAGCTATAAAAATTGCAAAAAGGTTATAGGCACTTTAAGTGTGACCATGAAAGTGGACAATTGCATTTAGTCGACCGTCAATCAAACTGTGGAGCGACTTTAGAATACCCTGTCACTTTTGAAGGCACGACCTAAAAAAACGATGGAACCAAGGTCATCGGTACTGCTACCGCGGTCCGCAGTCCCGCAGTCGATGAATCTCAATGAACTTTAAGTATAGTGAAGTACTGCTACCGCGGTCCGCAGTCGATGAATCTCAATGAACTTTAAGTATAGTGAAGTACTGCTACCGCGGTCCGCAGTCCCGCAGTCGATGAATCTCAATGAACTTTAAGTATAGTAAAGTACTGCTACCGCGGTCCGCAGTCCCGCAGTCAATGAATGTCAATGAACTTTAAGTATAGTAAAGTACTGCTACCGCGGTCCGCAGTCCCGCAGTCAATGAATGTCAATTAACTTTAAGTATTTTAAGTATAGTAAAGTACTGCTACCGCGGTCCGCAGTCCATAACCCTAACCCTAAACCCTAAACCCTAAACCCTAAACCCTAAACCCTAAACCCTAACCCTAACCCTAACCCCTAACCCTAAACCCTAAACTGCGCGCGCAAGATTGTGACTGCGGACCACGGACCGCGGTGACAGTACTTTATGGTCCCTAAACTGCGCGCGCAAGATTGTGACTGCGGACCACGGACGGCGGTGACAGTACTTTATGGTAGCTAAAAAAGTGACAGGTTATTCTAAAGTCTAGCCCAAAATTTAATTAAGTCTTGGCGGAATAGACTTCGCGTTTGAATGAAGGTCGTTTAAAGGCGCTGTGTCACGGTACTGCGCATGTCACAGTCTCCAGACATTGAATTGACAGCTGTATTGTGTAACATCCAATGAGAATCAATCAAAATAAATTGCCGGAAACGCCACACTGCCGTAATTCACAGATTGTAGTTTTACACAGTATATGGCGAGATTTACAAGGATTTCATTCTTCCTACATCCAAGGTAAATAGCATTGAGTAAAGAATGGTATCTATATTTCATTACTTGCTTGTATTTTTTGCTGTTTCCAGTCGTAAACAGTCCGAATTTGACCAAAGTGAAACGAGCTGCTCGCGTACGTAGATATATATTTCTTCGTTATGCATTTTTGACATGATATAATTCTTCAAATGGCACCATTGTTTTATTTCTACATGTTTAATAACACAGTTCTTCGCTGTAAGAAAAATATAACATTCTATGGAAAATTTATTGTCCTAAAGTTTGGAAACTTAACATATGCATTTGACGCTAGAAAGTTCAGTACTCGCGGAAGTACGAAAGGTTAATTACTAGCGGGCAGTTTACTAGTTTGCACTATCGGCTGTTATGGACTGGAAACTTACTTTCACAGCTTAGTATGTATGTCGATTGGTCAAAAGGATATCTTGTTTAAGATGCGACGGTCTTTTCGGCATCAGGATTTTTTTTAACGGGAGTTTTCGTACAGTATTTCAAGCTATGCTGTAGCGCGAGTTCAGTTATGTCACAAATGTCCATGAAACTAATCGCGCGTTCATTATTATCGGTTTGCTCTTGGGTTCTTATGTATTCAATAATTACTTCTGGAGCTTCATATGTATGTGGATTGATCACAATTATTTCCTCTTTTAGTTTTCCCCGTTAGTTTGGACATTAGGGATATATCCTTGGAGATTTCGTACAGTTTAGCGACCGTGTGTCGAAAGTAGAAAAGTTCGCTTGTCACGAAAGTATACGTAAACTGTCACACGCGGTTTCATAGCAGTTCGATCATTTGCATGACTCTCATGTAGTCGATGATATCTTATATAGCTTCATATGTATGTCGATTGCTCACTAGGATTTCCTCTTTCAGTTTTTCCAGATAGTTTGGACATTAGGGATTTATTCTTGGAGATTTCGTACAGTTTAGCGACCGTGTGTTGAAAGTAGAAAAGTTCGCTTGTCACGAAAGTGCGAATACTGACAAGCGGTTTCATCCTGTTTCATAGCAGTTGACTCTCACGTAGTCGATAATATAAACTTCTACAGCTTCATATGTACGTCGATTGCTCACAAGGCTATCGTATTTGAGATCATGAGGTTGTTTTGCCAGAAAGGTTTTATCTAACTTTTCGTACAGTCTTTGCACTCCGGTCGGTTCATATAATTTCAGCCTCGTTTCTAAGCCGTATATTTCTTCCTATCGCTGATGAAAACTGCCATATCATTTATAATATGACTTGAAAAGTTTCCATGTGTTTCGTGAACTCTACTGGACATCCAAACTCTCTTCGCTTCTGGTTGGAATGCCAAAAAGCTTCCAATTTCTTGCGTTTTTCGGCTGCCGTATTCAGTGCCGGGCGGACTTCCCCGCCGGTAAGCATCACTCAGTTTGCTTTTTTGTTTTAGTTGTGTCGGCAGTCTACAACGACTAATTTTGAATAAACAAATAATTAAAACTTATTTAAGCACATCTTACATTTCCATAAATGACCAAAGGAGGCAAGGATGAGTTAAAAAAGAACACTGATGGAAGTCGATTTAAAAATCGGTATTTCACGTCACCGCTCTGAGAATTTCGTTCCGGTGTACCAGCGATTTCGCCCCCCCCCCCCCCCCCCCCCCCCCCCCGTGATTTCGCCCCCCTCCCCTCCAACTTTTTAAAAGGTTATAAATACATATGTTTTCCTTATTATTATTACTGTAATGTATTGGACGTGGAGAATAGTAATGCAAAAAGCTATCAGTAATGTGTAAGGTATTCAATTCAATTCTATTTTAAAATTCACGCTTCGTTTTTCTTTGACAAAATTCGTGTTGGTAAGCTACGGTAAATGCTGCAATTTTCATTCGCGCGAGCTGTGCAACAAGAAACTCGACAAGGGATTCTGCAATCCACCTACAATCTTTGTCAATCTTGAATGATTAGTTGTTAGTATTTCTTACCTGAAGCCAACAGGTAGATGATGTAATTATTGTGGATAATTACAGCTAAACTTGCGACCTGAATTGCGAGTCCGTCAGTTGGCCACCTGCAAGTCTGAGCGCAAGTTTTAATTTCAAAACTTGCATTGACTTGTGTCGACTTGCGAGCCGGTTGGCCAAGGCTTAATACCTCGAGCGTGCATTATTACTTCTTGAACATTGAGAACCATCTTCTATTAATTTTGTTAAATAAAATTGATTCAGTTTAATTATTTATGAAATAAGCAAAATAACACAGGACTGTGCTCACTCTTAGGACATCGAGTTCAACACTGGAAGATCAGTATTAGGCCCGATTCGATTTTCGTGCGATCGACCAATGCATTTTGAAACCAAAAAAAATCTTAGGCGGCTTCTTTTGATCTAATTAGGTTCGGCGCAAGAAAAGTTCGACGTTTGAATCGAGACTTATTCTGACTCTATATCGCTTCCGCTCAGATACAGAGTTGATATTTTTTTTGTACAATTCAGTTACTCGCGAGTGCGATGTTTACTCTGGATAGAATCGCATAGCCAAAGCTGAATCGCACGGTGCATTTGCGAAATCAGACGCTGATTGGCTGAGACGGAGTGGTGATTCAGAGTGGAATCACCACTCTGTCTACGCGCGCTATTTATAACTTAGCAAAATATCAACAAAAGTACTCAATCTTCAAATAATTCATCGGACAAGCGACTCGGGCGATATCGATTTTCTCGTGCAATTTAACGTGGAATTACCTCGTCAGGCATGTGATTTTCCTATAAAATGAGTTCCATTCTTCCTTGTGTGTGTGCAATCTTTAATGTTCACCATATAATACTCTTTATTGCAAGGTGCAACGTGAAACATTTTTTTTCATATAAGCTTACCAGCAGCTTCTAATCTCATCTATACTTGTATCATCAGTTATCCTTTGCCATGAATATACATGTATGCATATAGTTGCATATAGTTGCATATATTACTGTTAAATATACTATTTCCCTACACCCATAGTAAATGAGGAAGCAAATATGGTGAATTTATCAATCGTATATCATTTCTATATTTCAACAATAGCCTACTTGTAGCGGGAAAACTGCACTGATAGTTTGTATGAAATATTCACGTCGGATACTATGTTACGTGAAGTGAACATTTTCAATAAGACGTTTTAAGTTTCGAGGACCTGTCCTAGTACACATATCAGTGGATATTTCCAAACCACGAAGTTGGTTATTATCTTTACACACTTCAAACATTTTCTGTCACCGAAAATTGTTGCGTACTGCACTTGCTCCAATCGCGCGGGAGAGAGAATATTTGACGGATTATAATAATCTATAGTTCAGTGCATCCCCATGTTTCACTATTTATCACAATATCGTACTGTAGCTGATACAACACGCGGACTTAAATATTGTAAATGACTTTCAAACGCATGGATATATTATTTCGGTCATGAGCAGCGTAGTAATCTTTGTGATACGAAACTCAATTCGGCCTAAAGCATCGAAAACAATTAGCGGGTGTGCGCAGGTACTTTTGCACAACTTTTATAAACAATAAGCTTTTATGTGGCGTTGAAATATAAATACAATAACCTATTTGTGGAGTCGAAATATGCCCTGATATATCTGTTCCAAGAAGAGAACAGTTCCCGAGAGCGAAGCTCGAGTGAAACTGTGAGCTTCGAGGATCAGATAATGTCCAAGGACAAATAACAGGACATATTTTGACGGCACAAAGTAGGTTATTGTTGTTATCATCCCTCAAATATTTCTTTGACGCGCGCTTATGCGCTCACAGGCGGTGTATTCGCTGATATTTCCCGTTCGCGGAGAGACCGTGACCCATTCTGTCAACCATGCAATCATGCGCTATAGAAAATATTTGCATATAAGCACTTATATTTGTCATAGGATATTATATGTTCCGAGAATCATGAAGAAAAACATGAAAATTAAAACATTGGAAAATAAGCAATTTTCAAGTTGAATTTTGTCTGCGTGCGCTCGTTGTTCGAAATTTCAGTCTATCGATCGATCTGTGTAGCCAATCAGATGGCGAGTGGCGGAGAGCAAAATCCGGTCACATGACGCATTCACGCAGGAGAGAAAATATCTGATGCATTGTCATTAGTTAAATGTACTCGAGATCAGTTATCTTTCAATATTTTAGCTTTTCTTGCAACATTACCGTTCCAGCGAGACTTCAATGTTCTTGATGATTCAATTCAGGCTATGTTTATTTTCAGCATCCTTGTATAAAATAGAATTAAATTCAACTTTAAATAATTCATAATTAAGCTTAAAACATCAGTGGGATGAATATGAGTTTCTAATTGCTTGTGAATTTACGACTCATTTTTTATCTTCGAGTTATCTGTTACCATTCTACCAAATTCTTCCATCCCTATCTCTACCCCCACATACACGACCATTTTTTTTCTGCCTCATTACAAAGTCTATGCCGCGGGAACATTAACCAGTGTACAAAAAACAATTGTTTCAATAGAGTGATTTCATTAAGTAATTAATTAAGTAATTAATTAAGTAATTATACTCTACCCTGTAACCAGTGCCCTCAACAAATTGCACCGTACAAACTCTAATTGGTACAGGACATTGTGCAGGTCTTAAAACCATATCAAAATCATTGCACACAGAAGAGGACATTTGGTATTGGTCATCGCTTTGAAGTAAATGCGATTTTATTTGAGAGAGATAACAACTTCAGTCGCATTACAAGTTTATAATGTGGCTTACCTGTTGATACCGGAACTATACGAAGGAAAATTATCTGCTTTCGTTTTGACCGCTCCAAAATCTCTCCTACTGCAGCTCCCGCCATTACAAAGGTCACACAAGAAAAAAAAAATCCTTAACTTTGATTTAAAGGTAGAATTTTTTTATAAATCATTTTATTTGTTTTAGAAGTGAAAATAGCTCACAAACCATGTATTTTCGAGTGGTTTGACTGGGCCGATACCGGAAGTGAGTCACCGGATATCGATATGTAGGCTTTTGTACGCAATGACTTTGATATGAATTGCTGGCAATTGCTGGCTTTCACTCAATCCCCAGAGATTCCAATGACAAAGGGCATGGCGGCCATGTTGGTTGTACCTAACGAATAATCTATTGTTAAAGGTACACCAACATGGCGGCTATGACGTCATGTGAAAGCCAGCAATAGGCCTTTTGCAGCTAACAGTCACGTGCTGATATAATACTTCGTTAACGAATGAATGAGCTCGTGATCCCCATGGGAAAGACGTTCCCATGGATGCTGGATAGCAAGCCATTTTTTTAAACGCTGTTTTGGAAAGATCGACAATCGATTGGAGGTGAAAATAGCATTTACAAACAGGTTTTGCTAATAACAATACCGATCTCGTACAAGGCTTCTAAATAAATGAAGTTAAATATTTTTTGCTATCCAGTACATTCCTGTACAATCACGTGAATGCCTAGCTGCAAAAGGCCCATTAATGTGTTCAAGTTAATCAACTTGATTGACTTCTCTGTTGATGTTCAAACGATCCCCACACCCCTCCTTTCTTCGTCATCTACGGGACAGCAACTCTTAATACAAATTCCATCCCATCTCTTCTAATAGCCTCCTCCACAGGCATCTACCAAGGGAATATTTAAAAATTGAAATTTAACTGGGCTTCCTGTGGTATAGTGGAAAGATAGAGGAAGCCCGGTCATAATGATTCAATTTTCAGTTTTCCTATTCCCTTGGGAGTTGCCTGCGGAGGAGGTGAAGAGCGGTTTTCTACAGTGATTAAAGTAATGACAGAGCCAATCATGTGAGCAAGTAAAAACGCAGTGAGCCAATCACGAACTGAAGTAATTCGTGATTGGTTTTACTTGAACCAATCACGAGGAAAAGTAAACGCAATCTTGGATAACTCTCGCTAAAACGCAAATTGCTTGCGTGATGGACCTTACCAATGTTTGGTTTTAGTTTAGAACTTGATTGGCTGATAATTACAAAACATATAGAAAAGCTAAGAAAAGGCAAAACTAAATCAAAAACCGCTCTTGAAACACGTAAAACGGATTGAGACGTGTGTAAATATTAATAATCAGCCTCTTCTCTTGTAACTGGCTCCTCGTCGCTGTCTTCCGGTTCAGGGACGGGCTTATATGCTGTGTCTTTCAGGCGATCCAGATAGCTGCTCATTGCGTGGCGCGCTAATGAAAACAGCAGCAGAGCGAAACTGATGGCTGCGAACACCAAGAAGGTATAGGCACCTCCTACGTGTTCGAACAGGAATCCTGCTACGATGGGGCCGATACCGAATCCTATTCCATAGTAGAGGCACTGGTAAATGCCTATAAAGGAAACAGGATGGCCACGTGAGAGAAGATAAGGATGTCATATTTCCTTAATTAGGTCTGGTTGGTGTTGACGGTCCGCTCTTAAACAGAACAAGAACTACAATACTGAACATGCATGCAAGAGGAATGTGTTTTTTATATGCGCTTTTTCTTCTTGAGAACCTGATTTATTTTTTATTTGTCGATGTGCACCTGCTCTTGATATTCACGGAGATATTATCTTAAAAGACAATCATATCAATTTTTTATTTAGCCATAATTGGCCAAGCTAGTGTACAAATGTTTATATCCCAAGCCATTGTGGTTGGCACGTTCGACCAGGTAAACAAGCTAGGCAAAGCTCAAATATTGGACAAAGTCACAAAATATTTGTTCGTTTAATCCTTTGAATTGACCTTCCTATTAGTTTATATACCGCTGATGAACTAGCAGCCCGATCTGTAAGCTGGCAATAAGTTGTTAACCGCCTTTGAGGAACGTTTTATTTGGGTATTGCACGCACACAAAAACATTACATGGATATGTCTTCATGACATATGTCACGTGAGATAAGGAACAACTGGGCAGACGGACTCTATTTATTATTTATTTGACGACTTTAGATCGTGTACAAAAGATGGCGAAACTACAGCGGAGTGATATCAGGTTTTAAGAATGTTTCAACAACTGTATATGTATTGCTGAATGGGAACATGTACGTAATAGACATTGAACTTTTATCATACCATTTTCTCGAATACTGTGGAAATTCTTACCTTGTACGGTGGCGTTGAGATGCGCTGGTGTATTCTGTCCAAGGTACACCACAAAGCTGGAATAAGCTAACGGAAACACTATGTACTGCACTATCTCAGGGATGATAGCAAACCACGGGTTTTTCATCACAGCGTACGACAGGAAGCTGATGATATAGAGCAACAAAGCCACATGAAGTGTATTGACTGGACCAAGAACTCCCAGGGTCCTCCCTGACATCTTGTAGGATATTGATGACACGATATCTCGTAGCACAATCACCACAGCTATGACCATGGCTGAGTCCTCGGGACTCAGATCAGTCAGGTACCAGAAAATAAAGGTATAGTGGACAGCACTGAGTCCACCAGCGAAGAAGGAGAGTATTAGGATCGTGAAGGTCTTGAATGTGAAGATGACGTCGAGTAGAGTCTTGTCTGCGTCAGGGTTGTCTGCGGACTTCATCTTGCTGCTGTAGTCTTCATGGTTAAACCTGATTGAATTGCCAAAGATCATTGAAATCGCTATGAATGCAGCAAGCGGGTATAAAGAGTACTCGTAGTCATCTTTTATGACGTTACATAAATGAAGCGGATAGCTCCTGATGAGGACAAGGATCAGCGGCGCGAGAAGAATCTTCCCGACCTGCATCCACAGCGCTACCTCTCCGTAGTTCAACTTGTCACCTCCCAGAGCTTCCAACACGGCTAAGTCTGCCAAGCTTCTCAATGGCCCTCCAAGAAACTCACCAATGATCAAAAGAACGAGCAGCGTGGTAAAGATTGTCATCATTGCCTCGTGGCTTTCTTGCTGTGTTTTCTTACGTGGTATTTTCTTGCTGGCCATATTATTTGCGTGACTTACGTTTTTCGATTGCACTTCATTCTTTTTCTTGTCATGTTCATTTGGTGGTTTAATTGTACGACGCCCGCTAGTTCTTCGGAAAAGCTCAAATATTCCCAGACTTTCATCTCTTTGCCCAGTTAACAAGTCTCGCACAGCTGAACGGGTGAGTCGACGGTGGAAATATGCAACATGCCTCACTTGTGGCCATTCCTTTGCTTGGAGAGTTTTATTCGCGACTCGAACGTCAACTTTTGAACGAGTTATGGGAAAAGAAACGTTGTTGTTCATCCCAAGATATGAACCCAAAACAAGTTTCTTTATTTCATTATCTGGGTCGGTGGCCTCGTATGGCATTCCAAGGGGATCAGTGACAGGTTCCTCCGTGAAATCTACATCACATACGGGATACTCAATCCGGGGAATTAAACATAGCAGGGGTATCACCATATTTGCAACAAGACTAATAAGGAATAAACTTTTTCTAATGTTTAACTTATCAGCCATGACTCCAAGAAAGAAGGCTCCTCCACCTCGTATAAATGGTGGTATTCCAGCGAGAATCCCGGCATAACTTGCGGGCAGGCCAACTTGCTTGAAGTATAGTGGCATATAAACCACTTTTAAACTCAAAGACGAAAGCCCAAAGAAGTAGAATAACTTGAGAACTAAAAGCTGTCGCTTCGCAAAAGTGTACTCTATAGATTCCTTCATTTCCTTCATTCGTTCCATTGCCATTTGCGGCGTATACTTTCGTTTTTCTCCGCTTTCCTCCATTTTTGTTCTGTTAGGAGCTTTTGTATTTGGACGAATTGGATGCAGAGTAGACGTTCAATGTCACAGAAGATACATTGTGGCTCGTGAGGATGTTTGATTCATAAGGCACTGAGTTCTAATTTCTTGCTTATTTTGTGAAATCGAACTTGGGTAAACGGGGAAATGCACCTATCAGTTTTCGCTTTCTTTTAGTAAAGAAGTAAGGATTTCCCGTCGGATTAATGTTCTTCCGTGCACTGTGGTTTGCTTTACTTTAGTAATGTCTTCAAGGCAACCTGTGAATACATATGAAGGTAAATTTAAATTCATTTTACCAATCTTACTTCTATATGAGCTGATGATGATATGTCTCGTGGACAAAAAGTTGATTTGACACACCCCCTTTCAGTCTCAAGGTCTTATTGATATAGAGGTTTTCTTTCTTCTCCCTTTATATGTTTTTTTGCAATACTTTTTTCTTAATAGCTATGTTCTACTTTTGCTAGCTGGTGTATCACGTCACTACAATTTTACAACGGATAGCCTTCACACCTCACCAGCGAGGAAATGTACAACAGTAATTAACGGGTGCATTTATCCTTATGCAGACGAATCTTAAAAATTTTCATTACAGATAATACCAGTAAAGATCATGATATGATTGATATATTAAAGTGGATATTTTTAAAGTGGGTATTTTTATCATAGCTCTATGCGTAATATCTTGCGGATCATTCTAGATATTTGTATACCATGCATTTTATACCCTGCTATTAAGTCCCTCATTTGTTCTTAGAGGAGGAATCAGCAATCCTGTAATTTTAAAAATGTTGTCACGAAGAGCTAGGACATAAGACATATCATGGGACACGAGCCACGAGACACGAGCCACGAGCCACGAGCCACGAGACACGAGACACTGCGGTGTTATTTGAAAATCCATTCGGCAGAAACTCATTCATATTTGTCTTACATATTTTTTCATGCAGTTACAACTACAGTCCACTTCGGTCTGAGAATGTCATTCGTCCTGTGCCGTTTGCCATTTGTCGTTTGCCCTATATACGTTATTTCGTAACAATGTTTTCTTTAAATCGGTGTGCACTGACATAATTGTATCCGCCAATGATAAATTAGAATCAAAAGACGTGTTCGACAGTAGTACAAGTCTGTCCAGGATAAAAATACTTCAGTACTCGAAACAACATTAATTGAATACAATGATAAAAATTAATCTCAACATATTATTTATTTAAAAAATCTTCAAAACTCGTCACAGACAGAAATATAAGCGTTAATCACTATAATAAAGGTACAAGAGTACTTGTAATTACTAGTCGGGTATGGAGACCTCAACACTCGATTCTAAATGGGTACTGGTTCTTACTTGGTCGCGGGACCGAGATTTTAACGTCAATTTTAAGCACTAAATTTATACTTGTTACTTTTACTACTGTGCGTCGCGGTGCTAAAACTGATACCTGTTTTAAGATCATAATACTTATGAATTTTTTTTACTTAGCGTGTTTCCTTGATAAGCGCCTCCTTTGAATGCAAAATTTGAAATAAGCGTCCCCTCACCTACAGTCACACAATTCAGTAAGAGGAAATCCATGGAAGATATGTATTAATATTAGAGATACCTACCGTTGCTTCAGGTTTTTTACCAAGTAATTCTCTAAAGTGAAAGTTGATTTAGATTCAGTTGAAAATCTGATCAATATATTTTCTTAGTTCACAACCCACTACTTGTGAAGCGCTTGTGCCGCAACTCAGTGTTCTTTCTTAGATCTTCGTCCAAATCGATGTATAAGCGCCCTCTCTCGAATATTCTCTCGTTCCCATTTGAACATGAAATTTGAAATACATGTATGTGCTCCGAGCTCTTAATCTAAGAAATACGGTACATGTATATATGAAAATTGTTAAGTATAGAGAAAGTGTACGTCTTAGCAATGATCACTTATACTTGATAAAGAGTTTATAGCATACAACGAAAACAACGTACGTGCGGTGATGTCAAACACAAAATAAACATGTTATCTGTAGAACAATATGACTAAGTGTATATCTATATATATGTCTAACTGTTTGTTGTAAAAAGTGTTCAATTTTATTTTCATTTGTATTTTCGATGAAGGACAAGTGCGGGGGCATGAAAAAAGGAGTTGCCTGATTTGTAGTGAGCCGTGAATAATATGAGACTAAATATACAATAAAGTAAAAACATTCGTTAAAGATGCGGTAACAAAATTCAGTATCATCAGAGATTTACATTTTTAGGGGAGGGGATGTTGAAAAAAAGATGTTATAAGAACTCCTAGTTCGTAGAAAGACACGATACAATACGAAGACCTTAGCTTACTCCCGTCGACGTCACCCAAAATGACTTTCACATTAAGGCCGCGTTCTTTTGGTACATATTCCGGTGGCTATTCCGATAAAGGAATACATCAATAAAACAATGTTGTTTACGTTATATAACAACATATATAATTCCCAAACGATGTACTAAAAGTGGCTATCTGCAGTATGTCGAGGTATTGTAATTTCGGAAACTGCCAGAATATGACCTAAAAGAACGAACCCTAATATTAGTTTATTACTTTAAAAAACTGCTTATGAATAAAGCAACTACAATAAACATGATGATGATAAATTTGAGGACGAAGAGCAAATATATTATGACAAAATCCAAAAGGTTAAAGAGCTCACCTGGTCTGATTAAGCTTGCCCTTGTGAATTAGTTTTGTTCCAGTTAACGTCACAAAGTGTAAGCTTGAAGACTAGCAGATTGCTCCGTCAGGGTATCTTTTGGTTTCTTCTATAAAGGTAACTCCTCTCCTGAGTGCGGGAATTTTTTTATCAAGTATCACAAAGCGCCGGAATGTTCACAAGATCCACGCAAACAAGCGGCGAGGAGCTTTATACAAATGAAGGCGATGCTAATTGAAGGATACACAATTTCGTTATTAAACCAGCACCTGCTTTCCGATGGCTTTTTCCCACCAGTAGTTGTCTGCATTGTACCGAAGTACATGCTCCTACGCACTTCGGTGTCGCAATTCGTCCAAATGAAATTTTTAGGGAAAAACGTTCTTGCAACGAGATTTTAGATTTTGGAACACGCCTATTTAATTCGTTCACTACAAAAAAAAATACACCAGATCTAGAACATATATAACATAACGGACGGGTATTCTGGTTTAACTTATTGGATAGGGTGAGCATTTATGATGGGCCGGTCGGAGAAAGTTTCATTTTGAAAATTCTACTTTCCCTAAACCGACCCCAAAACACCGAAAATGTATCGGTTTCAAGGAAAGGTTATTGTTGTTTTTTTTGCAGTAAAGTTCTTTTCAAATTTTATGAACATAGTTATTAAGAAATTACAACATCTGCTTGATATTCCTAAGGAGTTGATTATTTTTTTGGAGCATTCCTCGGTATACGTGTTGTTTTACATAAGAATATGTTCGATTTTAATTAAACGTTCCCTCTCCTCTGGTTGGCTATTCATTGGATAAACGCATCTTGTAATCGGACAGCTTTCTCTAGAATCAACTTCTCCGTCGGAAGGATTAGCAATACAAATTAAGCGAGAGACTGACACTGTAACCATTATATATGAACCGAGTATAAACTCATCTTCTAACCGGACGCTTTCGAGGCAGCTCGAATTAACTTCTCCGTGGGAAGGTGTTAGCAATACAAATTAAGCGAGAGACACACTGTAATCATTATATGAACCGAGTATAAACTTCAAGCCAGTTGATTAAGTGAAGATTCAAGGTGTAGGGAAGTTACAATAGAGTAACAGCTGCTAGCTAGGTAGCTTTCATTGCCCCCCACTGTGTGGTTGCGAGCAATTGATTACTGTACCAACTATAAAGCAGTTTGGGCGGATTTCTTGTTTCTCTTCTTACATGTCTTCCTTTTTTCTTTTTGATTTTTAAAATCAATTTCAGTTTGTTTGTACTTTTGCTTGCGACTGATTTCAAATTATTCATTTATAGAAATACCTAATTTGAAACCACAATATTTTTAAAAACATATATTTTTGAGAAATAAGATCGAAATACTAAAAATAAATGTAAGTTGTAGATTAAGAGTTTTTTTGCGATACTATTCACAATTTTTCAACGAATCATCTTGCGTCTTGAACTATACTGTATCCCCAAAACCAAGTACTTAGATATATGGTATTGAGATAAATATTCTAAAAACGTGCATGTTTTTTTAGTGCTTAAGGGGTCAAGGGAAAGCACTATAAACATAAGAAATTTTAATTATGTAATTAAAATTATGCATTAAAGAAATTACTTTTTTTTTTATTTGGTGCGAACTTATCATTAAAAGCAATGGTCATAATGTATGAGTTCTCGTAGCTCAAGGAAATAAATTATTATATCAGTGAAAGAACCAAATACGAGGCGAGAAATTATACATCGTTCTGTTTTAAGATGGCGTATTAAGAACTGAAATATATTTTTTTATCTTACATGGATTTTTCCTCTGAAAATTATGCAAATAAATCGATCATTTTCCTTCAAAAAAAGTCGTAAGGAGATGAGTAACACTGAATTACTATTTCCAAAGTATGCATTTTAGGAACACAGTTAAACGCGAGAACTACAATATATGGAGAATTAGCGATAATTTTGAAATGTTGAGATTATGTTTATTCGAAAATGGAATGTTCGTTTGAACAAGTTACAAACATTTCCTATAACGTTTCATCTTACAGTATTTAGCAAAAAGATGTGGGCAGTGATAACAAAAACAGTTACTGTATGCTGGTGTGTTCTTCAAAGAAAAGGGACTCAACTTTCTACAACTGATCGAAGATTGAAATATATTTTCATTTGTAATTAAAATGATGATTGAAATGCATTTATTATCTTATATGACTTTTAAAAGACTCACTTCGTGCCAGAAAGAAATAATTATGATTATTATTCTAAGTGACTCAGTCACTATTTATTTAAAGTGAAATTTGCATATCGGCATTACCCTTGAAGAGAAATTAAAACTTGTATTGACACACTTATTTATATTTAATGTTATAGCAGTAATATATGAACTTAGCCTCGATGTCTTACCACCTGAGAAATATAAATAAAAAGTTAGACAATGTTGCAGTATAGTGCATTACATATACAAAATAGGAAATACGTTGCTTGGCATATATAGATCTACCGTATTTTAAAGCCATTGACGTTTCATTAACAACGTTCCACCTACAGATTTTAAAATACATTTTAATTTAGATTGCCGTGGGCTCTATATGGTTTGCCACCATATAGAGGCAAATGAAGCATTACATCCCCAAACATTATAAATTTGTAAACGAATTGATTGTGAGGCTGCAATGAATAAGATTCTTTTGGTGATATCAACTTTATGATTATAGTGTTGAATGGAATAAGCCAATAAAAAAAGAAGACATTTTGTTTTATAGAGGTCTTGGAGGTTTTATCTTTCGTGTTTCTGTTATTTTTCTTCAATGTAACAGGATGAAATGACACAATCTGACCACTTGAAATGTTCTGATATGAATCAAATGAAAATAACTTCAGGTCACCAATCAACTGATTCAAATTTATTGGGTAGGTTGCTGTCTTTTTTTACCTATCTAAATTACGACGAAGGAAATCTTTACTAGAGAAAGCACAGTTTTAATTTTAATTAGAAATATTTGTAAATATATTGTGGATAAAACTCGCCGAACCGTCCTGTAAAAACATGATTACAAAGCACACGAGAACGTGTATGATTTAAATTACTTCATTGGAAGCGATGAAAGTTACAAAAGATTAAATATTTCGACCCTTTATCGTCTGCTGAGATGGCACAATTCAGGAAAATATGTGCGTTTGAAAGCCTTTTTTATCTAAGATAACATTTACCAAATGTTTTCAAAGCGTTAAAAGTAATTTATCAGTCTGTAATTACGGGCCATCCTGTACCGCTCGAAACGAGCCACAGCATTGGCTTTCCCAACAATATAAAACACCCTAACCTTTAGAACGTGCAGTACGAAAACAATAGAGCTACAGTATAATGGTGCAATCAGAATATAGGTCTCGAGCGGTACAGGATTACTGATGATTACCGCAGGCAACTCTTATAGGGGAGCACGTAGATGTTACAAGATTTTAAATATCATGAACTGTTAAGAGTGATATATAAGCTTATAGTCCTCTAGAAATGTTCTGACTTATTTGTTACAAGATACTAAAGTTTGACAGTTACTTTCATTGTTTTCAAGCTTTCATTTCTTCTCAAATAAAAGTATTAAGCTATTAAGAGGCCTCATCTTTTTATCACTTCGCCGTCAGCCAGGAATGGTTATGACCTGAGTTCACTCTCAGATTATCTATCGCTATATAATTCTCTATTACTATAATTCGGCCACATTTACCTGAATAGATATTTAACTCCTGTGGACATTTTTTTATCTCATATGAACTGGTTTGAGTAGCGCGCTGAGAAGAATTAGTACTTCTGTGTTTTTTGTAAATTTTGTTGCATAGGAGTTTAAAGTGCCAATGAAGTGAAATTTTTGTCATTAATATTAAGACTCATTTGAAAGTCCTTTCAAAATGAGGAAGAATGGTGTTTTCTGTTTTTCAATATCTCATCTTATTCCGGAGATATTAAGGATTTTGGAATATGCAAATTAGATGGTCTGTGACGTCATAAGGTTGACAGTCATGAAGACAAATCACAAAATGAAGAATATCTCTGCAAATAATGGGTAAAACAATTGACAATTTGCACATGTTTATTACTAAGGAAAATACACGCCATTATACAAATTAAGATGTTACTATGGTAAAACTCTAGGCCCCAGGCTCCTTCAATGAGGAAAATAAATTTCCTAATTTTTCCTTTGCCAAACATATTTTTTTCTACTGTGGGCATATCAGATGGTTTGCAAAAGTGTAGCCAATGTATGTGAGTGGCTTAAAGTACAATATTTTGTGTAACTCAGATAAAAACTACAATTTTATGTTCAAGGTGAAAGGGGCCTGGGGCCAATTAAGGCTACACTTCTTAAATATACATAATTTTAACCCTTAATTTTGACCATTCAAATGCAAGAAAATCAACTACTGCACCATTACGCTATTGGTCATAATTTTATGTAATTCGCCGTTGATTGAGCTCAAAACTTCGAGGAACCATTCAACTGAAAGGCTTTAATTACATTCTGATGAGTACATGGCATTATTCAACTGAGTTTATCATTCAATATTTTGTTGTTCGTTGACTAAGATGAGATACCAATATTTTCAAGATTACATATGGACGTATTTGAACAACGACATAAAAGCCTTTACGTTCTGCTAATAATACCAAAACAATACCAAATATTGATTGGTTTGTAGAACGAGTTGTAAATCAACAGTTGATGTACACAAAAGTTCATAATAATCCACCATTCAAAATGAAAAGTTTACTGTAATAATCACACATATTGTTTTCTACAATTAGAACATCTTAAACAAAAATCCTTAATTCTGGATTAAACTTTAAGAGCTATCTTTCAGTACATTTTCTCTTCACAAAGTCATTAGTTGTAAATTTGTGACACTCGTAATTATATAAATTTCCCATTAAAATAAAGGCAGCCATGAGACATGACTTGGGTATCTCAATTTCTTGACAACAACATTTATTGTAACATAGACTGGGGACTAGTGTAGGGTTTAAAATGGTGATATGTGTTTTAATTTACTGAACCTCATTGAAGGGAACTAATTCACACTCCTCTAAATGGTCTTTCTCAGAGTAAATTATTAATCGAAGAGAAATCTGTTTATTTAAAAGCATATCAGAAATGTAATTGTAAATCTGGATGCGTAAAAAGTATGTTTTGACAATCTTTCTGATTTTTTTGAAATATATTATATTTTTCATGGCATTCTATTTCTGTATCGCGTTCGATATTAAGTTTGAGTTTGAATCAGATAGTATGAGAGTTTGATCTGAAATGCTTTGCGGTATTTTAAAATAATATGAAGGAAATATCAAGGAATTCAGCCGACAAAGATATTAGGTCCATTGGCAAAATAAATGCGACAGAACCCCCATTCTCGATTTAGACTCCTCACAATCTAGTTAGCCTTAAAAACAAAGAGAAATCATTTCTTATATCTGAATCTGCGGTTGATGTCGGATTCCAATAGGTTTTAAAGAACTAAAAAATCGTGAATGTTGACAACACCCAGGAACTCTGACTCAATAATTTTACTTTTCTCTATTTGATGTTTAGTACAGTGATTTACTTAAGTTAAAACAAACTTTACGCAACGTCCCATCCGTAGAAAGAGCCTTAATTAAATTTGTCCTCTTCGCCGAAGAAGTTAGTTCACTTAGGCAATTGCACTCGAGTAATCCTAGTTTCTGAGGCTCCTATCAAGATTCTTCCACTTCCTTTCACAACCCACTTTTAAAATATGATTCCAAATGAAGATAGAAACGGGCATCAGTGGCTTCAAATTCTGTTACTCAAGCGAATTCCGTTTCGAACATGAGCCGTGGCTCGTAATAATTTGTTAAACATTCTAAACATTAATCGTACGAGTTTATTTAGTCATACATTGTGGTATAGTTCTTATTACTGATCGGCATGATGTAGAAGCCTTAACGAGTTAAAGGATGGGGTATTAAAGCTTGCTTGTGATTTTCTTTTCTTTTTCGGCGTCATAACTATAAGAGAAATACAAATCTTCACCAAAGAACCGATGCGATTCCAGAGCTCGTTAGTTGAACTAAATTCAAAAACGACGTCAAAAAATGTAGAACTTGAAAGGGCTAAGTATTTTTTTGTAAAAAGCAACTATTTTTCTTCTAGCAAACATACCTGAAGTCGATGAGGCAAATCGGGACGTTCTTCCTAGACAACCATGACGCTTAGAGTCCTCTTGGGCCGATAAAACCACACAAAAACATAGAGCATAATAATGATCTTGAAACAATAATAAAGCGATGAATAAAGCAGAATTCTTCATATGTATTCATAGATGTTGGAGCTCAGTTCTGGGGAGAACCCTGCTGTTAATATATTTGTCTTTGTTTTTCATTTGTATTCATTAAATATTAAGGGTTGGAACACTGAAAAGTTAATCGAAATTTGGGCCTTCCCACTGTCTCGGAATGGTTCGTTGTTTAATGAATCAAGCCTCTTGGTGTATACGTGTGGCGTGGTCCAATGAAATCCGTGGAAAAATGGCGTGTCTGCCACAGTTGTCAACGAAGGACCGAAGTGGGCGGGAATTCTCTTCGGTGTAGACTTCATATTACTTTACAGGTAGCTAAGTAAAATTGAATAACGTTGAAGTGTCCTTTACAATTGTCTTTTCACCTGTTTTCTTCGTTACAGGACGGGGAGTTAGTTCATCAAACTGTAGTTGTAAGCTCATTGGAGTGAGTTTGTTATCTTGTACGGCGGTTGCTATAAATTTAATATTTCGGTGATGTCAGATATCTTCGGATACAGATGCCTTAAAAGTCAAAAATATTTACCAAACTGAACTGACACTTTCAATAATCCTAAAATTCATCATTTCTTTAGTACGTCTGAAATGAAAAATCATTTTAACGGCTAGAGCTTTACTTCGGTCCGTTCTTAGCTGAACGGCTTCAACTCATTATGGTAACGTCTTTATCGACCACAGATTTTGACGAGATAAACATCTGTGGCCAGCAGTTTTTTTGTCATATGAAAAAAAAGAAGTAAAGCTAACTATAAAATGTTATTCCTACGGTAAAAAAAAAAAACAGAAAACCTTGTAACAAGCCGGTCTTAATAAATCTTCAACCCTGATCTTCAACATTTAGAAATTATCCTGAAGGGATTTCTTTTAAATGATAGAGAAATCAGTACTGAATTGAAGTGGAATCGAAGTGTGGAGTGTTTTGAAATTCTTAATTCTGACTTGACGTATAGGCTTAATGGCTCTATGACCCATTGTCTCAATGCATATCCAAATTTATATATGCGTTTCAATAAACCAGTTCGCGGTTAATTCCTACATTTTGACTGAGGGGTGCAAACATGGCGCGAAATACAGTGTTTGTATGGGAATCCGATGCCAAATAAAATCCGTAAAATCGAATTTCTGAAATATTCACTGTCTGAAAACAGATACCAGGTAAAAGAATAACTCATAAAAAATTGAGGGGTGTAGCTGTGCTGGGAAACGTGCAAACATGTTTTCAGTTTTCCATACATTGTCTGAAAAATGTCCCGCGTACTTTGACTCGTTTTTACAGAAAACTGAAAACACCCAGCACAGCTACATCTCTCACATTTCGATCAGTTAATCTTTTACCTGGTATATTAAGTTTGTATATGTAGAATATTTCAGAAATTCGATTTTACGGATTTAATTTGGCATCGGATTCCCATACAAACAATGTATTTTGCGCCATGTTTGCACCCCTTTCAAAATGTCGGAATTAACCGCGAACTAGTCTATTTGTTTTATCAGCTGATATTTTTCTTGTATATATGTCGAACTAGTTTACAATATAAAGAATAACTGCCTCTAACCACATTTACCTAGCACAACAATGACAAGCCCCACGAAAAGTTTTTACCATTGTTTTGCAGAAAGGTAAAATTGTATTGTCTCAAATATATACCATTGTTGAAAATTCTCGTGTTACTAATTTTCATTGTTTTATTGATATCTTAATATTCCGGTTAAATCGCTTTTTAAACTTTTCAATAGAAATAAAATCGTAAACTTATGTTATGGCATTCAGATATCTATGACATATTAAGAGACTTGTTCAGCTATGACTGAATGATTTCCCACTTGTTTGAAGCCACGATTCTTCAAACTTCGTTTAACCGCTTTATACAGAAATAGAGCTGCAGCATTAAGAATTAAGAATTGAAAGGACCTTTTGCGGGATACAATCACGTGATCGTACTGGATGGCAAAACATATCTGACATTGATTATTTATAAAACGCACTTGTACGGTGGTATTATTAGCTAAACATGTTTGTAAATGCTATTTTCCACCTCTAATATATTGTCGATCTTTCTAAAATATGTAAACATTTGCATGGACCAAACTGACGGAGTAGAAGAACCGGATCTCCTGGGAGGGTTCTAATCAGCAAAATTGTAAAAGTAATAACAGAATGATGCAAGGCTGATTTGTACGGTTAGGGAATGATTATAATTTACCAATATTTAGGCTGGCATGGCCAACCGTCATCAGGGTTTACAAGTTGTGAAGATCTTTCTGAAACTGCATTTTTGAAGATTGTAAATTGCCCTCCAGATCCCATGGGATCACGAGCTCAATATGCGTGATGTCATGCTTTTGTGATTACCACCAAGCCTCACTATCGTGTTGAGGAAATGTTGTGCCAAAGCGAGGCTTGGTGGTGATCACAAAAGCATGACGTCATCATGCATCAAGTCTATTCTCAATTTCGTTCTTGAAATAATATATCATGCAGCACGTGACTGTTTCCTGCAAACGGCCTTAATTCACATACAACACATTTGAAAAGGTTCTAGATTTGAACAAAGCTAATTAAAAATACAACTCGTTTTCTCAGCATTGTCAGTAAAGAAGAACTTTTATTATATTGCCGCGGAAAAGAGTCACAGTTCCTTATTCCACTCGGTAAAGAATTAAACCATGTCTTTGCACCACTGAGATAACCCAAACATTTCTTTAGATACTCAGTTCTTGGTTGTGGCCTAACTAGCTTGGTAGTACAATCTCGAAGGTTGTAGCCACAGTAATTGGTTTTACTGAGTTTCTGAAATAGATTCGAAAGTCGTGATGGTGCTAGACCATGGAATGTCTGGATCAATCCCGGTTTCTGGGAAACTACCCACCCACCCCTCCCTTGGATATGCATCGTTGTATCAGTGGTTAGGGTGATCGAAGTGTGGGGGAGGGGTGGGGGTATGCATCGTTGTATCAGTGGTTAGGGTGATCGAAGTGTGGGGGAGGGGTGGGAGTATGCATCGTTGTATCAGTGGTTAGGGTGATCGAAGTGTGGGGGAGGGGTGGGAGTATGCATCGTTGTATCAGTGGTTAGGGTGATCGAAGTGTGGGGGAGGGGTGGGAGTATGCATCGTTGTATCAGTGGTTAGGGTGATCGAAGTGTGGGGGAGGGGTGGGAGTATGCATCGTTGTATCAGTGGTTAGGGTGATCGAAGTGTGGGGGAGGGGTGGGAGTATGCATCGTTGTATCAGTGGTTAGGGTGATCGAAGTGTGGGGGAGGGGTGGGAGTATGCATCGTTGTATCAGTGGTTAGGGTGATCGAAGTGTGGGGGAGGGGTGGGAGTATGCATCGTTGTATCAGTGGTTAGGGTGATCGAAGTGTGGGGGAGGGGTGGGAGTATGCATCGTTGTATCAGTGGTTAGGGTGATCGAAGTGTGGGGGAGGGGTGGGAGTATGCATCGTTGTATCAGTGGTTAGGGTGATCGAAGTGTGGGGGAGGGGTGGGAGTATGCATCGTTGTATCAGTGGTTAGGGTGATCGAAGTGTGGGGGAGGGGTGGGAGTATGCATCGTTTTATCAGTGGTTAGGGTGATCGAAGTGTGGGGGAGGGGTGGGAGTTTGCATCGTTGTATCAGTGGTTAGGGTGATCGAAGTGTGGGGGAGGGGTGGGAGTTTGCATCGTTTTATCAGTGGTTAGGGTGATCGAAGTGTGGGGGAGGGGTGGGAGTATGCATCGTTGTATCAGTGGTTAGGGTGATCGAAGTGTGGGGGAGGGGTGGGAGTTTGCATCGTTTTATCAGTGGTTAGGGTGATCGAAGTGTGGGGGAGGGGTGGGAGTTTGCATCGTTTTATCAGTGGTTAGGGTGATCGAAGTGTGGGGGAGGGGTGGGAGTATGCATCGTTGTATCAGTGGTTAGGGTGATCGAAGTGTGGGGGAGGGGTGGGAGTATGCATCGTTGTATCAGTGGTTAGGGTGATCGAAGTGTGGGGGAGGGGTGGGAGTATGCATCGTTGTATCAGTGGTTAGGGTGATCGAAGTGTGGGGGAGGGGTGGGAGTATGCATCGTTGTATCAGTGGTTAGGGTGATCGAAGTGTGGGGGAGGGGTGGGAGTATGCATCGTTGTATCAGTGGTTAGGGTGATCGAAGTGTGGGGGAGGGGTGGGAGTATGCATCGTTGTATCAGTGGTTAGGGTGATCGAAGTGTGGGGGAGGGGTGGGAGTATGCATCGTTGTATCAGTGGTTAGGGTGATCGAAGTGTGGGGGAGGGGTGGGAGTATGCATCGTTGTATCAGTGGTTAGGGTGATCGAAGTGTGGGGGAGGGGTGGGAGTATGCATCGTTTTATCAGTGGTTAGGGTGATCGAAGTGTGGGGGAGGGGTGGGAGTTTGCATCGTTGTATCAGTGGTTAGGGTGATCGAAGTGTGGGGGAGGGGTGGGAGTTTGCATCGTTTTATCAGTGGTTAGGGTGATCGAAGTGTGGGGGAGGGGTGGGAGTATGCATCGTTGTATCAGTGGTTAGGGTGATCGAAGTGTGGGGGAGGGGTGGGAGTTTGCATCGTTTTATCAGTGGTTAGGGTGATCGAAGTGTGGGGGAGGGGTGGGAGTTTGCATCGTTTTATCAGTGGTTAGGGTGATCGAAGTGTGGGGGAGGGGTGGGAGTATGCATCGTTGTATCAGTGGTTAGGGTGATCGAAGTGTGGGGGAGGGGTGGGAGTATGCATCGTTGTATCAGTGGTTAGGGTGATCGAAGTGTGGGGGAGGGGTGGGAGTATGCATCGTTGTATCAGTGGTTAGGGTGATCGAAGTGTGGGGGAGGGGTGGGAGTATGCATCGTTTTATCAGTGGTTAGGGTGATCGAAGTGTGGGGGAGGGGTGGGAGTATGCATCGTTGTATCAGTGGTTAGGGTGATCGAAGTGTGGGGGAGGGGTGGGAGTATGCATCGTTGTATCAGTGGTTAGGGTGATCGAAGTGTGGGGGAGGGGTGGGAGTTTGCATCGTTTTATCAGTGGTTAGGGTGATCGAAGTGTGGGGGAGGGGTGGGAGTTTGCATCGTTTTATCAGTGGTTAGGGTGATCGAAGTGTGGGGGAGGGGTGGGAGTATGCATCGTTGTATCAGTGGTTAGGGTGATCGAAGTGTGGGGGAGGGGTGGGAGTATGCATCGTTGAATCAGTGGTTAGGGTGATCGAAGTGTGGGGGAGGGGTGGGAGTATGCATCGTTTTATCAGTGGTTAGGGTGATCGAAGTGTGGGGGAGGGGTGGGAGTATGCATCGTTGTATCAGTGGTTAGGGTGATCGAAGTGTGGGGGAGGGGTGGGAGTATGCATCGTTGTATCAGTGGTTAGGGTGATCGAAGTGTGGGGGAGGGGTGGGAGTTTGCATCGTTTTATCAGTGGTTAGGGTGATCGAAGTGTGGGGGAGGGGTGGGAGTATGCATCGTTGTATCAGTGGTTAGGGTGATCGAAGTGTGGGGGAGGGGTGGGAGTTTGCATCGTTTTATCAGTGGTTAGGGTGATCGAAGTGTGGGGGAGGGGTGGGAGTATGCATCGTTGTATCAGTGGTTAGGGTGATCGAAGTGTGGGGGAGGGGTGGGAGTTTGCATCGTTTTATCAGTGGTTAGGGTGATCGAAGTGTGGGGGAGGGGTGGGAGTTTGCATCGTTTTATCAGTGGTTAGGGTGATCGAAGTGTGGGGGAGGGGTGGGAGTATGCATCGTTGTATCAGTGGTTAGGGTGATCGAAGTGTGGGGGAGGGGTGGGAGTTTGCATCGTTTTATCAGTGGTTAGGGTGATCGAAGTGTGGGGGAGGGGTGGGAGTATGCATCGTTGTATCAGTGGTTAGGGTGATCGAAGTGTGGGGGAGGGGTGGGAGTTTGCATCGTTTTATCAGTGGTTAGGGTGATCGAAGTGTGGGGGAGGGGTGGGAGTATGCATCGTTTTATCAGTGGTTAGGGTGATCGAAGTGTGGGGGAGGGGTGGGAGTATGCATCGTTTTATCAGTGGTTAGGGTGATCGAAGTGTGGGGGAGGGGTGGGAGTTTGCATCGTTTTATCAGTGGTTAGGGTGATCGAAGTGTGGGGGAGGGGTGGGAGTTTCCCAGAAACCAGGATTGATCCGAATATCTTCGACTTTATTTGCGTCCCGTCTGGTGCAACTTTATCCACCCTGCAGGATTTTAGCATTGACCCCATCGAAGGCCTTTTTCAGGTCAATGAAAATAACCATGCAAATTAAAAAGACCACGATCCATGTTAACATACCATTCGTTCGTATTATCTATTCGGTTGGGTGTTCGGATAATTGTTCAAATAGAATCTTGTTTTCATATACCTTGCTTAATTGCTACCGAAGGAATGGAAATAGGTCGGTAGTTATCGAGAATGTTCCTCTGGCCCTTTTTAAGGATTGGTGTAACTCTGGTAATTTTCCATTGAAGGGGAAAATATTCAGAGAGAATGGCTGTATTGAATATATGTGTCAGGGAGTTCGAAATAACAGGTACTGCCAGTTTCAAAACTCTCACAGAAATATTATCACATGGCGAACAATTTCGTACAGTCAGCGGTTGTCATTGCGGGCGCGTACGTGAAAATCTATTTTTAAAAAGAAAGCCGTTGATGAGTGTTTATAGAATGAGGAGAGGTTACATGGACATCGACAGTCAAAATGGCGGACGAGCTGCTGTTTTCAACGTCCTGCGCGAAGGGAAACGTAACAGCTGAACGAGTCGGGTCTGTCCCTTTAAACTTTGTAGGTTTGGGAAGGAGACTTTTGGCGTTAAAATGCAGTTATTTACAGGACGTTTGGAACCACCAAAGCAAGTATTTCAACTCGTTTTTCTGGCGTTAGAATCTACTTTGGTATCTGCAGAACAGATTCAAACTTGTGGACCTCAAACATGAACTACTCGGAAGTCTTTGTGATTGAGCTTTCTGACTGGCCTTTACAGTATTTAACAGAAGATGTATGGCGGCTCTAGCTAATTTGGGTCGTTTTTTAGCTGAGCATCGGGAACCGGTCTAATCATCCACAACTTGTTAGCAATCATAGTCGAGGGCAGGAGCAGGCATGATAACTGAATTTAAAACTTGTGGACCTCAAGAAATATAAATATTAAAGCAGCAAATTGGAAAATTGCGAAAAGGTAAGCCTTGTCTTCACTGTTTTCACTAATTTTGGAACGACGTGTAATGCATTCTACGCATGCGCGGCGGCCATGATGTACGATATTGTTCGCCATGAATACCCGTGGTTTTGCGAGTAGACAGTGATTATTTAGTAGACGTTTGATATACCTATAGAGGTCTGAAACGGTAAAGAGTGTTTCTCATTCTTGACTGATAATTTTCAAAATTAGGTCCGTCATAATCAATGGTCTCCGCAATCTGGTGAGGTGACAGTCTTCTCGTTTGCCTTAATTTCACCGTAATATCATGATAGTGTCTTTCCTATTTCTCCCTAAGATATCGTTGCCTGTTTTTCAGGCTCGCTTAGGGTCATTTGATTCATTATTAATTTGATTCTGATAATATTATGTCTAGCTTCACCCAGTTTGTAGTAATTTCGTTTCTGGCTGACCTGTACGTTTTCCAGTCGGATTCCCTATTTGTTGATATCGCAGTTTCTGCTTTAATTGATCTCTTTCAAGCACTTTCACCCAAATGTCCTTAGACATCCATGGAATGCCTTTTATCTTTCTTACCGGCGTTTTGTTCTAACTGGGGCGTGTCTATCAAGTATTCCAAGAAAACGCGTTTAATCAATGTTTTGTTTTGCATATATCTGTTGCCAGGGCTGGTAACTAAGGTCAGACAGACACTGTTGATAATTAATTAAAACTGTTTAGAATTTCTATGCTACATGGATATATTTCTGGGATTTGTCTTTTTTAGTAGAATTTATTTATCTGATTGCATAAATCAAACTGTGATCACCACTACCAACATGAGAAACTCCGGAACAGCTGACACATACATCCAACAATGAATGCGCATTTCTGTGACACGGGTCGGTTTGTCAATTAATTGAGTAAGCTGAAATAATTGCATGATTGATGACAATGACTTTTCAGGCTGATCAAGAGAATCAGGTAATAAATTGCAATTTAGATCACATAACTATACAACTCCTTTTTTCCAATGCCAAGGCCTCAGCAGGCGCACTGGGTGGCGTGTATATTGTAGCAACATAAACTATAAAATGTCGACTATTTCGTTTCTTAATTTCGATACAGACAGCTTCGAGCCGTTCCAGAACTCAATTCAGATCTCGTAATACAGAATAGAAAAGAGACTTACATAGGCTTACATAGATGCAGACACCTCTTCCCATACGAAAGCGATCGCGACGGACGATATCGTAGATGTCGATTGTAAGCTCCCCGTCCGAAATAGTTCAACCAAACGTGTTTCATTGAATGCTAAAATATCAAAGTGATCTTTAGTAAAATGCATATTTCATCGAGATACTTAGGGAGGCTTACTACGTTTAGCCTTAGCACCATCCTAAATGTTTTTGTATTCGGAACAGCACTCGGTTCCGCATACAACAATTAAAAACTAATTAAATTCGCCTGAAAGGTCGCACTCCTCTTACGATTTAGATGGAGTCTCTTAAACTCAAGTGCGATACATTCAAATTGTCATTGCTTAAAAACGGCAGGCTGTTGCGGTTACAGTGGGATCGAAGGATTCTATTAGTTCGATTTACCTTGCGCCTTATCAACAATGCTGAAACGGCAACAAGGTACAAATCTTTTACCTGATCCGAACATGGAAGTGAGATTCTCAACCGGCGCCACCAGATCTAGAGGTTATTTCCTTTCTGGGAAAATAAAATTACTGCAGAGAGAGAGGTAATAAACCTCTGTAGGTATCCAGGATTCCAAATTGTTCGAGTTCTCCATGCTGCGTGAAAATAGGAATGGCTTACCCTTTTATCCCCCCTTTTATTCCCTCTGTTGTTCGTGATGTTGTTTTAGGGTGTTTCATGCCTTCTGGTACCCTGGTTCCAGAGGTTTTCTAGAGAACAGAAGAGTCGCGAAGCGGCTAGCAAAGAACGTCTGCACGCAGGCTACGAAGCGGCGAGCGAGCTGCAAATCGCAGCTCGCTCGCCGCTTCGCGGCTCTTCTGTTCTCCGCGTCTCTTCTGTTCTTTCTGTTCTCTCTAGAAAACCTCTGGAACCAGGGTAGCCTTCTGGAATAGTAAAGCAATGCTATTTTTTTAACCCATCAAATATTTTGTCTCGCGCGTGATTAGTTGAATGTGTCACGTAACCCGATATTTTCTCTCCGCGAGCGGTAAATATCAGCGAATACACCCCCTGTGAGCGTATAAGCGCGCGTCAAAGAAAATATTTGAAGGATGATAGCAACAATAACCTACATTGTGGCGTCGAAATATGCCCTTATTTTCTCCTTGGACATTATCTGATCCTCGATGCTCATAGTTTCCCTCGAGCTTCGCTCTCGGGAACTCTCAGTTTCTTCTCGGCTCAGATAAATTTCCGCGGACGAAATATCAGGGCATATATCGACGCCACAAATAGGTTATTGTATTTATATCGGAATTGTTTTAATGAATTCAAGCTCGGAATTTCATACGAAATTCGTTTGAGTCGTGCAAAGCGTAATAACGATCGACAGAGGGTTTTTAACATTAACGCGTCGAGTGTCTTGTACAATACTCTGCCAGTATCATGTTCTCGTTTCTTTTGTTTTACCATGCAATATGCCAAGTCCCTAACAGTCTGTTTCTATTCATAATATACATGCTCTCAGCCAACAAGCTCGATCAATTTAAATCATTAGTTATTCTTGACCACCTCCGGGTAGCACAGTGGTGTGGCGCCACTCTGACCCGCGGTGCGAGAATTCGATTCCTGTCCAACCCTCTTTTAAAAAGAGGCACTGTCAATCCCAAAAATGATAAACTTTCTCAGACAAAAATAACTACTCAGATTAGCAGAGTATGCTTTCTAGATACACTGGAAAATTTTGAGACAATTTTGATGAAAGATGGCAAAAATTCGAGTGGATGAAACATACTACTCAGTTTAAAATAAATTTTGAACAACTTGAAATCAGGTTTCCGACTGTAATCGAAATCACGTTTCTAGAGTTAGCTTTAGTACTCCACTTTAATCTTTGCCATCTTCTATCGAAAAGGTTTGAAAAGCATATCAAGAAAGCACTGACATGGTATTTGTCTTCAATCTCAGGGCTTTGTAGTTCTGTTTTAGCGTCAAATTAACCATTTTAAATATATTTTAACCATTTTGGTTGCAGGGCCCTACTGAAAATCGCCTTGGCGAGTAGGCCCCCTGGATAAATATTATTATTATTATTTGAAGAAACGTATACAAGAAGATTCAAATCGATTGGCAGTGCTACTATGTGATAGATTTTGAAAAATTAACGATAAGACCTTCAAGTCTTCTCGGATAAGGACGTAAAACCGTATATACGACAAAGTCAACAGAGAGCCACGTGGATGATTACTTAGCTACATGTTAGCGATAAACGTGTTACCTTCTATATATAAAGTGACTTAAATATTTAGTTTAGCTTAAGAAAACACTGCAAGCTAGCACGACTGAGTGTTAATTGAAACTGAAAACCCGGCACGGTTTTAACATGTATTGTTAAATTGATCCGTTTCTAACCATACTAATCAGGAATGCGGCCGCAACATCCAAGGCCAGTTTGATTTATCCTACTCACTACCACAATGCACGTACGCGTATTCATTGTCAAAAATCTATTCCATTGTGGGCGTAAAATTATGTGTCAAGCTGATCTTCTCTTGTTGCATTGTTATTCACTGTTAATCTTCCGCTTGGTATTCCTTCATTTATAGTCGAAACAGGTCAAGCGTTCCTCCTTAGAGCCAGAAATGAAGTTCAATATTCGAAATCCATTGTTGAAGTGAAACTTGCAATTTTAATTCAAAATGATCCTAACTTGGGGCTAGCGTGTGCGTGATAACACTAAGAACAGCTGTGAAGGAGACTAACATTCAAGTACGCCATGTAATAAGATGTACAAGCCTGTTGTACATAAATACAATCAAAATTCAATTGGAGCTCAATTGCAAGTTTCATTTTAACAATGGAAGTTTGAAACGAAGAATGAAATCTAATTTAGAATAATGAACTTCATTTCTTGCTCTACGGAGGAACGCTTGACTGTCTTATTTTGACTGTAAAAGCTCATTTATCCTCGCTGGGATGTGAGGAAAATATGAAGCCACATTTAGATACATTTACGTGATAAAACGTCCTATGAACTACTAGAATTAATCGGGGCAAACCAACAACCGCTCGAGTTTTATACTGTAAAGTTGTTCAAAGGAGCCATTATTGGTAGGTGACGGAAAGGAAGGAGATTACAGTAAACATGGTGGCCATATCATAAGTGACAGTTAGTAGCTCTTTTTATTACAGCTTAGGAAGCATACGATAGAATACGATTTTATTGTAACCAACATTGTTTAGAAAATAAATCGTGGGTACGAGGCAAGTGATATTTGTTAAAATACCGTCTCATAATTTAATTTCCACTGCAAACTACACTAAAATGTTGAGCATCTCAACATCTGTTTATTGCTCTAATGTCGAGTGCGTATGCGTGGGATGCTTTATGTTTATAGGAATTATCTGATGTTTCACTATAGAAATAATGATTATGAATATTTTGTTTTTATCCAAGATCAGTTTGATTTCTCCTACGCCACCTACTGACTGCCACAATGCACGTAAATTGTTAAAAAAAAATTGTGAACTCTGACGTTTCATTATAGAAATAATGATTACTGAGTCTTATGTTCTTATACTATGTATACACATACGTAGCGAAAGAATAGACTCGCATTTAGACGTATATTTCTATATAAATTATATACAAGAGTCATATTTAGTATACATTGTGTGAGATCCAATATATAATGATTGTAAAGATATAAAGGACTGACGGAGGTTAGAATATTACCTTTTCGTTGAAAACCGGCTTATATAATTCTTGAGGTCGCAGGTAGATGGAGTCATTCAAATGCAGCAATTGATTTAAATTGACATGACATTAGCTTTAAAAATACACAGATATACTTAGCGTAAAGCCAGCGTACCTCGGTACATGTCAAGAATATCTCTCGCGCAGTAGAAAAAGGAATTAAGAAAAAGGCTCTAAGAACGTTAAACTAGGGACTGTGAGACATCACGGTGAGAGGTAGTACAGTCAGATATATTTAGCAATGTTCATATGAACTGACGAACCTCGCGCACATGTGGGATGGTTAAAATCCGAAAGAAAATATTCAAAAATGACCAACACATATAACTGATGTAGTCTTCAAGGAAAATATAGCATGTCATTTCGATCAAGCATTGAGACTGTTTGTAGCCACCAATCGACCATTGAGACTGTTTGTAGCCACCAATCGACCATTGAGACTGTTTGTAGCCATCAATCGACCATTGAGACTGTTTGTAGCCACCAATCGACCATTGAGACTGTTTGTAGCCATCAATCGACCATTGAGACTGTTTGTAGCCACCAATCGACCATTGAGACTGTTTGTAGCCACCAATCGACCATTGAGACTGTTTGTAGCCATCAATCGACCATTGAGACTGTTTGTAGCCACCAATCGACCATTAAGACTGTTTGTAGCCACCAATCGACCATTGAGACTGTTTGTAGCCATCAATCGACCATTGAGACTGTTTGTAGCCACCAATCGACCATTGAGACTGTTTGTAGCCATCAATCGACCATTGAGACTGTTTGTAGCCACCAATCGACCATTGAGACTGTTTGTAGCCATCAATCGACCATTGAGACTGTTTGTAGCCACCAATCGACCATTGAGACTGTTTGTAGCCATCAATCGACCATTGAGACTGTTTGTAGCCACCAATCGACCATTGAGACTGTTTGTAGCCACCAATCGACCATTGAGACTGTTTGTAGCCATCAATCGACCATTGAGACTGTTTGTAGCCACCAATCGACCATTAAGACTGTTTGTAGCCATCAATCGACCATTGAGACTGTTTGTAGCCACCAATCGACCATTAAGACTGTTTGTAGCCATCAATCGACCATTGAGACTGTTTGTAGCCATCAATCGACCATTCACCCCATAATGCGCAACACCATTGAAACATAACTCCTTTGCTGAGCTGAAGCTAAATCGGTTGGGGAATCGAAAGATAGCGTCGTGAATAAGCTAAGCCAGGAAATAGGAAGTTTAACTATCCAGGGAAAGGTTGAAAAGGTTGTCAAGTGTACGGAAATGATACATTTGCTATAATACACAAATGTCAACCGTAATAGTTACTACTCACCGTTTTGCCGAGACTTAGTGAGACTGTAAAGTAAATACTTTGGTGTAAATTCTCACCGATTAAGGAATTTTAACTGTGATACATTTCACACAAATAATATCTGAGGGATTTGTTTCCAAATAAGCGTTCGTGTAATAAAAAGGCTAGCTGTACATCTCGACTAAGTTTCTCGACTTAATTGTTACCCACCCCCCAATTTTTTTTCACGGAAGTAAGTGATTTGTTAAATAATTGATCTGATTGATTTTTATAAAAACAAGTTAGCTGGTTCGGAACACCACGATTGTATTACTGTAAGTCATCAGCTTGTATTTTAGTTAGTATTTAGCCCTTTCCATCGAGAAAGGAAACGGAAATTAAAAAGATGAAGTAGTATATACAATGGCGGTACTGGCGCACATCCTTATATAAGCCCCCTTTTCCCTATCGCATATCCCTACCCCACGAAAGCGTGTGACTCATATAAGCCCTTTTTATTCCCCAGTAAGGACTACCTCCAACTACATTTAATGTAACATTAACGAACCCCCAATTAGGCCAACATTGTTGCATTTCGATACCCTATTGGAGAAAGGCACATGCATAGTATCATAGATCATGAAGCAGATCGCTGCTTCGAATGCGAAGTCCGAGGATGCACCTAGACCATCCACACCCGACGAACTACACTACGTCGGGGACCCCTTACCTAACGGTCTGGAGGATCTCGAAGATGAGGAGCTAGAATCCATGTTCGTAGGACTGGAAATCGATTCGGTCGCAGAACTCAACGCCATGGCGCTCCAAGATCCCGAGAGCGAGGAGATTTGTGCGATCTTGCTGGCGATCTCCGCCGACCTCGAGAACGCCCTCATCGAGTTGGAAGCATAAGACTTTGTCGCTCGAAGTTTTGCACACGACGATATCATTCTTTGACCTATTTATCTATTCGATTTCGTAGACCGTGAACGAGAAACGAAGACGGAAAAAAAGAACGAAGAGAAACGCGTCGGGCATAAAGTACGTCAAAATCGGCATCAGTGAGCGTGGACAAATAATTAAAATTAACACCATTTCTTTACTTATAGTCTCAATTTGAAGAAATGTTGGTGACTTGTTAACAAAATGAAACTACATATTTTAGGTGTTTTATGTTAGTATGATGACGTTGTTGTGACGTCATAAGTGATGCCTCCTTTTTTGGTAAAATTCCCCCTTTAATAGATGTTACAAACAGACTACACCATCAAAGAACCTTCATGACACACATTCCTTTGGCGCAAATTTGAACGTTCTACGACTATTATAGGAAAAGTTATAGAGGAATGACTGTTGCTATGACGTCATATTTAGTGACGTCAGGTGTCATACCTAAATAAAGCTGCCTATTTTTACAAAATCAAGAAAAGAAAATAATGTGGGTTTTGAGTGCCAGACTAGCGCATTTCATCACTAAAACTCGAAAATCACTCAAAGGATTTTTTTCTAAGGGCATGTATAAAAAAGTATGACGTCATAATGACGTTGACGAAAATATGACTTCAATTTTAAGCCGGTTATGGACAAAAAATCAAAATTCAAAAAACATACGATTTTAGCCACCAACGTGTTTTATGATTGGACAAAATGTCATGCAACAATATTTACAACTCTAAAAATTGAATGAAGCGATGTTTTCATAAATGCTTTTGTGGTGTTTATTTCCCGCCAAATTATGGCGGGAAAATGGACAAAATTCAAACTTTCATAACTTTTGATTTCCTTAACCAATCGACATCGGGTTTTCGATTCCTTCATTCTCATCACGAGTAGATTTTAACAATATACGACATTTCGTTTTTACAGCTAATGAACATTTGCAAGAAACGTATTACAAATTGATAAATGACGTCATTGTGACGTCACGATGGTAGTAAAATAGCTTAAAAAATCAGGTTATATTCCTTTTTCGATTCTACATCCTTCTACCAAAATTCAATCGTCTGCATTGAAAACCTTTTAAAATATAGGACTGATGCCGTTTTTATGGTCGTTTGTGCCCACCGTGAACTGTCATTTCGTCTCTCTTCATTCTTTTTTTATTTTTATTTTTTTTATTGCTATTCGAAATCTTTTAGCGAGCCCTCTATGTCTCTATGAGTCTTACGGTCCTTCAATTCTGTCAATACTTTCGAGAAGCAATTCTTGATTTTGCGTTTCTCTTTACTAAGTTCACGTCGTCGTGGTAAACCACATATCGTACAAAGTCCGTAGCTAGTTCGACAACCACGACCGCATTTAGAACATGGAGCAAGTGGGGTGCTTACTCTTAGTATCTGATAGTTGTGCTGAGCACAATATTCTGACACTTTGGAAGGCTTCCTCGCGCACTTTGTGTCCTTAACCAAAACAGCTGATTCGTGGTAAGGACATCCGCCAATATATACTCATTTAAGAATTTAGTTTAAGACAATAAGAAGAAAAGGATTTAATTATGAAAAAAACCCAAAAGCAAAACTGGTGTCACCAGAACCTCTCTAGGAACCTTTCACCTTTTTCCTTCCTTCGCCATTTTTTCGTTCCTAGAGAGGTTTTTGCTTATTTGCCGGGCCCGGCTTTGACTGTATTCGTTCTACTGTATTCATTCTACTGTATTCGTTCTACTGTTATTTGGATCCTGTCCTAACTGGTTGAGACACAACCGGCACCCGTGGGTCCTTAAGATCCCTTGAGCTTCACCCATGCACCCGACCCAGGATTGACATTATTTCTACTTCTGCCACATGACAGACGCGCTACGACTTGTGTGATGTGGTGGAGCTTTTTCCATCACACAAGCCGATCTACAACATATGGCCCGCAGGATTCGAACCCTAGGAATGCGATCGGCTCCACCTTTTCGATCACACACCCAGCGCAGAACCGTTAGGCCATATGTGCTAGACGAGATATTTGATGATAAAATATGCTACTTATGTTTTAAGCACCTGTCGTATGTTAATTAGCGCCGTTCACGCGTTGGTTCGAAATTTGCATACGAACCGAAACAACACGGTAATTTATACGAACTAGGTGCAGCTGCTTTTAGCGAAGTGAAAATAAGATCCGCGCTGGTTCCTTTCGTAGGAGATATTGATTCTTATCCCACTAGACTGCCAAGTTTTGCTCTCATTTCCTTTCGGATCTCTGATCGAAGTTCTTCTACATTTTTTGACCCTCTTTCTTTCCTGTTTCTTTGCCGTATTTCGAGCTTAAGCGATTCATATTTCGATTTTTCACCAATAACGCTTCCGAACTCGGCTTCTGAAATGTTACCATCGGCTAGAGCTTTTGAGACTTTGACTTCCACGGAATTGGCCTTAGCCTTTGCCAACATAACGGTCTTTTCGTGCTTCGAGACGCGAATGCCAAGTTTCTTACTGGCAATGGCCATCAAGGACGAAATGACGGCACAAATAAATCCAATTCCTCCTAAGGAAATACCCACAGGTATCCCGATTCCCGTAAATGTTAAACCTAACGCCGTAGCAGATAATGCACTCAAGCTACCTGTGGCCACAGCAACCCCGTGAACGATACCACGCGCTCGGGCATATTTTTTACGAACGACTTCGTAGTGCTTTGCCTGCCGTTCGAGTTCGGTAAGCGTATCACATACTTTCTGCAGCCGAAAGCTATATCCGGACAAAACAGTTTCAGATGAACGTAGATTGGGATAGATCGGCGCCGTTGGAATTGTTTGACTCGAATCGCTTGCCATCGCATATTATACATATGACTTACTCAATCTTCAATACGTATCGTATGGGTCGACCACGGAAGTCTACCACGTTGCCTTTCTCATCACGAATTGTCAGACGAAGGCTGTTTCGTGTTGTACCTAGAGCTCGGACAGGTAGTGGGGGCGTTATAGAATACGTATTTACATCAAACCAGCTGCCTCGTACTTTAAAGCTAGCCAGTACATTCGATAGCTTTCCCTCTAGTAGCGAGAAATTGAAATCTACCACATCGCAGTATACATACATTGTGTTGATATCTTTGATCACCAGGTCGTAGTGTCCAACTTTTAGCGATACGTTTCCCCCCACATCTTCATTTCCTTCGATACCCAATAGTTCGCAGAGATTCTTACTGAACTTGATTGTTTTCTGAACCTTTAGGATCCAATCCCTCTTACTGCCTCTATTTATAAAGCTTACGCCTTTATTCAATACAGCTTCATTGAAGAAGGGCTTGAGTGTACGTATATTGTGAGACCCCGGATAGATTTTGTATGGGAACCCTACACCTCCGGTATCCCACTCGAACGTAGCCTCCGTTTCTAGGTTCCACCAACTGTTCTCAAAAGTGACCTCAACTAGCGAAATATTGTTGATATGAATAGGTCGATCGAAGTAGACCGTATGGTCAGCCGAGGTGGTGATGACATTTAAGATCGCCATCGTATATATATTAAAGGTATAAACTTTATATGTCATACTTGCAATAGCTTCAATAGTTACGATGCCTCTAGTTTTGCCAGACGAAGATGATGATCTATCTGCTGAGGACATGGCGGAGATTGCCAGGGGTGGCCCAAGGCTTTCGAAAGCTGAGAAGACAGCGCTCCTTGTCGATGAAAACGCCAGGATTGCCAAACTGAATACCGATTCGTTGACAAAGTTCAAGAAAAAATACCCACAAGCAGACTTTCACCAGTTCTATGCATCCACAAGCAAAGATGGTCCAGGCAAATATTCAACGAGCATCGTATTTCAAGATGGAGATACTAGCTACAACGTTTACGGTGATGATGTCTACAAGCTACCTGCGAACGTTCGAAAACGTATTGATGATGCACTGCAGGGGGGTTTCCCACCAACCATGGAAAAGACAAAAGCAAAGTATCCAGTTCCAGCCGTTCTATGGGGGGACGACCCAAAAGACATAGTCCCTATCCTACGAACGCTCAAGATCTACGTAGCAAAGGATCGGTTCTTCATGCTGACGCCACGAGATATCTTTCAAGAGCTGGACCAAGTTTTCTACACAGTAAAACAAGCAAATGAGTGGCTAGATGCTCCACCAATGAGACATTGGCAACAACAGCTATGCTTCGTCCTTTGGTGTGCAACGGCAGGCTGTGGGGTGTCGTTTGACGACCATCTTTCAGATGATGCACCAATCATCGACAACGTCAGGAGCTTTTACCGCTTCCATGTGTACTACACAATCAGGCGATTACTGTTCGAATTGGGGGTCCCACTTCCCAGAGATTCGGCCTTTAATAAGAACAACAACGCTCCATGGAGTTCCGTCGTTTATGACAGGCTCAGGATAGAGTTCGGAGTCGATACAGTTGACTTTGCACTGCGCCGAGGGGCCAATGGGGGATTAGGAGACGTATACGTATACATCCATGGAGGGCTGGTGAATGCTCAAGAGAAATGGGGGGCACACAACACTTCATATGATTCGAAGTGGCCTGGGGGCAGTTTCAAGTTTCCTGAGGAGAGTCGCACTACGTACGAATTTTTGTTAAGGTTCATTCGTAACGATGTGGTAAAGAATCAACACAATTGGTTCGTTTCACAAACTGGTCACGGATTGACGAAGGCCGGGCTAGCCAGAATCAACTTATCTGCAATGGTCTACGTATATTGTGTTCTAGGATCCCAGGCTTCTTTGCGCAATTCAATCATAGGGACAACGACCTTATCCCTCAATGTTCAGGCCGATTGTGGTGTAAAGTTGGAAGAGGTCATCGCAGAAAAGAAGGTCGATAGCCTTTTACGATATCAAAAAGCTTTCCAGCTAACACGCGTTCGTCTCGACCTTGCAGTTGCTAAGGACTGTTTGTTAATACCCAGCCGTATGATTATTAACGATGAGAGCGTATTAGGTTATAACAACGAACTACAATTAGCATCCGCATCTAACATCCACTTCGGAATAAATGACCATATCAACCATAAAGGAAAGCCCTCGAAACCACCACATATGGAAGGTAGTTCACAAAAGAAAGATCTACCGCATCAAGATGTCGTTGCTGTGAAGCAGCCTATCCCACAAGTAACGCAACCTCGTAGTACCGATGCTGTTGTGACAAAGCACGAGATCAATTTGGGGCTGATGGTTGCCACTGCAGCTGGAGCCGCATGGACGTTATTTCGCTAACGCTGCCGCCCCGACTTAAATTGCTCTATTACGATCACAACTACAGCTACAATCAACATCCAGATGTTCTTTGCTAAGAATCCTAATACCTCGCCAGCCGTGCGAAACAAAAAGCTAGCAATTGCACCAACCATTCCAGGTAGAATCTGCCCTAGCTTCTTTCCTATACTTTTCAACGCGTTGCCGACCCTCCCGGTAACGTTAGCAAGGCCCTTAGATAGCATGGAAGCCACGACACCAATCACGGTGCCTGCAGCAATCGCAATTCCAAGCACTCCAACACCATACTTTTTGAAGATAGCCTTCACGCGGTCTCGCATGGACATACGCTCTTCGATGTTTTCAATATTTGACTCAATCTCCTGTATTTGGTCGTCTATTTTCGCCACTTCTTCCTTCGTTGCTGCACGTTCTGTCGACCCCTGTTTGGATGACTTCACGGTTTCTATTTCCTTAGCTCTTTCTTTCTTAAGTTTGTTGACCTTCGCTTCTCCTTCCTCGATCGCCATTTTCGCAGAGGGCCCTAGAGCGTCTGTGATCGTTTTAGGCAATTTTCCATTAATATTACCTTCGGCGTCATACAGATTGTGGTATTTGGAATTAGATTTGTTCAGTCGCACCACGACCTCGTTGTATTCATTCAAGGTAGTAGTGAACTTGGTAGTGTCTACACTTGGATACTTGGCATCGATGCGTTCCCAGGCCTCATCGCGCCGATTGGCTTTTTCAGCTAATATCTGTTCCCCCTCAGTGAACGATGTTTCCGCGGTATTGTCGCTTGGTACTGCACCCTCATCACCTAGATTCACCAATTCGATGTACTCAGATGGGCTGTACCCCCATTTATTCCGTTTGCTCCAAAGCTTATCCTGAAAGCTTTTGGATCTTTCTCCTATTATGGCCTTAACTCTACCCCACCAAGTACTTTGGCCTTCAGTCTTACCTGGGCCAAGCTCATTCCATTCTTTGGCAGAAAGATTTTCTATATCAGCTTGAACTTCCTCAGTCAAAGGATCGAAGTCTGCATCCTCAGCCATATTGAACAATAACTATATATATCCACATATTCAACATGATACCGTCGAAGTTAGTTCCTGCAAAATCGCACAGAGAGCCTAGGGGGTTGAAAGCTCTACACAACGTATATAGAAACACCTTCACTCCATCGACAGCCAATCCAGGAGAGACTCTCTATGTGAAAGTACCAATACTAGGGGAAAACATCGTCCTCGTCCCGGGTAGTCTCGCGCTCTTGGCTGACCTTACGTTGTCTGGTGGACATGCTAACAATCGCGTGGTGGCTAATGTCGGGCGTTGTCTGGTCTCACGTAGAGTTTTCAAAATAGGAGCTGGAACAATAGAATACCTTGCCCGACCAGATCTTCTACAGACATATTCCGATCTCTATTTGCCCACTATAGAGCGAGATGCGCGCGTGGGACAAGGTATTCAAACAGAGAACACGAACAAGCTACGCTCGAATGCTGGTGACAAAGGCACTTCGGATACTGGAGAAAATTTGCTCCTAGCTGTGTATGGTTCGAAATACCGAATCCCACTAGATGTAGACATCCTGACGCAAAATGGAGCTCTTTATCCCTTTGCTCTTCACGACACCATTTCAATCGAGTTGACTCTATCACCTGCTAGCGACGTGGTGGTAGGATCAGACACTACCAAGATAGGCACATACAAGCTAAGCAACATCCAGCTAGAGTACGAAGTTGTCGAGAGTGAAATTATCGCCAAGCAAGCGAAAGATGAATATGTCAGTGGCGCCGTCTTCCTGTTCAGTCACGCTGCTCACTTCAAAACCGTATCTATCAACAAAGCATCCGACACTCTGATATCTCAGCAAGTTAACGTTCTAAGGTTGTCCTTCACTGGACTGTTCCTCCTCTTCGTGGCACAACACACCCACGGCACACGAGACAGCGAGGCGTTTGACTATCCAGGAATCACGAAGGTCGAGATCGATATCAATGGGATTCCAAACAGGCTCTTTCCTGGAGGCATGCTACCACCAGACTTCTGGGAAGCTGCCAATGGATGGTTCGGCGCTGGCCAAACGTCTATGACCCCGATCAAGTTCTACAATAATAAATTCGCCATCCTGGTTGACTGTCGCACAGTAAACGATCCAGTTGTCCATGGCAACGGCTTGAGTCAAACAGGCAATGGAAAGGACATCCAGATCCGCATCCATAGGACTGGAGGCAGTGGAACTGTGAACATGCACATCTTCCTACTTGCCGATGCTCAGATCACGGTATTGAACGGAGCACTGGAAAACGTATCGTACTAGCTTTGACATTAATGTAACCATTGATATGGACGCTTTAGTAACTGAAATCCCATTCAACGCTCTCATAGTGGGACCAACGAATTGTGGAAAAACGTCCTTTCTCGTAGAGCAGCTTCGTGGAGCATTTCGTGGTAGGTTCGACTATATAGTACTCATATGCCCCACGTATGCCCACAACACTACCTATCGTGGATTCGCACATCTAGATCCTCACTTCTTCGTCATGTGCCCCTCACAAGATGCCATCAATGCCGCGCTACGAGTTTGTTCCACCTTTTGGGCAGGAACCAATACTCTTTTGATACTCGATGATTGCGCTGCATCGAAGGATGTAAAGATGAGAACCGATAAGCTCGTGGAGATGGCCTTTTCCGCTCGCCACATAGGCATTTCTATTTGGGTGTTAACTCAACAGTTGACAAGCATATGCAAACCTTTTCGAGAAAACGTGGCTGTGGTCGTAGCCTTTCATACGGCGTCAGCTCTTGATGCCAAAGCACTACTTGAGGACTACGGTGGTGGGTTGAAGGTGGATGAGAGGAAAGCGTTGACCTCAGAGCTCAAGACCCACAAGTTCGCTCGCACATGTTTCTGTCTCCGCCATCCTTTCGAAGTAGTATTAGAGCTTCCCGCACCCGAAGCATACTTCAATGGTACACCATGGAGGAAGAAGTCAAAGAACTGCTAGGCGAGTGCGCCGTTGTTTGTCCGCCGGTCGTACTGGAACATCCATCCAAATCAGAGGATGTCGAAGATCGTAGGGAGGCGCTTAAAGTCCTAGCAGCAATGGGTACGACGAAAGAATACCTAGGGCGGGACTTTTCTCTAGGAGATGTATCTAAACTACCTGAGAAGGACGTTATACGTTTACATAGTAGGTACCAGGCCGTAGTAGCGAAGCAAATAACGGGTTGTCTAGTAGACGGAGCACTGCGCCTAGCGACTCGTGCAGTTGGGTACGTAGTCCGACTAGACAGCGAACAAGCGCTTCTCCTAGATCTACAAGAAGACCACCTAGTTCGCAACGAGATATCTGCTGTGGCCGGCTTGTTGTCTCTTAAAGCAGGTCGCTTTGTGGCTCTAGCTAGTGCCTTGTTCCATGTAGCTGACCACGTAGTTCCACCTAGTACACCAAGCAGTCAACCTTATGAAGACTCGAAGTCTACTGATATACCCGATGGAGGAACAACAAGATCGGATAACTGCAGATCCGCCGAAGACTGCGCCTGAAAAAAAGGCCAAAGATCCAAAGCGCGTTGCTGCTGGGAAAGCACTGGCAGAAAGCAATCGCCGCGCTAGAGAGGCATTGAGTCGTGAAAGTGAGCGCGAAAAGGAACAAACTATTCATTCCGAAGTTCGGGACGACGGAAGCTGGTACGATAACGTGTCTGCCAACACTACGCTATCAGCTATTGGCGTAGGCATCGCGTTGGTTGGGCTGTACTATCAGTATAAGGGCAGCAACGATACGACACCCCACACTCATTCCGAAGAAATACACGAAATAAGCAGCAAAACTAGAAGCAAAGAGTTGCCTTTCATGGAAAGAAGCATTTGAAGATATCGACAATACAGATACGTGTTCGATGGCAGAAAAAAACGAAGTGGTAGAAACAATACTTGATGCTGCTACATTGGCTGGAATAGCAACTGGTATTGGTTGGGTTGTAAAAAAGGCGACAAAGGAGTCCATGCTTGGCGATCCTTCATTGGGCATCTTGAATTACGTGAAGTGGACGGCCGTATTGGCTGGTAGCATTGCCGCCAAAAAGTATCTCAAAGATAAGGGGATCGTACCCAAAAATTCGTAAACGATGGTAACGATTATCGCAGCGGTTGCCTTTGCGGCAGCAAGCCTTGGTGCTAAATACCTCGGCCAATATGTTTCTGGAAGAGACCCAGAGGAGACTAATATAGAGATCGAAAGGCACGATAGAGCCCTTGAGAAATATAAGGCTGACATGGCTGCTTATGAAGAACGACGAGAAAAACTATCTGACTGGGTCCAAGAGCAGGAACGTAAGAAATACTACGCTGCCAAGGATCTAACCAATACGGACCGCGCTCTTGTGCTATACAATACAGTACACGTGGGGCTACACCGCATACGTCCACAGGACATGAAGAAGCCTCACTTTTCCGACTACTACAGACCTTCGAGTTCACAGAAAACTACGGAATTGGCGATCGTAGGTGGTGGGACGCTCGCTATAGGGTACATCGCTAGTCGGTTGCTTTAAAAATGGTTTTGGGGCACGAAAAAGGCGTTCGTTTTGGAGCCTCATTGTTGTACTACATATGTAATGGATGCTATCTTCTACGGTCCTGAGGGATACTGGAAGGGTTACGCTGCAATTGGCAAACTAGCAGTTGCAGCAAAGGTATCTGAGGATGCAGCTAAGAGTTGGTTGGAGAAACAGTCTTTATGGCAGATATACCTACCGCCACCACGATATATCCCGCGACCACATTGGACTGTATCGAAACCAAATGAGGTACACCAAGCTGATTTGATATTTCTACATCATGATAGGCCTGGGAGTGGGCGAAAGCTATATAAATATGCTTTGGTGGTGATCGATGTTGCTTCTCGGTATAAAGAAGCTGAGCCTCTGGCCTCGAAAGATAGTGGCGAAGTTGCTGCAGCATTTGAGCGAATCTACGAGGCAAGTAGATCCTGGTAGAGAATTCATGGGACGTATGTCTGAAACTCTAGAACTACGTGGTACGAAAGTTCAACGAAGCGATGCTGGTAATCATAGGGCACAAAGTTTTGTAGAACGAGCAAATAGAACGCTGGCTGAGAGATTGTTTGGATATCAATATGCACAGGAAATGGTACTCACGTCTCAAGGATCGGATACGCGTAGTAGAGAATGGGTTGTGCGGCTTCCAGGGGTTATCAAAGCCCTGAATAACGAAGTGACTCGGTTGACTGGAAAGGAGCCTTCGAATTCTGTAGAGGCACAACGAGTAAACATCGAAACTCCTACATATTCTAGAACTGTTGGATTGAAAGAAAAGCGATTGCCGTTCGACGTCTTAGTTCGATATCTCTACGCACCAGGAGAATTGGAAGGTGGAGCTAAGCGAGCAACCGATCCCGTATGGAGTTTACGGACATACGTTATTTCGCGTAGTGTAGTATCTCCTAACCAGCCAGTTCTGTACTACCTTGCGAAACGAGAAGGGGAAGACGCACCTAAGCGTGGATTTGTGCACGAAGAGCTACAAGTCGTACCGCCAGATACTGAACTACCTCCAAAGGGGATTTTAAGATAGAAGCAATTCCTCAATGAAATCATCCTCTGTAATTGCGTCTTTATGTCCATAGGCTAACGTATCTACTCCGTTCGCTGCGATCCAACGTTTTGTGTCCAGGGGCGAAAGTGAGATTTTATTAACTCGCAGACCATACATCTGATGTCCAATGCTTCGCAGCATATTCATCCCATGTCTGAAGGTCTTCTTATCGAAAAGAGACTCCTTATACTGCTCGTGTCGCATGTGCTTCTTCACAACGTACTTCCGTACTCCTTTAGCCTTGCGAATCTCCTTGGTGTCTGCGCATACAATCGAATACATCTTAGGTCGAAGTCCAACGTACTCTACGATGGCAACGCCTGCACACTCATCCTTCATCTTTCCAAGAACCTTTTTGTTGGTGGTGTCGTATAGTGGATGGTCCTTTGGGTAATCACTCGTATCGTATAGGTCTGCATTTGAGATCATGTCTTCGTAGACGTCTTCGGTTTGGATCTCAAGCAATAGAGAATCTGTGTCTGTATAGAGAAGTTCGCATCGATTACCATATTGGAGCTTAAGTTGGTTGTAATAGAAATCGTACATCAGGTGTTTAGATAGGTCTAGGATACTCATACCAACGTAAACTGGACGGTTAAGTACGAGCCTGCTTTTATGCATGTGTAGGGCTGCGAGGCCATCGTCGAATATCTTCGATCTAGCAAACGTTGGGCTTGCTATCAGCCGTCTAAGCTTGTCCTCCTCTCTTGCACGCACCAGCTTCACATCTACGCGCTTACGCAGATTCTCCATTGTCTTACCAAACACTGAGTTGTTCATCAGTTTGTAGAGGTCTTTCTCGAAGTCGCTCGTAACCAGTTTACGAAGGTCCGTATTCATCCTGATGTATGGCTCCATCCAAGGACTTTGGTCGAATCGTAGCGCTCGGTGCACCTTTTTCAATTTCATGCCAAGAGAAAGATATAATTGTAGATTTCTATAGTGTAGGACGTAGCGTTCTTTGTCGAATAGATTGGGCACAAGCTTTTCAACATCGATTGGAAATTCTCTTTCTCCTAGTAGTCCACGTTGGTACTCTGACATCCATTTTTTCTGGACTTTCATACGCTCTGGGGCTAGTGGATACGAGTTGTGAGTATTGTGCAGTTCTGTAGGATACTCAAGATCGACCTCAAGGATATAACCTTTATCCGCATCTTTCGCGATGTCGAGGATACTCGAGGTTAGTCGTTCGATAGCCTCAGAATCGCACCACTCAAATCCTCCTGTTGGTAGCGCTTGGCTCATGGCCCATCCGTATAGGTTGTTCGCATCCAGATACTGTATGTACGTAGTGGGCTTGGTTGGGTCGTACTCTGCCGCATATGGATTGTTGGCCTTTGCATGGCGTCGACTGATCATCGAAGTGCCGCCTCGCATACCTTTCTCGATGAAAAGATGCATATCGTAGTCGGTGAGCAGCTCAAGCTCTACACCCGTAGTTTTCAAGAGCGCATCCCACGATAGACCGGGGCTCGTATAGTAGTGAGCTGGGTCCAAGCCATAATTTTGCATACACGTCTCTCGAAAGCCTTCGAACACGTCCGCGAGTAAAAGTACATCGGTTCTAAGATATAGGTCGTGGTAGTCTCCCATAGTTTGACAACCAAATACTTTCCAAACCTTCTGTGCGTGGGCATAGTCCTCATCTGAGATTCCTTCATCAGAAAGCTTGCTATAAAAAGCATCGCGTGGTGGAAACTTATCCTGAAACCTCTCCCAACTGTCCATATATTCGTATGGGTAGACGCCTTTGCGTAGAAGAAACCCGAGCTTACGTTTGTCTTGCTCGTATCTGGCTGTGATTTGGAATCCTTCCGGGTTTTTAGCTGATACTAGCCGATCGAGAGAAGATAGCAAAAACTGAGCACTATCAATGAACCGGAGGTTGCCAAGTGAGAAGGAAATGTACTTCTCCATGTTATTGGGTATGCAATTTATCTGCCCCTCTACTTTGGAGATGGATTGCATCAAGAAATGAGAATCGTATCCCCGCAAATTATGGAAGACAACTGGTATTATGGTCTTCTTTGGGTCTATCCGTAGGCGGAGGTTGCAGGCATTGTGTGCTGCTCCACAATACTTTCCAGTGATATGGCAGTGATCGCGAACTGAATCCCCATTAAGAGATTTCTGACAAATGTGACAAATGGTTGCACTGTGGTGGACTATGCTGTCCTCTAGAGTCATGCATAGGGCTTTACATATAGATAGAGCTGCCTTAACTTTCTGTTCTTCTCGTTGTATTGCCTCCAGGAACGTTTCCGTAGCATTGGGCCCTCTGTAGACGACTGGAGTCTCTGTATGGCCATCACATCTCACCACGATGTAGCCGAATCCGCAGGCCTCGTGTAGTTGAGTTTTCTGGGTGTTGCTTTGCAGCTCTGATGCTTCGATCTTGGTTGTCAGCGCCTCGAAATCTGAATAGATGATGTAGGGAACCTTCATCTGTTTGTACCAGTGATGAAATGATAGCTCGTTCTTACCCTCTTCTGGCATTTCCACTCTCACTGCTGTTTGCCCTATACCTTTCCATTCTGGAATGTGTTTTTCGAGGAGATCTTCTCTGCAGTATCCGTGGAGACACCTCTCGCAGAAGTGCTTTCGGTGCTCGTGCTTGCTCTGATCGAATAGGAGGCGGTTCAAGTCCTTGATCCAAGTGTAGTGATACTTTCCGGATTTCTCTATGAGCAGAAAGTTAATGCGTTGGATGTCCCCACGTTGTCCGCTAATCCTGTAGACTACCACCACACCTTTCTCCCAGCCGAAGACATTGATTGCGAGGTCGTTTTGTTTCTCAACCCGGCAAATCTGGGATATGGGTGTTGGTGCATCGATTCCTGTAAAGTCTACGCCGTCGTCTATAGGATACTTAGATGGTCTCTGTGGGTCTTTTACAGCTGGAAACAGCGCTGACCGAAGAGCCCATCGTAGACAGTTATCATCCTTATTTTTGACATTCACTACAGCCTTCTTGTGTTGGACTTCTGGAGGTAGTGAAATGTATGAGCCGCCTCGTAGTGGTTGATATCGTGCAATGTCGAGCCAAAGTAGAACTACTCGGTCTACCACCCATCCTGAGCCTCTATGCGTCCATTTCTCTAGGGTCTCTTGGATCGCAGGGAAAGACTTATCTAGCGCGGAATCGATTTCGTGGACTTGTAAAACGGCCTCCTGCTTGTGACGAAGTATTGCATCGATAGATTCTTCACTACCATCTAGTTTGTATTTTAGTAGCTGTACTCTCAACGCGAGCTGGAACTTTACCCCCTTTAGATCGACGATCTCTTCCTCTATCTTTTCGTGGATCGTATGGCGGACACCATCTAAGAAGGCCATTGGGTCGGCACCGAATTCGTGACCCTCTGGAACGTCCATCTGCCAGCCTCGTAAGAACTTACCAATAACCCATTTATTACGTTCGAATACTAGGGGGGAATTCTGGTGCGGGGCTGGATTGCGATCCTGTTCGTATACGTCTAGTACGTCTCTCTGATAATTACCGTGTGCCATAGTTACTACGATTATACCATTAATGTATCTATTCTCTAATAGGTAAATTCTTAGTAGCAAGTTCAGTCAATACAGCGTTGAAGAGTTTCCTAGCCTTCCTACCTTTGCGCATCAGGGCTATCTGCGCGTTTACATTACCGCATGGGCGACAAAGTCGTGTCTCTGATTGAGTCCCAACTCCGCACGCACGGCAGGGGTATGGCTCAATCGATCCTTCTCTTATCTGGTGCCGATGTTGCTTACAGCACTCAAATAAACAACTCTTACCACAAATAGTCGTCCTACCAATTGTTAACCATCGACAATTATTATGTCCACGCATCTTAGCCTCATAATACTGTGGTACCACTTCTCTAATTGGGGGTTCGTTAATGTTACATTAAATGTAGTTGGATGTAGTCCTTACTGAGGAATAAAAAGGGCTTATATGAGTCACACGCTTTCGTGGGGTAGGGATATGCGATAGGGAAAAGGGGGCTTATATAAGGATGTGCGCCAGTACCGCCATTGTATATACTACTGATGAACCCGTAATTAATAATCCGTCATGAACCATCATTCTTCTAAATGTACAAGTACATTCATTTTTCTGTGTACATGTCATGCCATTGCATGATTCTGTGTCGTAGTTCGTATTTCAGTAACTATGAGGAGAGAGAACTATTAACAAGTAAATTAATTATTTTGTTCAATATAACAATTTGTCATTTTAGACAGGACATTTGAAAATTTCGAAACATAAAACAAAAATGTGGTGATTGTGGTTAAGGTATGATGAAGACGTTTCTGAGAATACATCATCAGATACATTGCGCTATGGCAAAAATATGTTCTAAACAGTGAGCCCGTTATCCTGGTTCTAAATCACAAACTAAGGGTGCGTTCGATTGACCGTATTCCGTAATAAGAATACCTAGAATGATCACTACAAATCACGTTTACTGGGATTTTTTAGCCACTAGAATAATAAATGTATCGTGAATATCATATATCAGCAAGCGTTTGTAGCTTACAGTCAAAAATATGCCCGAACCAGTGATTTCCAGAGACTATTCCATCTATTCGTATTCCGGAATACGGTCAATCGAACGCACCCTAAGGCGTGTTCGATTGACCGTATTCCGTAATAGGAATGCATGGCATCGAATAGTCTCTGCCACTGGTTCAGGCATACTTTGTACGCTGAGCGCTTGCTGACAAACACTTGCTGATATTCATGGTACATTTAGTATTCCCGTGGCTAACAAATCCCGATATAAGCGATTTGTAGTGATCATTAATTCTGTGCATTCGTATTCCGAAATATGATCAATCGAACGCATCCCAATATAGTTCACTCGGGACTAAGCCAAGATGGCGTCGATTAGGCGCGTAAAGACCCCAGGGAACGAGGTTTCACTGGTAATTGAGTGCGCAGACGTCAAATGAGTTCCCAGGTTTACGAAGTCTCGTGTTAAGGATGCGGTGAACCGTGAGAAAACGCGCGGGCTCTGGGACTGAGAATGACATTTGCTTTCACTTCTAAGGCCTCGGATTGGATTGATGAACGATATATTAGAGCTCTTCTAAGGTAAGCGTGACTTAGCTAGGAGTCCCCTAAGTATACAGGTGACCGTTCCATTATCGATTAGCAAAAGTAAACCAATCAGAGTTTGTCGACATAAATACTCATGAAAAATAATCAACGGGAATTAGAATGATTATTTTGGTTGGTCCTTTAACCTATACTGAGATAGGTCTAGCTTAACTGCTATTCTTGAACGACGTCTTAGTAATTAAATTAGAAATATTTATATTTATGACCGAGGAAAGATCTAAAGGATTCGAGTAATCTCGAAGCACACAACGAACGGTTCACGTCATTAGGTTCTTCGACGTTCAACCCAACAAAATGGCTGCTATTACTTTGAAGTGCGTTACGACTGTGCCGTTATACTGAGTTAAGAGGTCGATATTGTACACTAGAAAGAGAATAATGCCTAACACTGTTCCTGGGGTACACCTGAAGAGGCATGAATCCAGTAACTTGTAACTTGTACAGATTGATTACGACTGATTTGAGCGCTATTTATCCATGTCAAGGATTTTTTGTCTACGCCGTTGTAAAGTGATTTGTTAAATGGTCTGTGGTCGTGAGGGACAGAGTAAAAAGCCTATCAGTTATCTTATGTTGGTTTAGATATATAAGCCAGTCGTTCAACACTGGAATCAGATCGGTTTCTGTAGAGAAACGAAGATGGATGCCATGTTAGTTAGGGTTATAGGGTTAGGAGTGAGAATGTCATTTTTCTCAAAGTACATACTGTGCCAAAGAACTCACACTGGATGTGTTCCATGACTTTGCATGAAATACAAGTCAAGGATATTACTATGTAATTTTGCAGGGACGATCTGTCGCCTTTTTTGTGTACCGTGACAACTGCTAATTTCTGTTATTCGGGTAACAGGATTTAGTGAAGATAATTTGTAATTAACATCTTGGCACATTCATTTGGGAGGCAAACTTTTTAGTATCCATAGAGGCATTAAATCTGGACCTGCAGCTTTATTAGGCTTTAGCTCTTTTAAGTATTTGTCTATTAATCCAATAACACTGAACGTCACATCTCCGATGGCAGAAAAGGGACTGGGGCCTTTGTTAGGTAGGCCCACCGCTGCAATGACGTCATTGATGCCTTTTGGAGTGTCTTTTGTGAGTTTATTGGTGCGAGAAACAACTGTTTCTCTGTCATTGTCTCGGTTTTTTTTGTTGCATGTCTAAAGTTCCATGTCCACGGCATCCATTTTGACCGGCACTCTTAAATTTGGGCCCGCGGGCTGATAATTTTGGGACCGGCACTGTTGATTTACACGACAAAAAGAGTGCCGATAATTCAGGGCACGGCACTCTTCATTTACACGGCATTGAAAAATTAAGAGTGCCAGTCCCAAACTTATTGGGCCCTGCAAAGTGCTTGTCATGTAAATCGGACTTAAATGTTTGAAAATAAATATTGATTTATCTTAGCTTATAAATTGGGTATCGTATCGTCTTCAATATCTTTTTAAAGAAATTCGTTCTTCTCGGTTTTTTTTAATAGCCTTGCGTGTCTGCCTTTTTCTATCAGTGGCGAAGTTAGCTGATCTCTAAAAAGTCAAAAGACATTCCTTTGATCGCAAAGGATATGAGCTGTAGATGTCGTTATTCTCATGTATAGGAGAATGCAACGAGTCTCTCACTCCATAGAAAATATGTTTGGGCGAGTAAATGTGTTTAGAGGTAAAAATAAGTGGAGACATATTTGGACTGCTAATGGCAGATTCTATTAAGGTAATCAGATAGCTCAAAGGTTTTTGGGTTTACGACTGCAGGTGAGTTTGATGATTTTTTACGTAAAAGATGGCTCAACTACAGAATGCCCCGACGGCTAAAGCTTCACTGCTTAGCCGGCTACGCGGATACACAGTGAGCTATATGGACCACCCCATCAAATTTTTAAACTGTATGTTTATTGGCTACGCGGATACGCTGTGAGCTCTATGGACCACCCCTCCTCATCAACGTTTGAAGCTGTATGTTTTAGTGGCTACGCGGATACGCTGTGAGCTCTATGGACCACCCCTCCCCATCAACGTTTGAAGCTGTATGTTTTAGTGGCTACGCGAATACGCAGTGAAGTATGTGGACCACCCCTCGCCTTCAACTGCGTATTTGCGTAGCCAGGCAATTTTAGGGGGTGCTACGGATTTGCGGGGATTTTTGTTACTCCAGTGCCACTACGACGGAAATTTACCATTTCGATTTGCCACTTTTTAAGTATTAGAAATATCCGAAATAGCAAAAAATATTCAAATGGGCATGTTAAACCACACAATTTTAGGAGAGTTTACCGGTAAAATCCTGTCCACCATTACTGGAAGCCATTCTCAGTATTTAGCGAAAGTGATGTCATACACTTAACACGACAACCTCGTGGCGCATTCTCACAAAGATAAATATAACTTTCTTCTTATGTACGTGAAGACGTTTTTAGTAGAAATATGCCTCCAGGCGTTGTGTTCTGCAGGCGAGTGTTAAGTGTATGACATCATTTCCGCTGAATAAACCTTTGTTTAAAGCTGAACGAAGGCCGGACGGCCTCCAGTAATGGCGGACGTTTAGATTCAATATTCGGAGCTCAAAAAATAAGACTTCCTGTCGTTGTATCGAAAAAGAATTTGAACTGGTAATAATATATCAAATCTAGTTTATGAATATGCAAAACATTAATATGTCAAAATTGTGATCGTAGTGGCACTTTAAACAAACATTAGTTTCTGTTGTTATAGTACATCGGTATGCGGGCTATCCGCATATCAATGAGAATGAATATGGCCCTAGAGTAATCAAGTACTTGTAACCTGCAACAATATTCACCATTTTATAGCCTAAGTGATGGAGAGTTTATTTTTTTGTTTAATATTTTGTCTAGAGAATTGAATTTAGATGTTGATTTGTATAACGTACTACCTAACCCAGACAAATCGGACGAAAACGACCCTGATCACATGCTGCGCAATATATTTTCGGACTATTATTCAGAGGATGAGTTTTTGAGACAGCAGGACCAAAGTAGTAAGGTAGGGGGCAGTTGGGTGCAGGGGTACTTTTATGCAAATGAGGCAAAGAACAAAAGACACGTTGGGCACAAACGACCATAAAAACGGCATGAGTTTAATATTTTAAAACGTTTTCAACGCAGACGATTGAATTTTGGGCCATCCCTTCATGTAGGACGACACGAATTGCTACCAAATTGTATTCTATTGTATTGTATTGTGTTGCGTTCTATTGTTGTATTGAATTGTATTGTGTTGTATTCTATTGTATTTTTGGTAAAAATTCGTGTCGTCCTACACTGAAAGGGATTGCCGAATTTTGGTAGGAGGGTGTAGAATCGTAAAAGGAATATAACCTGATGTTTTAAGCAATGTTAACACCATTATAACGTCACAATGACGTCATTTACCCATTTGTAATACGTTTCTTATAACTGTTCATTACATCTAAAAACGGAATGTCGTATATTGTTAAAATCTCCTCGTGATGAGAATGAAGGAATCGAAAACCCGATGTCGATTGGTTAAGGAAATCAAAAGTTATGAAAGTTTGAATTTTGTCCATTTTCCCGCCAAAATTTGGCGAGAAATAAACAACACAAAAGCATTTATGAAAAGATCGCTTCATTCATCTTTTAGAGTTTTATATACTGTTGCATGACATTTTGTCCAGTCATAGAACACGTTGGTGGCTAATTAATCGTATTTTTTTATCATATTTTCGTCAACGTCATTATGACGTCATATTCTATTATACATGTCCTTGGAAAGAAAGCCTTTGAGTGATTTTCGAGTTTTATTGATGAAATGCACTAGTAGTCTGGCACTCAAAAGGCACATTATTTTCTTTTCTTGATTTTTTAACAAAAGACAGCCTTATTTAGGTACGACAGCTGACGTCACTAAATGTGACATCATAGCAACAGTCATTTCTCTATAACTTTCACTGTAATCGTCGTAGAATGTCCAAATTTGCACCAAATGAATGTGTGTCATGAAGGCCTTTTGATGAGGTAGTCTGTTTGTAACATTTATTAAAGCGGAAATTTCGCCAAAAAAAGGAGGCATCGCTTATGACGTCACAACGACGTCATCATACTAACATAAAACACCTAAAATATATAGTTTCATTTTGTTACCAAGTCACCAACATTTCTATAGACTATAAGTAAAGACATGGTGTTAATTTTAATTATTTGGCCACGTTTAATGATGCCGTTTTTGACGTTCTTTTTGCCCGCCGTGAGAAATGACGTCAAAAAGGTCAAAGTGGTGACCCTAATTTTAGTTCTGGTAAAATTTGACCTCTGATCTTTGACGTCATCAGCGGTTTTTGCAGCGTGGGCTCAAGAAATGATATCATTCCGGAAATACGTCATAAGCAAAACGGGAAAAGGGTGTAGGAAGCGGTTCATGTTAGGGGTCGTAAAAAAGCGGCGGAAACGCGTCAGAGGCGCGCGGCGCGGCTTTGGGGGTGGTATAAAAAGCGATAAATATAGCGCTTTCTTACAATCCTCAATATGGGTTTCCTGAGTAAAAAGGGAGTGGTGGGATAAGTGTACTGCTGAAGAGAAAAAAACATATACGAATTGTCCAGGTTACATATGGCTACAACAGTTTATTGAATCTGGCGGTGATGAAACACGGGATGAAAAGTTGCGTTTACACTAATTTTAACTGTTGCTAAAATCAAATGCAAACTAGGCGTTTATAGGTTTACACAGATTTGATGGGAATAAACATTAAGTTTCACATTTCCTCGTTGAAAACTTGGATAAATTTTAGTGCGTTTACTAGAACTGAAAATGCAGAATAAACATGGCATTTTCGCCTTTAATTATTCGCGGAAACTTGATGTAAATGCAAAGGTTACGATAGTTTACTGCCAAGGAAACGTGTCTAAATTCCGACTTTATTGGCATTTTATACGTTCAGGTAATGTCATGAAAATATTTAATTTACACGCATTTTCTCCTTGTACAACTTGAATAAATCCTCAACATGCATCGATCATGTTCGGTGAATATGACATATAAATATTAAATTTGATATAGATTGTAAACTGAGATCTGTAAACGAAAACAGATTTGATGTTTTCGCGCATTTCCTGGTTGTCTAAATGCATGAAATAAGTTGGAATTTTCGGTTTGACATATATACCTAAGAAAACACATTGTAAACGCGATTTATATATAGTGTTTGCAGTCAATTTCAACTCAGTCGCGGATTTAATTTGCATTTACGAAGTTGAATGCTTGCAACTAGCCTGAATTTCAGCTAGCCATCTCCTCTGGTTCGTTCCTCCCGAGAGAGACGTCTGAATCCAATAGTCGATAATGCCGTCCAGTGACGTCAAGGCGGATTAACAATTTAATTTATGCAAATAAAACTGTCACGGCGGTAGTAAGAGTTCGTGAGAAATATTTATTTGAGATTATGCCGACCAAAATAAAAGCCTTACCTATATTATATATCTCCATCCCATTTGCTTCTCAAGTACCTCTTATGTTGTGAAAGCCTTTCCGAAGCAACAAATCGTTATATTATATTTGGAGGCAAAGTACAGTTGATCTTTGTGTTTCCGTTGATCTTTGTACATGTCTCGCGATCTGCCGTTCGAATCGACACAGCTACGAGATATTACCTATGTAAATGATGCAACAGAAAAGTAGAAAAACATAAAAGGAGAATGGAGAATTTTCGAAGAAATACGAAGACTCTTTTATGGGAAAGAACAAATAATCGATTGTCAACAACCCCGCGGACGCGATGCGATAAAATGTACATGTTTATAGGTTAGTCGGCCGGTTATTGTGCAGGACACTTCCAATCCACTTCCAGATGTTTTCCTTACGAATTCAAGGTCTTTGCCAAAGACAATCACTCCACTGAAACTCAACTATCAACAATCGCGAGTCCAAAGTGAATCCTGCCATCCGTTTCTCGGCTGATAATCATTATAATTATGCGAAATTATAGAATATGAACCAACTCAAAAATCACTACCAGGTTTTCTGGTAGTGACGTCACTGGACGGCATTATCGGCTATTGGATTCAGACGTCTCTCTCGGGAGGAACGAACCAGAGGAGACGGCTGAAATTCAGGCTAGCTTGCAACTTTAACACGTTTCCTTGGCGGCATTACACCCGCTTTCAGGAAAGTTGACCAAGCAGAAAATAGCCAAAATGAAACGGAATGATGCACTTTAAAAATTGACCGATTGGACACTCCAATAAAGGAGTTCGTTTAACTCCCACGTGCACATGCATGGGAGTTCAACTGTACTTTCTACTGGAGTAAATGTAACTCCCTCAAATGAGTTATTACCGCAATGCTTGAACAGATAACTCCAAGTTAGGAGTTGTTTTTACTCTTGTGAGACCTATTTTAAATAGTATCTACTTTGTGAGGAAGTTAGCATGTAAATTGCTTAAACATTAATAAATGAAAAATAATACTACAGTACAAAATAGTATTATGAAAATAGTCCGTAAGATCAATTGGTCTAGTCTGCAGTTTATGTCCGTGTCCCTGGTACACGAGTATAAACTGGTAACTACAGTACTGTAAATTGGTCAGCGGCAACGCTATGACGCATGTTCATAAGTACATGTATATCAAGGTTTCGGCGGTCGAACAAACTTCAAGTTCAACGTCTTTTCCCACAACTTCAATGGATTTACAGAAGGTTAGCTAGTTTAAGAGTTTTGGAACCAAGCTAAGAGATCCATCAAGACGTCGTTTGGACCGTGAATGGGCTTGTATGCTTGGAGTTGGAGGAAACACAGTTCGAAGATGACGGTAACGGGTAAGCCTTACAGTTACACAGTTTTAAAGTAATGGTATAAACAAGACCAACGTAATTCCTAATTTACCTACAAGTAGATATGTTGATCAGTAGATACCTTAATAATACTTACAAAAAGTAAATGAGTATTTCATGGACGAACTAACTGTGCATAAACAATGTATATATACATGTATGCATGTGGCCCAGGTACTTACAAGTATACTGCTGGGTCTGCGAGCGAGCAGAGTGAAAACGTGAACTCTCATTATACTTAAATACACATCGGCGACTCGAATTAACCATCTAGTTACAATCTTAGACATTGCGTTGTGTTTGAGTATATTTCTAAGTTAATAAGGTCGTTTCTGAGCGAGTAAATAATGAAAAGAATAACACAAAACCATAGACTAGTGGTGTACCTCGTGTCTCAGCTCTACCCAGAAGTCTTCGCATGCTTCTGGCGCTAGATATAAGTCCATACTTCCAATAAGCTGCTAAATAGACAGGCTTAATATTGCCTGATTGCTACATTTGTTATCTTCAGGCCATTTCATGACTACGAAACCAGAGAGTAATGTACAGTACCCGTCAAAGTACATGTTAAATCCCTCCCCCCACACACACACACTGGGCTATGTGAGGTTTTGTAGGGATTTTGTACCTCATTGGTAGCAACTTGTGTCCCAACTAAGTCGGGGATTCACACGTTTTGTAACTCCTGTCCGTTTATAGTACATGTAGGTGGCAGTTATTCACGCCCAGAGGTTCACATATGCATGTAGTGCTCTATTCATATTCAAATGATCCATCGATTGATTTAGACTATTGTTTAGCTAACTTAGCACTTATTCAGTTATGTTTGAGGGATTATTTTAGTTTACTTCAACTTTGAAGACAAACAAAATCAGTTGCTAAGTTGGTTTTGAATTTTTCAGGTGGGGCATTTTCTCTTATTTTTTGAGATTTTATTCCCCCACATGGTGGGACATTTTTCAGTATTTGCAAGCTATCCAGAAGAAATCCCTACCTATCTCCCTGGGTTGTGTGTGTGGGAAGGGAGGGGGGGGGGGGGGGGGGGGGGGTCGATAAACACTTGCAAAACTTTGTTACTCGGGAGGCCATAATGCCTGGCCCAAGTAATAACTAGTCAAGCATGTTTGATATTTGACACTAACCCAGTTTTCCCTCTAGATAGAATGCACATTACAATTTATGCCACTATTGTGTCAAAAATGTTTGCCCTCTGTTATTAAGAAGTAATCACATGGGTCCTCGTAAACTTAAGGATTAATTTCGCTTGTGTCTTCAAAGTTGATGACAAATTGCTCTGATCACTGAATGACTTGGGAAATTTTGTAAAGTTGAAAAACATGTGAAATTAATCCTTCATTTTACTTGGCCCCATGCGATTACCTATAAATATTGGAGAGTAGTGTCCAATTTTTTTTATTCCTGGTTCCCAGTGAGCCAGTGAGGATTTCAGAAATGATGCTCTCAACAATAAACAATATAAATGTCTAATAAAAACTGGATCAATACTATTATGGCTAAATTTTAAATAAAGCATGGGCATTTGTTTGAGAAAATGCAGAATTACTGCAGAGATTACATGACTAAAATGCATTGCAGTACATCTACAATGTAAGCTGTATTTTCTCAAATACAAGCCCTGGTATTTATTCATATAATACCATTGAGGACAAATTGATCTCTAATTTCAACTTGAAATTTCACGCTTAATTTGTATTTCACATGCATGTGAAATTTCAAACGCCGCCTACGCGCGCTTAAAATAATGTTTTTTTTCTGGATCGTAATTGTGCACTTAACAACAAACTATATAATATATATGCCACCAATAGTTCAAGTTTAGATTTATATGTCACGTCGGGTACGTGACGTCAACTACAAATACGTACCACAGGAATACCGACATATCCAATATGCTCATGTTGATTCAGATTTCCCGATGATAGCACTATCCGGGTTTAGAAATGCTAGTTAAAAGACCTTCAGAGAACATCATGAGCTGATTAAGTAAAATTTCATAGTTTTAATTAAATATGGTTCTTTTTTCTATTTTTAGAAACTGGAGGTAGTGGCGAACTCCACCACCACTCCAGAGCAGGCCACCAAGTACAATTCTGTATTAAATATGGAGATCGTAAGCTCAGAAGAATCGGGGGAGTCTGCTGACGACGGGGCATACATGATGGAGGCATGGAGGACGGAGAGTGTCGATAATATGATGAGGGGACTGGATAGAAAGGTTCTACTGAAGTCGAGCAAGAGAATTGAAGCAAGAGGATGACTGTCAAGCGTTTTGAGGCAGAGAAGTCGGCACGCCCTCTGCCCGAGAAATATCCCCTTTGAGCGGTAATAAAACAAGCGTATCAGAAGTAAAATTAATACTAGACGAAGAGACAATTACAATGCTTGCTTGAGCACTAATCGAAAAAATGGGCGCAATATATAACTGCCGGATCTTGTATGCTGTGCATTTTATTGTAATATTTTAAAATGAGTTCACAATAAAACAATGATATATATAATTACGACAAGAGTCTGGTTTGTACTAAGAGAGGGATTTATAGGAATCTAAGCTGGGTAGTGCATTCTGATTTTCGTTATTGTTTCTTTCCTGGAAATAAGGGACCAGGAAATAATAACAAACGTCTAATTTGTACAGTATTTTCATGAATTAGAAAATGCAAGAAAAGTTCAATTTTACATCAAGTTTTCTTTGAAACATACTTAACTAAAATATTTGGTTTACAATGATTATCTTAATAAAAACATGTGTAAACTTGTAGATTAGTCCGTATCGTCAAACGGTCTTGGACGATCAGCTTTCTCCAACGATAACATGGACACTAACTTTACCGCATAGACGAGGAGCATTCCTCACTCTATTAATAAGCTAGAGAACTGCATCACAGTTTATGCAGTCATAACGTTCTCTTTTCTTTTGGCGAAGTCGGTCCCGTGGATGGAAATTCTTTCAGGATCTATAAACTGGGTGAAGGGGCACGCACAATCTCCTTGTGTTACAATCCTGATGGTAAGTAAAAGGAGAGTGACGAGGATGATCTAGAAATTGCTTTGATCAAAAACAACGAGGTTGCGCCGATGAAGAACTAGGTTACGACTACGGTCCGGGTTGGATCGAGCCTGAAGAGCTGATAGAAGCGTTGATCCAGTCGTCAAAAGTACCGGAGATGGATCGTCCCGAAGAGAAGAAGAAAGATCAGGAGAAATAATTTACCCTTCGCGGTATGTGCTGTCGAGGATTGGAGCTATGACGCATTTCCGTTTCTGTAAAGTATATTAACTGAGGACAAGACATAACATTTAGTTATGTAGAATGCTCACACACAACTTTACCATGGATAAATGGTTTGAAGAGAATAGGACGCAACCGGGTTATATACTTTTAAGCAAGTATATTGAATCCGGGAGTGATGAAAAGATCCTAGCTAGTAGTACCTTCCGATACATTGTAAAAACGATGAATGCCACATTATTTCCAGAGGAGTGGATTCGATTGCTAGTGGCCATGACAGACTTTCAATTGGATTTTAGTATTATGAGTAAAATCAGCATCTCAGTGGTTTTGGCAGCATTGGTGATAAAATGGGATGTGCTTAAAGACGACGACGACGATGAAGACTAGCTCGGACTAAGGGATGTAGGCATATGACGCATTTCCGGCTTATGTGAAGTATGATAACTGAGGACATGGCATAACATTTAGTGTGACTAGGTTACTATTGTATGAAGCATCCAATAACGGAAGTGCGTCATGTAGATAAACTATAGTTTAAAAACAAAAGCACTCGCGTACGATTAAAATCCCTCACAGCCATCATGATGATAGGAACTACCGAGGTGTTTAACGCGTTGAAAACAAATTACGGATCTGGTTCAGACATAGACTCTGTAGAAGTAGAAGGGGGAGACATGATTGAGATTGAGCCCCGTGATCCTCCAAAATGGATGCATGACGAATCCGGCTCGACCTATTTGAACCTGGAAGACCGCAAGGCTTGCTACGAAGTCCTGATGGGTTTACATCAATGTTATTCTAGCTTGGTGACCGTACCTCTTCTGAAGAATCGTATGGAAGAGATGAACGTGACAGGGAGCACGTCAGAGACAGGTCTCGATCCTGAAACTCCATTGTGGAAGTTGTTTCGTCAGAGGGATGATTTGTGGGATACCGTAGACTTGTTGAACGAAGTCGAATACGTAGCCTACCATGGGGGTAATAAGCTAGATAAGTATCTGACACAAATGAACCATTGGTGTGACATGCAGGAAATGACACATCAACCTAAGACGGAGGTACGGCATGGTAGAAATGTTGTATTTACGTTCTGAAAAACAGTGGGGGAAACATGGTGCTGTGGTCGTGGTTCGCTAGGGAGAGTGTGACCAGTGAGATTGTTGCGGCGTATGATATTGGAAAGGATTGTAAGAAGAAATTAGAGGCCAGGTTGGCTAATTTTGGTCCTTTGGATGGGGCTCTGCCAAGACAGTATGTTCGGAGAATCTCAGACCCGGACGAGACTTGGGAGACGAAGGACTGCATGTAACGTAAAGGATCGTGCGTTTACATCCATGCACTCATGACAATGCCTACGAAGCCTACCTCGATTACTGGACTGAGAAAAAATAGCGGTGTAGAAGTTCCGCGGTATGTACAACACAAGTAAATGAGTTCCCAATGACCAATAGACTCATACGTCTACCTAGTCTCTACCGCTATAATGGGGGTCGGCACGAATTCAGCATTAAAGTAATGAAGCAGAACAGCCTGTACAGGCCGCGGTATGGAGCACCTATCGGTCGTATAGTAACTAAGGATTCAACATTGTCCATGTCAAGTATGTGAAGGAAAAGGAGGTGGGTCGACAGCTAGGCATGGAAAGAATGGCGGCGAACAGCAAGATGGCGAGAAATGAGAAGTTGATCCACTACTTGGAAGCGAGATTAGAGATTCCATCCAGACCCGTGAGTAACGAGACGTTTGGATTGGAGATCCAATCCAGACCCATGAATAATGAGATAGGGGTGGACCTGCCCATCGTTTTGCTACAGACGATTCTAGGAGGTGTACCCCATGCAGAGTCCGTCTGGTTGTTGAACCATTTGACCCAACCTTTCCGGAAATTGGTCAGTATCACATCCAACCCACATTCGCCCATCTTCTATCTCATCTCGAAGCAGTCTGTGAAAACGGTCCCCAAGAATCAAAGAAGGTGCTATATCGAGTGCCGCGATTTAAAGAAGATCTTCATCTGCAATTCCACAGACTGAGATTATCTTGTGTTACCGCACATGACTTCATGATGATGGAGGTTGAGAGAGAATCTGTCATCGGAAACGGCACGTCCCTCGAGAAAAACAACAGTATTTACAAGAACGAAAGAGACAAAGTGAAATCATAGTCAGGGTGGAGGATTTAAAGAAAGAAGAGACGGCTTTGGAAAAGGTTAAGGAGCAGAAGGTGGCGAATCAGATTAAGAATGCCAGATTAATATTAAGAAAGCATTGATGATGATGCGAAGGTTGTTGTTTTCTGGTGAGAGTACCTCCCCATATATATATATGACTGGTATCTAACGTGTGTTTAGGATTATTGACGATGTCGCACTTGTTTCCCACCACATGAAGTTACCCTAAGAAGACCGTAACCATTCCACAACGTAAGGAAGAGCGGATGAAACTAATCGACCGGTTTTGTTCTCTAAGAAAAGAGATGTCCGAGTTAACGATGCATATTTTTCGGGATCGTGTAGAAAAATATTCTGGGAGTACGCACGACGATCCGGTGAACAAGAAGTTATTAAAGTGGATATATCCTGCACGAGAGGAAGAGACTGCTTTGCTATCGCAAGAGAACGACTTGTTGGAGTTTGAAGGTGACGTAAAAGCTCAAGGATTTGGTATCAACGTTTTGGATGTCTCCTAAAAAACTGTTCGGGATGATGTTGGGACTGGGTATATTTTTGGTGCAACATCTGGTGCACCGGAAATACGTCACAGACCCCGATGTGCAACAGATGTACGACACGGCAGAACAAGTGGCTTATTTAGGTGGGTTCGGGCACGCCAACCGTTCATTCCCAACCACAGAGCTGTAAGGAACTGCAAGAAAACAAATTGAAAGAGAAGCATGGCATCAACTTTAGGAGAGGAAATACGGTTGCGTCCTATTTTGACATTGAAACGTAAAGTTATAGGGTTAGGTTAGGGTTAGGACAGGACTGTGTTAGAGTTTGATCATGACATACATCTTCTGGTGGGAAAGGCTAAATCCAAGATTCTAGTGTTACGACGTATGCTGAAGGACTTCGATGAAATGTTCGAGTACTTGTAAGCGGTAGGCAAGCCAGATGTGACCGCAGAAGATATGTGTAAGCTGACGTTGGTGAAGCGCAAGCTGCCCGATTGGATCGAGCGTGATTCAGTTAACCCTCGTTTACACTGGTGGGAAGCATGATGGACCGTTTAAAGATGCGTCTACACGTGGAAGACATCGACGTCTACGCAAAATGATAAAAGTAGGTATGGGTCGACTGATGGACGTCCATCTTTCGTACAGTGTCTTTTCAGACAGCGTTCAAGCACGTCCTTGGAAGAGTCCCGTCGCATCGGACGAAAAAAATGTGAGACTAGAAAAGCTTTACGAAACGAAGAAGAAGAACAATAAAGATAAGAAAAAAGCGAGAAGGTCAGGGTTGTTCGAGGATGTGTGTACAAAAAAGAAAAGCAAGTGATCCCTGAAACCCCACCACCACCAGACCCTCTGCAGTGCGACAACACCGACGACGATGATGGTTACTGGACATCCTGGAGCCAAGTCGTGAAACGCAAAATAATCTAGGACAAATGTCCTGAGAGCATTGAGATGATCTATGGCCTGATGACTACTAGCGATGGCAATAAGAAATGGCAGGCGGAACGTCAGAAGAAGATCACCGATAAAGAGAAAGAACTGAAGACTTTGCTCAAAGAAGAAGAAGAACAGTGTGGTCTCGAGAAGAACGAGGAGGAGGAAGAGATGAAAAAGAAACAAAAGTGCGTACCGTACTTTGGCATAAACAATGAGTCAGGACCTAGCCCGAACCCAAAACACGCAGTCCAGTCCAGGAGCTTCCCAAGGCACATGTAAAATCAAAGAAAAAACAAGGCAAAGTACGACCGGCACTCACTCTTCATATTCCCCCACGAGAGCTGATAGAGCGCTACCAACCGCCACCCCCGACACCGTGCGTGGAACATTTCGAAAATCCTTTGGACTTCCTCTCTACACAACTTTACCATGGCTGTAAACCTTTGGCGTACCTTTTAGCCTCAGATAAACTAGAATTTCAAGTACCACCAAAACCACAACCACCACAACAAACCCCACCGCCACCACAGGAGTCTATGAAACTAGAGGAGGATGTGAAGGAAGATCTACAAAAGCTGTTGGCGGACATTCAAGCAGGATCCTGTCTTACTGGAGGAGGTTCTAGTACAAGTTAGACAGAGAGAGAACGGGATGGGGAACCAACCATCTCAATATAAAAAACTAAGTGTCAGAAATAAAACATGGATGTGACAAATGAATTAAGAATGAATGTGTTTTCTTTTCTTTTAAATGTTACACTCAACCAGGATGGGACTGGGACATGTCCTTGTCCTTCCATACTAGTGTTCTTTTTCTTCTTTCTAATCTTTTTTTCATGCTTGTTTAATCGATGGCAGATGGCGTTCAATTCTTTCTCAGTCATCAATGTCCAGGCTTGGTGACGTATCGTAGACGGTTCTTCACTGGGTGGGGGTAATCGTATGTAATAAGCAACTGAATACGAAGTTTCTGTCTGTGCGGTGTTCCAGGAGCAGGCGTCGGTAATCTATTTTGTAGTGGATTAAGTCTGACATTCACGTTGGCTTTGGATCTTGAGGTTTTAGGGGTCTCCTGCGCGTCAAGAAGTGTCTGAACGGTTTTTTTTATGTCGAGGTGCTGGAACGGGTCTGACAGGCTGTGGTGACGTCGACGATGGGGTAATGGGGATGGTGGGGGTGGTGGTAGTGGTAGACCATCTGTAGGGTCACGTTGTTTCTTCTGCCAATCGCGTGAATCGGTCAAGAGACGTCTGTACCGCTTCAACATATTTTCATACAGGTCGATTTTGGTTTCCGAGGTAAGCTTGCTCTTCATGATACGTAAGATGTTGTCATTGACGTCGACCAAATTCTCAGTATAAGGTGTCATACGTTCTTGTTGCTGAATGGCAGTAATTTTGGCCATACGATCTGTGTCACGAGCTCCGCCTGTTTGAGGTGCCTCTTCAGCCTCCGTTGCCGATTGTAGATTACGCATGTCTTATTCGGGGACGACGTAAGCCCGCTCGTTGTACTTCATGCTTCAACTGATTTGGAATGAATGGTATATATCACCTGTATTTATATGGTCCAACACAGTCCTATTTTTGTTAATTGTGTTCTTGAAGGTTTTGAAAAGCATTTAATTAAGGATTAAAGGAAAAACGGAGGATCTTTCAATAACTGCTTTTTTATAGTTTTTCTTCTTCTTCTTCTTTAATATGTCTTGGATCACGTTTTCCACCAACCACCGACCATGACCTGTTTGACTGGTGGAGGAGGAGGAAGGTGCCGAGGCGTAGGACGGTCCCCTAGCTAGACGGAGTCCTGGAAGAGACCAAGGACGGACGGCGGTGGAGGCGACGGCGACGATTCCCGGTCATGGTCACGCTTTGCTAATCGCGTTCTACCGTTTGCGGTCCTCCTTTTCTCACCGTGGTGCTGGTTCTCGTGGTGGTTGTGGTGCAATGGTGCCCTTCTCCGAGATCTGTCCGTTCTGATCCACTGGCCATGGTGTGGGTGTTGTGACCTTGGCGACTGGTGTAGTGACTTCCGCGGTTACGTTGTTCTATGCGGGCGATACGGTCTTACAATCGTCGCCGTTCGGGGTCGGACAGACGTGGGCTGGTTTCACGGATCATGTTGAACAGCATGTCCGATTGGTCCATCAGATCGTTTAATGTTTGATTGTCTGACCCTTCTTCGGCAGCATGCGCAGCGGCGGTGGTGGAGGTGGGAGTAATACCTTCAGGTGAAGACTGTGAGGGTAGGATATCGGTGTTCAGGTAGGAGGCCATGGCGGTATTGAGACGAGTGGCGAATGGTGCTGGTGAGTCTCCCGTAGTGGTGGGGGTGGTGGTGGCGGTGGGAACATTTGTCCTGACGAGACGTCGGACAGGAGCCTGTGGTGTAGGAGCCTGCAGCTGGGAGATCGGTGGTGAGGTCGGTACCTGTGGTAGTGGTGGTGGTGATGGTGATGATGATGTGGCGGGTAACGTTCTGTGGGCACGATAAGCATCGAGAGCATCGTACACACGTGCGGTGGCTGGGGAAATGTCGGCAGGTCGTGGCGAGATCTCATCTTCTTCTTCCTCGTTGATAATCCGTTGCGGCGGCGGTGAGAGGGAGGGTGACTGCGAATCATTATATAACGTTTCTAGATTGTCACGGGCGCTGTCGACGAGTTATCAAGCGGCTTCCACATTCCCGACCGCGAGCGCTTCCGAAGCCCCAGCCAACTGTTCTCTACTTTCCTGGATGAAGTCCACAGTGGGGTCCCATTTGTCGGGCAGTATAACCATGGGATCCCAGGCATCGTGGATAGGATAATATCCAAAACTCATGGTCGTCGGATGTTTTTAGACATCCAAATCACTTGTTTCTGTTTATCGCTAGGGAGCACGTGTGCACGGAGCCGGTAGGCGCTTCAGGCGTTTGTTGCGTGAAGTCAAACAGCATGTACTTATACTCTGCGTTTTCTTGGCCTGTGGCATCTTTAAAGGCTTCCTGCAATTCAGCTTGTTGACCTGGAAAAGCTTGTTTGCCTACATTTAGTGAATTTAAGACGGTCTCGGCGATTGTTGAACATGATCACGTAATGCGAGTTTACCGACCGACATTGTGCGCGCATGTTTACTTTTCGGGAACATGTTTTGTGTCAGGTAGAGAGTGGTGATATTATGATGATATGTTCCCCGTGTAAACAATTTTTCAATGTCCCCACTCCCACTGCTTTCTTGCATGAGGTCGTCTAACACGAGCAGCATCCGTTTTCCGGCTTGGACATAATCATAAATGTTATGGCCAGGCCTTCGGCCATTTGAAGGCCCTCCTGTCTCAAGGCATCCAAAGCCGGTTGCCATGCACCATAGCAGTAGACAACATGGTGAATGGGTCTTTGAAAAGCATCGTGACGTTGGCGTATGAGATCTAAGGTCAGGGCTATTTTACCACACATGGTAGGCTCAACAATAGTGATGTTGGACGGGACGCGCAGATGTGGATCAAACCTGGGATAGGCCATGAGGGGAGGTAGTGATGACTGATTCCGTAAATGGAGTAGTTCACCTTTTTATTCTCCCTTTTTTATTTCATTTTTTATTACCAAGATGACTAAGACAGAATACGTAACTGATCCAGCACACTTATTCTTATTCTTATTCTTGTTCTTGTTCTTGTTCTTGTTCTTGTTCTTGTTCTTGTTCTTGTTCTTGTTCTTGTTCTTGTTCTTGTTCTTGTTCTTGTTCTTGTTCTTGTTCTTGTTCTTGTTCTTGTTCTTGTTCTTGTTCTTGTTCTTGTTCTTGTTCTTGTTCTTGTTCTTGTTCTTGTTCTTGTTCTTGTTCTTATTTTTATTCTTATTTTTGGCGCACACGCGACTTTGACACACTTGCCCTAGAGGCTGGTTACGCAGTCTCGTTTTAATTTTTATCTCGAATCATACGACGACAGACAAACGAACAGACTTTAAAGTCATTGTTTTTAAATGTGGAGTTAGGATAAGAGTCGACCACTTTCTGACTCGACCACCCTCGTACGAACCAGTGATACAGGAAATACAAACAATGTTCACCACACACGGCCGACGTGTTGGCTTCCAGATATCCTTGGGCGTACGTGGTGTTTCCACAGAGTTCCCAGATCTTCGAGACATTCTAATTCTGGCAATTCTATTCCATAGTGCTTAGAATCCTTTCTTGATGTCTCCCCAGGTTGGATGTCGCACGGTACATCATAACCAGGGCTTCTGCCTTATCGCCGGAAATGAAATCAATTCGCGGCAAAGGTTCTTCACGGTTGTCTCGAGTGAATTGAATACTGGCAATGTCATGATGCTTGAAGTTGCAGAAGTTTTTGTTCTTGTTACCGCTGTAAGCGTCTTGAGCAATCATATTATGATGAAACCGGTGATTTTGTCTGGAGAGCCTCCTAGGAAGAGGTTGTAAAAGCTCAACTCATTCAGTCCTCGAAAGCCGACCCGCACCACGGGTTTGATGGTACGTAGTGGAAACTTGACTGCTTTCATGCCTTGGTATTGCTTGGCTTCAATATCGGTGTGGAGTTTTTCAGTGAGTTGTACTTCACGAATCCAGAATTGGGCTTTGGGCTTTGGTCCGCTCGATCTTAGGGCTGCCTTCGACCCCTGTCGTTTCCCCCGCCATCAGACTAAAGACGTCGGAATTGAATCGGATATCAATGGTACTCCAGGGGGAAGACGACGCGGAGAGTAAAATATGTCCAAGGCCGGTTGAAACACGACGTAAATTGACCGTCGCAAAGTTTTTTCCGTCTTACCAGACCCGCATTGTAACCCGGGTCGGTTGCGATGACCATGTGGTCGACGGGATCCATACGTCCTGGTGAGTCGTCGTACAATCCTTCTAGAGCGAGACCGCGTTTTTTTCTGAGCTTTGCCAAAGTTTAATAGGTTTCTGGCATACGCTTTGTAAGCGTAATTCCCTGTGATTTCTTCCACACTGACGCCTCCCAATTTGTAGTCGATGGAAGCGATTTGAGCATGGGCGAAATTGTTTACGAGTGCTACTTTCTTATTCACCATGGCGGTTCCATCGCTCGCCACCACTTTAAACCTAATGTGGAATTCCGTTTGGGATTGGTCTCGGAAACCGTTCGAGCCATCGGTGTGGAAGGACAATGGAGTCCCAGAATCGTTAATGAGATTGTTTTTTTATACACCGGATTTCTGTAGGAGGTGTCTAGAGGATACTCCTCAAAAATGTCGGTAATTAACTTGAGGAAGGTGGACAAATTCTGTCTTGGTGGCATCGTCTACTCGGACAGGGGGTGTTTGGAGTACCTCCACATCGTCATCGTAAACCGCCTCCCGGTTAGCTCAGTGGTTAAGCTCTGGTCTGTTGCGCGGGAGGTCGCGGGTTAAAACCCCAACCAGACCAACACTCAGGGTCTTAAAATAACTGAGTAGAAGGTGCTGCCTTTGTGAAACAACTGCAAATGGTTAGACCTTCACGTCTTCTCGGATAAAGACGTAAAATCTCCTCCCATCGGCCTCAAGTTTATCGGTCTCACTAGACTGTCACGAGTTACCGACGTTAAATAAAGTAGCTTTTCCCCCCTTTTTTTTAACGGTCATACGTCCCCCTCTTTGAGGCATATGTTGGTTGGAGAGGATCCGTTTCCAAGGGTCGTACAGAATGTGTGGTCAAAACCGAGGGTGACGGTTGTGCGTGGGCGCTATTTATACATTACTCATAATCGCTGTCGTCAAAGATGTCGAGAGGTAGAGAAGGAGGAGGCTTTTTTGGGAGTTTCATTCTTAGACCGTCTCTTTTTGTGGAGCACGGGTGGGTGGTCTTTCATAACCACTTTAATTGTTGTGCTTGTGCTTGTGCTTGTGCTTGCAGCTTTCTGCATCGACGTACGTCCCTATCACCGCAGGCGACATCTGCTTAGCCTTATGGCTTAGGCCACGCACCACCATCGCTCCAAACCCCGCCCCCATTTTTCAGCCAGGCACACCCCCTCGGTAGATAGGAAATCGTGGTAAAGGTCTCATCATCATCGCCGACGTGAACGCTTCCTCAAGCGCAGCTTGATGTTGACTTCACCGTCGTCTTCGAACTGAGCGTAGCGCCCTTTTACGTAAATTTCGAAGACGTTGAAGCTGCTGAGGGCTAGCGGGTGGTATCGAGGATGGACAAACTTCATGGCAATTTGCTTATCGTACGACAGCACGGCCGGCACGACATCCAGGACAGGCCCGAGAACGGTGCCGATTTGGGAATTCTGGACTTGAGGGCAATAGATGTACAGATCGTCCTAAGTAGGAGTGTACCACGCGTAGAAGGATTTATTGAAATTGGCGGTCCCAGCCACCGACTGCATGGTGGTTTTTCCATACCCTAACCGTCCTACTTGTGTCACCATTGCATATGGTTCGGGTGGACTGTCAAATTGTTCGAGCTCATAGTTCTTGTTAGGGAGTACCTGGGGTATTTACCAATTGGACGGAAAACCACTTTAAACCAATGGGCTAGGTTAAGACCAGACCACCCATCATCCGTCTTTCTCCAAATCCAAACGGCTGTTCCCATGCCCAGAGCCCGACGTATTTCCTCTGACACGTATAACATGTAATTACCCGCCTGTTGTATTAAAAACTGGTGGTGCATGTTGCGTGAGACACGTACATAACCTTTGAATTTTTTCATTGATTTCCTTTTGAGCCACCACGTCGTTGTCACGATGATCGGTCCCGTAACGATCTTCGTCGAACCCCAGTTTTAAGATGCTGAAGGAATTGACGTCGATGGCATGTCCTTTCTTGATGGTGAAAGCGTACATTGTTTGGCCTACCGGCGGTAACACTTTATTCATACGAAAGTTAAAATTATACCCGAACCCATTCAACCAGGCGCCACAACGTGTAGGCTCCAGCAACGTCCATGGTATCGGTTTGATATTTCAACTGGTTGTTGGACTTGGTCAGATTGTAGGGGATGACTGTATCGATTTGTTTATGGCTGTCAGAGAACAATTCATCAGGGTCGCCGTATGCTTCTTGGGATAAGGCGAGACGATTGTCGAACACATTCTGCTTGTGGACCATCGCCCAACTGTAAGGTTGGAAGTCTTTAACTCTTTGTCGTCCGATCGTGTGTGAGCTCAATTGGTGAAATCCTGAGTGCTAACTAAACCCTCCCCCCTCAGTTCCAGTTTGGCTAGCCCGGGGTAATTAAATACTGCTGACTTGTTAAGCCAAGGGCTCAAACTTGCCCCACAATGCCATTCAGGAGAATTCTACGTACTGGTCGACGGTAGGTATGGCTGCTTCTGTAGGGTTTCCAATGAAATGTGCTCTAATTTTGGAGAAAAATGCTACTGTCAGAGAGCTTGAAGACATCATTAAGTCTGAGGATGGCTGAAAAGTACTTGGTTTGCTTTTAGTAGGCCTTGTGAGGGGATTTCACAGGGTTTTTCCGTTGTGTTTGTGCTTTCAGACACGGGAAAAAATTCTTCAACAATGAAATCCTTGAAATCCTGCAGTTGGTATTCTTTTACCCCTGCTCAACCTATTAGGATGTGTTTTTGTCACTTTAAAGCAACGGCTTGAGTCCAAATCACCGCCCTTGGCTGTAGGGGTAAAAGACTTATAAAAAAAAACCTACCGGAGTCCCAGAGGGGGGGAACCCTTGTGGAATTTTTGTCCATTGCCCAGCATGCAATTGGAGGTGGGTACAGGAGAACGTGGTGGAGAGAAATGCAGTGTAAACATCGGCGTGGTTCACAGTCGCTTGGTGTGTTTTGTGCAAAAAAACCTACTGGTTGGAAAGATTAAACAAGGTACTGTAACGACTGAGTGCTGATTTTGTGTTTGCTCTTGATTTCAAGTGCGAATGGAAAGGATGTTTTGAGCCGATTTTCAGCTCCTTAGAATTCGTGAAAATCGAAGAAACAAAAACCAACGCCAAAACAAATGAGCTTTTCTCCATAGTGAAAGAGTCAAGCGATCCCTGTTATAGCTTTGACTTTGAATCCATTCATCCCTTCACATAATATCGCAACATCGTCTTTCCGGCATGTCTAGATGTGATGCAAATTTTTTTCTCATATAGGTCTCAGGGGACCTATATTTACAGGGCCGGACGACAAAGTGTTAAGGATCCACTCATAAGTGTTCCACCCCGTGCTGTGTGTGGTGGTGAGGCACCATGGGTTGTGCATGGCTATGTCGGCCACGGTCGGTTTCCATTGGACAATGCCAAATTCTCCTAGAGGAGTACCAGACGCTAATTTGTGATGCAGGGTGGGTAGGCTGATGCCTTGGGCCGCCATTTCTACACTACCGGCTTCCACATCGTATTCGAAAGGTAACTCACTCTTGGACGCATACGCTGTGTTGTTGGGATGTGCATGACTAACTATCCTTGGAGATGACTATCACCTTTCCTGGAAAAGACATGCGTACACGACGCTTTAATTAAGTGTATAGCGATAACAGTACGTCCAGCAATATGTATTTTCTTCAGATATCCTGTGGTCAATGGGTGGTACACACCATGGAGAGGCTCTTTATAAACAATGCCTTCGCGGTACCCTATACCGTAGGGTGTGGCGGGTTTTTCTTCTTTACTATCGGGCACATAGCCGATCAGAGGTTCTAACTTACCATGAATGAGCGATGGTTGAACCATGTCGGCATACACGGCAATTGTGTGCAGCCCGGAGTCGGCTTTTGATCGAGGCGCTGTGATTTGGCCGTTCACTCTATGACTTATGTAGAGGGGTTATTTTTTATACGATATTTCGGCTGACCAGTACCAGCTTTCTTCAGGTTTATTTTACAGTGGAGGTCACAAATGGATACAATACTTATATAATAGTTAATTACGTAATGAGCGGAAATTACAAAATCGATGACATATGGTTTATATAGTAGTAACACATAAAAGTAAATTACGAAATAGGTTGGAAAAGATTGTGCAGATACGAATAACAGCCGACAATAAAGGTCAAAGGGTGAAATTACATTTCATCACGTCGGTTCATTCCGAGTGGTTCGAAGGTTTTAGCTTTATAGTCCAGGCATTTTATGGAAAAAAATCGGTCAACCTGTGACTAATTGCAAAAGAAGGTATTTTAACGGTTTTTGACTGAGAAACATGTCCTATACAACATATCAAAAGTCCCAGAAAGTCCCAGTAGGGGAAGTTGCTTAAAAACGGCTTTTATTAAAACCCCCAAAATCGCAACATGGAAACGAGACTGGATGAAGAATATAATCCAAAAACGCATATGAAGGGTTAGATCTATCAAACATGATGCAATTTTAACCATCCCTTAAATTCAATTATGTGTACTGTCAAAAGCATTATTTTCATGGATATTTCGCATTTTTGTGAGATAATTCCATATAAAATTAGAAACAAAATAGTGGCCGTGATTAAGTTGGAAGGCCGGCTAAGGTTTTATGAAGGTTTATTTCCCCAGAACACCTGCTGTAGTTTTGTTATCCCTTCTAATAAAGTGTTTGGAATTTTACAGGGTATGATAAATTGATCTTGATATTTAAATACAACAAATAGGTGTTGTTAAATCAGTATAAACGGCTTTCTTAGAATTCAAAGAAATCGACCACTTAAAAAACCGTGATATGGGCGAATTACTCGCATCAGTCAGACAGAAGCACACTGGCACCTTTGATTTTCTGCCTAGGTAAGTCCAAGTACTTGCACATTATATACAGTAAATGCTCACAATAGATTCGTACATCTTTTTATTTAGCTGTATAGTTAGGCAGTATAAATCCTGGGTGAAGATTTGCGGAACTATTTGACCCGCTTTGATTATATATACACTGCCAAGCCAAGATAGATCACTTCAAGACTTGAAACATTTGGGAAACAACCACAATTGCGCATTTATTAAACACATAACTTTTCGAAACTACTAAAACTGAAAGTCTGAGAATTTTCGTTTTTGCCAGACGTGCCAGTGAACTAAAATAGTACAAAATTAGTAGTTTTGCATTTCTGCTGAATCAATGTTTAACACAATCTAATTTGCATACATTTTCAGACTTTCAACTTTCAGGTATTGAACAATGGATGAAACAGTGAATTGCGTAATTTGCAAAAATCCTCTCGATGGTGAGATCGTGAGACTTCGCGAAAAGGGGAGTGAAGGTATAAATCGGGCAAGCACTGAGTGTAATGACACTATTGAGACTGTCCCCGGGCAGCAGGTACATCAGAACTGCCGCCGAGCGTATTGCCACCCCAGCAACATTGCACGAGCTAAAAACCTGGAGAGCACTACCTCAGAACCACTGAGTCTGAGTAATAGTCGCTCTTTTGACTCGCCAGGCAGAGCAGTCTTTCTCCTTCAAAGCTCACTGCTTCTTCTGTGACACCAAAGTCGACTTCAGGGAACAAAGAAAGAGATCAGGAGATACGTTCAGGGTTACACTATTACAACAAAAGACACCGTATTAGAAATATGTTCAGAGAGGGGTGACGCTTGGGCTGAAGCGGTAAGAGCTAGAAACCTAAGTGTGCACGATTTGCCTGCCGCCGACGCTGTTTACCACCAGACATATATGTAATGTAAATTTTCGCACAAATTTTTTTTTATCAAGATCAGCCTTGATCTAAAAAATTGAAAAGTCGGCCACCCACTGGATGACGAAAAAAGCGAGGCTTTTCTCAAATTTACTTGGTTGCTAGAGGAGCCTGATGATGAACAGATTACTGTGTGTGATCTTGTGAAAAAGATGGAGGAATACCTAAGCAATTCTGCTAGCGCGGCTTATGGCCAACATCACATGAAGTCAAAACTTCTACAGTGGTTTGGAGATGAAATCATCATAACGGAGATCAACGGGAAGCCAACCGTAGTCACCTTTTGAACGGCTGCCACAATTTTACACGAGTTTCATGCGCAACAAAAAGATGTAGATCTAGAAACAGAAAATCTGAATATAATCAAAACTGCTGCAAGCCTGATTAAAAATGATATCAAGTTAATGAAGACATCTAGCGAAAACTACTCCGTGACGGACGCCGAATCACATGCAAACTTTCTTCCGGCTACGCTAAAGGTGTTTCTGGGGGGTATTCATACTGGTAAAGATAACGTGGAGCTAGCATAAATTGGGCAGGTGATTGTGCAAGCTGCGCGGCCACGAGTAATTCTCGCACCTCTACAAGTTTGGCTAGCAGTTCAGCTGCACCACAACTTTGCATCGCAATTTCTAATTGACACGTTACATCATCACGGATTTGGTCATCCTACCAAGAAGTGCAGCCGCTCAATCAGAATTCTGCGCTAGGCCAGGGAACTGAAATACCATCATATAATGGCGAGTTTTTCCAGTACGTAGCCGACAATGTTGACCACAACATCAGAACACTTGACGGGAACGACACCTTTCACGGTATGGGCATGATTGCTGTCGTCATCCCTGGCACCAAATACAGCCATACTGTTGCGCGACATAAAGTCAATTCAGAAGGTATCTCGACAACTGCAAGAGTAGAAATACATCCACCAGCTGAACCACGGCAAGCACAAGTGGAGATCAAGTATAAAGACTTGGTGGTTGTTTAGAGCGGAAGACCCTACTGCTAATCTGGATGTCCTGTGGAATACGTCTCTACTGTTTGGCACCACGCGCCCGGCTTGGTCTGGCATGATGCAGTCTGTCCACCATGGAAGCCACAACGGAAAGTCGCTTGTAATGTTCCTGCCCATGATCTATATGAATCCGAGTGATGTCACGTTATCTCTACAACCCTCCACTTTGTGTCTGAGCATTCCAAGCGACATAATATCGCAAATCCCATCATCACATTTGACCAGCCCTTGTGGTGGAAGGCGATCAAAGTTATCGTGCGTCTTGTTGCCTTTCACGAGGAAATTAGCTTTCTCGGAAGCATTGCCCATCTCATGGCGGGGTCAGGTTTACGAGAAGTGTTGTAACTGATATATGCGTCTAACGCTGTTGACCATATATTGACTGGGAAAGCTATTGCACGCGCAGTTCGTGCGCCCCTCGTCGTCGACGCTGCTTTAAATGCGCTGCTGTACTCGGAAGCTCTTGAGGTGCCTATTCCACATCTTTACCAAACAGGGTGTGATTTATTTGAAGTGTCGATATAGTTGTTTGTGTTTCTAAGGTGTCTGCCTCGAAGCATAATTGATTTGGTTTGCAACTGTAAAACATTTTTACGTCCCTGTCGTAGAATCAGGGGCTACCACAGTGCATTGTTTATAACCAGGTCATCAGAGTTCAAATGAGTCCGCCGTAAATGATGAGATTGCAGAGTCCGAGGTCGATGCCCCCATGCGCAGAGCACCGATATAAGCAGTACGTATTTACTCTCCATTATGACATTATGTTTCATACTAGCAGGGACCCGCGGGAGCTTACATGAAATCAACAAATATGATAAAGTATAGTAACATAGTCTAGCCGGCTGACTGACTCCTGGCACAATGTTGTGTACTGGAGGTTTTTAGCGTGTTGATATTTTCAAAGTTGTATTTTGATAATACCTTACGGATCTCAGTTAATTTCTCAAACCGATGAGCACAATTATTGTCGAAAAAGTGCCAAAACTGACGGTCACAGGTAGCTCGAGACATGAATTCGTGTGACGAAAACAAATCTGGTCGCCGAAAGAGCATTGATCGAAGCAGGAAATTGGAATAAAAACAATAACCAAAAGCCAAGTTATTTGAATGTCTGGTTGTAGTGAGTTTACGGTCTGAAGAGCCTAAGATAGTTGGGCGAGGATACAGTTGGTTTTATAAGAACACAGGAAACTGGATACAGAAAACAGACATGGACAAAATATCTTACTATTAGACACATCATAGAGTTGTAAGATAAAACAATAACAGCCTTTTCCACGGACAACATTTCTAACTGTGTTTGAATACCTGGTCTTACCTCGTTCGGTCGTTTGACTTCGGCCGCTTCGCTTGGCGATAGGTTTTCCCTAAACTCTAAGTGTAAACATTCCCGTAAACTCGATGGCTTGCTCGCCTTGCTCGCCCAGGCTTTCCCTAAAACAGATTCCCGTAAGTTCGATGGCTTGCTCGCCCAACTAAGTGTAGAACTTGAGAAAACTCATTTCTTTTTAACATTCTTTCCCCAAATGCAACCAAGACCAAGACAGAAAGCAACTTTTCACATGATTCGTCGTCTTCGTTGGGATACCTGTGGCCGTCACTTTTTGGCGCCATTTTCGGACGCGCGCGCGCGTCCTCCATATTAGGAAATCGATCGAGGGAGCCTGGGAAAGAGCGTTATACACACACACACAGATACACAATTAGCGTATTATTATATAAGATAATTAGACTGAAAATTGTCCTCCTATCTTGTAGCCCGATTACACCAGAAGACAACTCCTCTCATCAGGAAATCCTCAACCATGCCCATGCGTTGTTTGGGAAGTTAACAGAAAAGAAGGCGTCAGCCGAGGAAGCCAGTGCAGTAAACGTGCTCGATAACATTCTAGAATGTGTCCACAACAGGCAAAATATCCTCATAGCGAAAAGCGGCACTGCCGTGATATGGCTGCAGTACATGGAAATATGGAAATGGTGGACGTACTGCGCTCCTTCATCAGGGCCGAGCGTACAGCTAACTGTGAGCTCCACCTTCAAGCGCTGTCCAGAATGCTGCCATTTATCCCTGCGTCAGGCCACAACCTGTACGTAAAGTGCGTTCGGGTATACCTGCAGTCAATGACTGATCTTCAGAGATCGATATCATCCGAATGTCTACCTTCACGTGGCAAGGAGAAGTGATCGCTTTTGGGCGGGCTTGTTGACAGATTTGATGCTTGAACAGGCTCTGAGGAGAAGCGCTATTTCGCTACGAGCTGTGCAGCTACCCAACTGCTCTGTTTGATTCCCCGTTGATGCTCAGGCAGCCTCAAAAACCAACTCTTGCAGATGCCCTATAGGCGAAGCTGTCGACAGCGGCCAAGACACAACCAGAATGAGATATTCAGTATGTTTTAGATGGTGGAGCTCTTCTCCACCGAATTCCGTGGCCGCCAGGATCTGCAACATACCAATATGTGTGCGATTTATATTGCACGTACGTGTCTAGGAAATATGGGAGACCGATCATTGTATTTGACGGACGTGAAGAGGTGTCTACTAAGAATATGACGCAACAGAGGCGCGCATCAGGAAAAGTTGGGGCAACCGTGACCTTTTCAGAAAGCGTGAAAGTCACACTTAAGAAGGATGACTTCCACTCTAATTCAAAGAATAAGCAACGCTTTATAAACATGCTGAGCCAGGCTCTCCAGAAGGCTACCTGCACGATGCATCACGCCGAGGGCGACGCCGATCTTCGTATAGTGAGAACAGCAGTGGAGTCTGCTTGAGGAAAGACCACGGTTCTTGTCGGAGATGATACCGATTTGCTAGTACTCTTGTGTTATTATACCCGCGAAGATGGCTGTGACCTCTACTAGGGGCGCGCGTCTGGAACATGAAGAAAGTGAAAGAACAGCTGGGTGAGGATGTATGCAGAAACATTCCATTTCTTCACGCCATAACTGGATGTGACACCACCTCCCGCCTGTATGGAATAGGTAAGGCGACGGCCCTGAAGAAATTCCTCAATAACCCGTACTTGAAAGCCCAAGCCAGGGTGTGCAGTTCTCATTCCGCTGTGGGTGATATTATTACTGCTGGAGAGAATGCACTGGTCTCCCTGTTCAATGGAAAGCCAGCAGAAAGGCTCGATACCCTTAGATATCAACGATACTATGAGAAACTTGCAAGCAAGAGTTCACAGATACAGCCCCAGAATCTGCCTCCAACCTCAGCAGCGGCCTGGTATCATAGCCTACGAGTATACCTTCAAGTCAAGCAATAGGAAGGAGAGGACACAGACATGTCGTTAGAGGGCTGGGGATGGAAAGTTAGTGGTAATCAAGTACTCCCAGTAACGACCGATTTACCAGACTCCCTTCTTCATTTGATCAGGTGCAATTGTTCATCGGACTGTAGCAGTTTGCGATGCACTTGCCGCAAGAACAGCCTTGAGTGCTCACCTGCGTGCGGTCAATGCAAAGGCTCCGCATCTACATTACATATTCTGCGAATAAGTCCGTTGACTATGACAGTGACGGTTCTGATGAGTAATGTGTATAGATATTGTCGTACGGAAAGCCCTCACAAGCGAAAGTAAGAACATGAGATATTAACTGTTAGATGTATTGCTTTTGTTCGCACCGAAAGCCCGTAAATAGATTGTATTGAGGCTATATTGAGGTTTGCTCTAAACTCTTGAGCGATAATGTCATTAGTGCTTCTTTGTGTGTCACAAGCGAAAGTAAGAACATGGGATTTTAATTGAAATATCTATTGCTTTTGTGTTTTGTCGTATCTTTTTTGCTAGACAACAGGTCTGTATACGTGTATGAAGAGCATTTTCTTAGTTTTGAGCAAAATGGTTCAATTTCTGGCAATAAAATAGCACAATAAAAGCAACTTCCGGTTTAGAGCCTCGTTTTCGTGTTGCAGCAGAGAGCGAGTTGACAGTGGGCCCGATTTCTCGGTGTTCCCGTGCTTGGATCGTTTGGAACTTTTAGTATGTTAATTTAGAGGCGATGAGAAAGCTTCTTTTGCAATTAGTCTCAGGTCCAACCAAAAAATGCCTGGACTATTATAGATAAGATATGATTCACGTGCTTTTCTCACAGAGGAATCACGTTTAGAATAGATGATTTCTAAAGGGATAAGGAGCATGTCAGTGAATGGTTAGGGCTGAGGAAATGTTCGGAAACGGCTGTTGGTTTAGATTTGATATTAGCTTTATCTGCAGGTCGTCCGCTCTTTAACGTAATTAACCATTTATAGTCTTGTATCCAGCCCGGGAAAGGCTTTGGGAGCTCAGAGACTTGGAAATACAGACAGTAATTAAATACACACAACTGACCAGAAAAAAAGCAGACAAGATGCTGATTCAACGCAATCAGTTGTGTGGGCCGGACCCGAGAGATTTTGAAAGGAACCCCTAAATGGCACCAGAATCTCGTATTTTGGGTGTGGCTCAATTTTTAGAGGTACCAATCCCAAAACACAAAATTAACTGATATTTTCACGATTTTTACTAGCAATAAAGATAGTTGCATCAAACGCTTTCAGATCTAAACACTAGAATAATTATGACCCCCTCCAGTAAAGGTAAAACTAAATATAACACCCCACCCTCCTCTCCAAAAAAAAGCCACACACACAAAGTCTTTAGGTGCAGAATGTTAACCAGGGCTAGTTTATATCCTAAATGTTTTCTTGATGAGACAAGTATATATTGATCACGGCATTCGTAATTAAATTAGTTGTAGACCGAAGTAAATAAGAGTTGAGTTGAGAACTGGCTAGTAAATCCAAGGTTGAGGAAAGAAGCAATTCAAAGGAAACTTCTCACTGAAAAGGCCTTTGACTTTCAAAGAGCACAGATCAACAGAGGTCTTCGGAACTGAAGGAAAGTGGAGCCTCCGGGGTGTCAGTCCAGGCTTCTGTGAATCAAGTGCAGGAGAAAAGAGCAAAATAGACAGGAGCGAAACCCCAGAGAAAAGGAGAGAAGAGACCTGGGTGCTGGAAAATTGGGATCCGGCCGGGATACCTGGCAAAAGTGTGTCGATCTACACACAAATAGAGGCTAAGTACATCGAGACTGTACGAGAAGATGACTGCAAAGGCAAATTAATTTTACTTCCAAAAGAACACAAACGCCATCACCGTGCCTGTTAGGGTAGAGGGACTAGAGATAGTCATGGAGGTGGACATAGGCTCGGCAATTCCAATTATACCCAAGGAACTGTTCACTGAGAAACTGAATCATTTAAAGTTGAACTCACCCACTCGTATTCTGAAGACATACTCTGGAGTAACCTACCCTTAGTGGGCGAGGCGAATGTGGACGTTGTCTATCAGGGACAATATTCCCAGTTGCCCTTGATCATAGACGCTGTTAAGGGGCAACGACCAATTTTGGGAGGAAATTGGCTAAGTAGAATTCGCCTAAACTGGAAGGAACTGTTTAAGGTTTCCACCGCTGTGGAAGTGCTTAATTCTTAGTACAAATCTGGTCTATACACCATCAAAGACTGTGAAACAAGAATTAAGGTACAGCAGGAAGCCAACCCAAGGTTTCATAAAGCCCGACCGGTCAATTACGCACTTAAGGGAGCTGTTGAAGCTGACCTAGAGCGTTTGGAAAGGGAAGGAATAATCTCAAAGGTGGAACAAAGCGAGCGGGCCGCCCCGCCGCCCCGGTAGTTGTACTGAGTTCCTAAATCAGACGGTTCCATACGCCTGTGCGGAGACTACGAGGTTACTATATATCAACCAGGCTATAGATGTAGAATAGTATCCTATACCAAACCCTCGGGATCTCCTTACGTGCACTTGCGGTGGTACTCAGTTAACAAAGTTGGACTTGAAGCACGCTTATATATCAACAAATGATGGTCCACCCTGACTCTAAGAAGTTCCCAGCTATTAACACACACAAGGGATGTTACAAATATCATCGCCTTCCTTTTGGAGTGGACAGTGCTGCACCCTTTAAACAATCTGCTGAATGATGGAGAATCATGCATGGGATTGGGGACCCTTTTGAAAGCGTAAGAAGCAACTGCTTTCTGCACAAGTTTTGACACACTATTGCGTTCATCAGTATGATGCAGAATTCAATAATTTCCTAAAGCAGAATGGTATAACACAGACCCGCACGCCGCTTTACCATCCAGGTCAAATTGAGCGGCAGAGAGGTATGTGCAGATTCTTAAGCAAGCGCTGAAAACAAGCGAGCTTACTAAAGGTCATGCAGACTGTCCAGTTTCCTGTTCTTCTACAGGAATACGCCACATACTATCTGCAGAGCTGTTCCTAAAACGGAAACCGCGCACCAGGTTATCTTTCCTACAACCAAATTTGGCCCAGAATGTGGAGGAGAGACAGCCAAGAAAAGGTACAACATCATCGTGGTCAGAACAAGACTCGTTAATTTGTTCCCGGTGATAATGTTTTGGTTCGCAACTTCCGTGGGAATTAAGGACAAGTGGAATCGTGGCATGGTTGTCCTGGGACCCTTCGCTTACTGCCTTTTGGTGACCCAGATGTTGGAAGTCCTGTACACAGAATGACTACCAGTGATGTTCCTGCGTCGTTTACACAACCGCCAGTGCTGTTCCCGCAGATGCCAGCAGCCGTCGCGGAGGAGTCTCCTCCAGTAACTAATCTAGATCCAGTGGTGCCGGATACGCTGCCTGAAGAGCCAGAAATAGAAACCAAGAACCAGACGTCACTGCAACCACAGCTTTCACCTGCGGCTACTTCAGAAACCAGGCATTACCCTCGACGTAGCTCAAAACCAGTAATCCGCCTGAACTTGAAACTTATAGAAGGGACAACGAACTGTTACTAGGGCCCGTCTCAGTATCCTTGCTGTTGTTTATTTGTTACAAGATGTGTCTTGGAAGGGGGATATGTAGTAATTGGACTACCTGTACATGCCATGCCTTATTTGGGAAGCCTCATGGCATATGTAAATTATTGTAGACCGAAGTAAATAAATGTACAGTTGAGTTGAGAACTGGCTAGTAAAAATCCATTATTTAGCAACGATATCACAAGAAGTACGGCACCGAACGGCATTCAGATGGAGCAAGGTGTTAATTTTGTATTGCAATTGTGAAAAATCTTGATCAGTCGTTGGTTGAAACACGAAAATCGCCCTAAAGGTTAGGAAGACGTCTAATTTCCTCCAATTTTTCAAAATATTAAAACTACGATTTGCACTGCGGTTCCAAATGTCGTTTATAAAGCAAAATCGTATGTACAATCGTGCCTGTTTCGTAGCTTTGTTTTAAGCTGTTCCTATTGGTTGGAAGTGAATTTGTTCATAAAAATGGAATGAAACTAAGACTTTTTACTACTTTTATTTCAGAATATTCATAATTATATATATATATCACCCAGTGTTTTCGTAGTCTAAAACACAGAACAATCCCATGCATGTGAGGGAGGCTCAATACCGCAGAACTGGATTTTATCGTACTTTTTACACGGAACATTAATTAAACTAGGGGCTACCCCGGAAATTTGTGAAAATCTAGTCCTCTTCAAGTGCCTATCAAATGTGTTATCTTTAAAATCGATTCTACGTCAAGTGCTGATTTAAATAGTTTTTTTTTTATTTGGGTGTTGCGTCTATGAGTTAGAGAGGTTTCTATTTCCAATATGCTAATTAAGGACGGTGCCTACTATTGTCAGCGCGCACGCCGTTCTGCGCATCTTGTGTCCCGCGGGTCATCCCGCGAGACAGGCCATTTGCAGAACTATTTTGAAAAAGCTGTGTTAATTGTGTAATTTTACAGACAGAAAGATGAAGGATTTTAAAATACGGTCGAAAGATATGCTTGAGAAATGAACGATTTGGGAAATCTTTAAATTCCACTACACGGCCACGAAAGACAATTTTCAGCTGAAATGTTATTAAAACAGCCGACCATTTCAATGATTTATCGTGGGAAGATGGTCGAAGAATCGTAGATTTAGGAAATTTACCCGACCAATTGAATGAAGGTTGTTTGGACTGCCATGAATCAGTGCTGTCTTTTCGCCCAGCGCCTTGTGCTTTAGGCCTGTCGATGCTTTCGAGTTTCGTCAGTTTCTCCAAACATGGACTCGGCCGAGTATAAACAATGTGTGAATACGGTCAAATAAGCTTTGTGAAAACGGGTAAACCTCTTGGAAATCCAAAGAAGAATGAAGAAGGAAGGACTGTATGGGGTTTGAGCACAAAGGAAGCAGTAGCAGCTTTGATTTTCAATGAAGAAAGTCAAAAGACGGGACTGACTCTTTTCCCCACCGCCATCTTGAAGATCTCCCAGAATGCAATAAAAGAAACCAATTTTCAGACTTACTAGGGAGGCCTTGGTAAAAAATGTCAATTTTTGAAAATATAATTAGCGATAAAGAGGCTTACCGTCCACATAACTTTTTAAAACGCGTGGATACCCCCATTTTTTCTTTTTGTAATCTATAATATAGAAGCTAAACAACGTTTACATATATTTTTTGTCTTTATAAAATTGAAACTTGATGTCCATTTCGGCAAAAAATATGTGTGTTCATGGTCACTAATGAGACTTACAAAGCAAAATTTGTACAAAAAATGATAATCATTGTAAGATAAATAGTTTGATTGGCATCCTTTGTGAAGAACGCTATGTCTAACGTTTTTTGTCCTAATATTTTGCCAGATAACCCAAAATATTAATCGAATTAAAAATAGTTTCTCGGACAAAGAAAAATGCTGAGTCAGCACTTTTTTCGATTTTCATCCTTAATTATCTCTCTTAAACGTATGGGTACCCCATAAAAATTTTTCTGATTTCAAAAGCTCCTTAGGGGGTTCAAACAATCCATATAGATTTTTAGAAAACAAATTGGTTTGCAATTAGTAGGCACCGTCCTTAAGTGATGTCACAGGAGGCCAACAAAAGGTCATTTCTTCCTCCTTGTGAATGAAACTATCTCTGATGTATACAAAATATTTGGTAAAATCACTGATATAAGGCCCAAATATAACATGGATGCGTAGAAAAAAAAGTTGTCTCTGCCAGCACGTTTTTGTACAATAAATGAGGCCACCTGTGACACACATAATTAGCATATTGAAAATAGAAACCTTAATAACTCATAGACTCAACACCCAAATCAAAAACATATTTACTACTTGCTTGCTGTAGTATCGATTTTAATAATAAAAAAAATGGGCTTATAGGCACTTTAATGGTATATCCCTGCATTTTGATGTGGAAATTAAAGGGAAAAAAGACTAGTTTAATAGTAACGACTTTTAAGCTTGAGCATTAATATTGGCCTACTTATAAAGGTAGCTACGTCCCTAATATCACTGAAACACCTTTTGAAATGGCTCAAATAATTTGAACCCCCTTATGAAAGTTTAAAGAACAAATTGGCCCCCGCCCCCATTTTTTTTCACCACAGTAAAAGTGCAATGAGCCAGCAATCAATCAATCAATCAATATTTATACACGGTAATATTTAATGCTAATACTTGTGGGGTCGTGTCTAATTATTCTTCGTTAGCTTCTTTTGTTAGGTACACCAACATGGCTGCCATGCCCTTTGTCATTTGAATCTCTGGGGATTAAGTACAAACCATCTATAGGCTATAGTGTGCTTCATTATGTTCGAGTGGAATCGAGGCATAACTAATTGATTAATCCTCCTCAGATTATAGTTTCATTGATACTCAGTGTCACATGCAGGATAAAAAAATACACGGTGTGTCCTTCAGGCTTAAATATATATAATAATGTAATATATAATAACAATATAAAGTTGAAAGATAAGAATTAAATAGTCATAATGATTTCCATCGAATACTAATAATTGTAATGACACTAATAATACGCGAATAATACCATAGTACTACTAGAAACTAAACTACACGATCAAACAAACTAAAAATCCTGCTTTACAAAGACGTCTTAGGTTTGGAGTAAACTGTTCCACAGTACCGCTCCGCTATAACTAAAACTTCTTTTGTAATAGTCTGTGTGCGGGAGCGGTACTACCAGTTTATTTTCTGAATTTCTTAGACTATAATGTGATATTTCAGATCTATTAATAAATTTTGAGCTCAAATATTCCGGGATTTCATTATGCAAAGCTTTATACACCAACATTGATTTATCTACTTTACGTTGATGATCAAGCTTTTTCCAATTTAGAGACCTAAACTTGAACTCTTCGGCGCTAGCATTGTAACTTGAAAAAGTTACTATGCGCCCGGCACGGTTTTGAAGTTTTTGGAGCTTTTTAGAAAGGCCATTGTTAATTGTTACAGTTTCCCCACACCACACTGCAGTAATTAAAGTGCGGTTGAACTAATAAAGCATTGTAAACCATAATGGACTGTTCGTTTATTACGTCGCAGGGGGGGCTGGTGGTTTTTGGAAAAACATTCTTGATAAAAAATTTACCCCCTCTCTTGTTTTTTTCTTAAACTAAGACTCCCTTCAAAAAAAACGTTTTTAAATTTTTACCCCCCCCCCCCTCTTTCACTCCCACTCAGTAAAATTATAATTGCTGCCGCAGCGAGCGAGCCTGAAGCGAGCGAGAAAGGCAGCAGTTCTAATCTGTAAACGGGTCAAATCTCGATTTCCTTTTTTACCACAATGTATTACTTCTATTGTCTTTTTTTACCACACTGCTTTGCACGGATCTGATCGTCACGTGACATTACACGAGGTGGAATCTGCATTGTTTGAGCTAACTACGTTTAACCGTTCTTTAATGCATTTCTGCGTATGCAATCCTTGTGTAATCATAAATTTGTTGACGTGTAGGCGAACTCTTTCTAACTCTGATGTGAACTATCAGTTTCCAAAGAGCAAGATCTCTCCTGTTATCATGATGGTGCGCAGCAAATAATGTTAATCTATTGGCTTCGATAAAGTCAAGCAGCCGGTTCAAAATACAATTAGCATTTACAATTACATTCCATTGCAGTTGATTTCCGGTGTTTAAACTTCGCCGGGGAGAACAGCAGTTTGTTGTGCCGGGAATGTTAAGAAAATGTCGGGAATTGGTAGGCTCAGGGAATTTACCGGGAGATCGTTGATATGTCGGGAAAAAATGAAAATAAATCGCGACAACTTTTGAGTTACACACCAAAGCTCAAACAGGATTCAGTCGCACGATAGCCCAAAAACTACAAAATATATTTGTTACGGAAACTCTACCGCCTTTAATAGCTCTCTTTTTAAACCCTTTTAAACACGGCCTTTCCAGTTCTTGTCGCACTCTCAAAATCAACCGTATCTTACATGGCGTGTACAGTGACGCGAGACCTTCGTCATAAAACTAAATATTCCACAGAAAAGTCTAGAATAGAAAGGAAAAGCCTAGAAAGTTCGAGAAACAGTCGAACTAGGAAACTTACAAATAAGTAACTCTTTGAACTTAAAGGAGTTCATAATGTTCATAGTGTTCACATGAAATACTTCAATTAACACTCCCCCTCAACTTGACTTGCCCTTTTTGAAGGGTATGTTCAAGTTTACTCAGGGGTCAGCCTCTTCCAGTAAGCACAGCTTTGAGACAGGACGGATGTATTTTACTGATTTTATCGATACTTCAACCGATCTGACACGCCCGTCTTGACCAGGATAGGTGCGTACTATGCGACCCATTGGCCACATACCTCTGGTGGTATTTGGATTGACAAGAAGTACCAAGTCTCCTTCTTTCATGTTTCTTGCTTCATCATACCACTTGTTCCTTCTTGTGAGAGTTGGAATGTATTCTTTCAACCATCGTTTCCAAAAGTTGTTAGCGAGTACTTGTGCTTGTCTGTACTTCTTCCTTGAATTGATCTCCTGATCATGTACTACATCAAATGGAGAGTTAAGATTGGGTCTGTGTAAGAGAATGTGGTTTGGTGTCAAAGCTTCGAGATCATGAGGATCTGTGCTTGCAGGGACAATAGGCCTTGAGTTCAAGATCCCTTCAACTTCTGCCAGTGCTGTGTTTAATGTATCGTAAAAAACTCTTTGATCATGCAGGATTGCACGAAGAGGCCGTTTGCAGGATCTAACCAGTCTTTCTACGACTCCATTCATATGAGGGGAGTTCGGTGGATTGAACTTCCAATCCGTGCCATGCCGGGATAATTCTTTCCCGATTCTCTCTTGGTGAAGTCGGCTACACCCTTCTCTCAGTTCCCTTGCTGCACCTATGAAGTTCGTCCCTCTGTCTGACGTCATGGTTGTGGGGTATCCACGACGATTAGCAAATCGTGCAAAGCAGTTCAGAAATGCATCTGCTTCAAGTGATTCAGCAATTTCAAGATGTATGGCTCGGACATTTGCACAACAGAACAGTACAATCCATTTCTTTACTTCACTCCTTTGCTGCTTGACATTTATTGGACCAAATAGGTCTACGACTGTGTGCGTGAAGGGAGGTAAAAATGGTGTCAAACGCCGCTCAGGTAGATTACCCATACGTGGTGGGCCTGGTTGAGCGCGCTGTTTCTTGCAGTAAAAACACTGTCTTCCATATTTCTTGACCTCTGGGCCCGGTTCCTGAAAGCCCGATTAGCGCTAATCCTGGATTAACTCTCAACAAAACGTATTAGTTGTCATGGTAATTAACTCTGGATTAGCGCTAATCGGGCTTTCAGGAACCGGGCCCTGATCTACCATTAACAAGCCAATACTTCATTCTTATGGAGCTGAAGATGTATTCTGGGGGTCCATGCGCCAACATGCGATGATACTCTGCGATCAAGAGACGTCCAATGTTGGATTTACCATCGAGTATTACGGGATGTCGTGCATCGTGTGAGATAGGAGCTTCGTGAATCCGGCCTTCAACTCTGAGCAATCCATCTTTGTCGATATAGGGAATCAGCTGCTTCAACCTTGAATTTCTTGGTAAAGGCTTTCCCGTTTTATGTGCCTTAAATTCCTCTTGGAATGACTTGGACTGAGCTTGCTGAATAAGCAGACATTCTGCTTGATGTAACTCACTGACTGTGAGTTTCAGATTATCCGATGAAGTGAATTTTTCCACTGTGTGCGTTGAGTCTGCTGTGGCGATCCTTGCCTTGAGGGAGTTGACAAACTTCATCACGTAGGCTGCAACTCTCAATGCTTTATCAAAACTTGAATAGCGGCTGAGATCAAAGACACTGTTATCAGTTTGAATGTTGGTGGCCTTTATTTGTACCGTGGGGCGAAGCTCTTGTTCCTCTTCTGTTCTCTCCCCCTCGTTAGGCGATTTAGGCCAGCTGTCTTCTGCCTGAGAAAGGAAGTGAGGTCCTCGTTGCCAGGTACTCTGTTGCAACATCTCGGCAAGTGGGAGTCCACGCGTTCCTGCATCAGCCACATTGAGTGAGGTGGGTACATGGCGTGTGCTGATCTTGCGCTGATTGTTGGTTTTCAAAACTTCGATATCTTCCATTATGTCCACAATGCGGTGAGCCACATAATCCTTGAATCTGTTACTTGGCTGCCAAATCCAGTGCAGCACAACCATTGAATCGATCCAGAAAACGATCTTCTTGATGTCGTAGTCCAACTCATCGACGAGAGTAAGAGCAAGTTTAGTAGCCATACACGCGGCATCAAGCTCTAGGCGTGGTATAGTCATCTTCTTTAAGGGAGCAACTCGGGATTTAGAAGCTGCTAACACATTGTTAACTCTTCCATCGTCGTATTTGAATCTCAAATAAGCAACTGCACACTTGGCGTGCTGTGAGCTATCTGAGAAGACGTGTAGCTCTACCTCGTCGTATCTATCATGACGCTGGCGGAAACATCGAGGAATGGCAACTTTCTCTATCTCCTCTGCTTCTTCCTCCCACTTCCTCCATTCTTTCAATTTGCTTTCTTCGATTTCTTCATCCCATGCAAGTTTTTCCAAGCAAATTGATTGATAGAACATTCGTCCTCTGATGGAGAATGCGCTGAGCCATCCATGTGGATCTCATACTGATGCGATTTTGCTTAGAATACCTCTGGGAGTCTTCGCACGTTCCTTTTGTTGAGGTGTAATGTGGAAGCAGTCCGTATTAGCGTCGTATGTTATGCCCAAAGCACGAGAATTTGGAAGTCCACTTTGACTGTTGAGGATTTTCACTGTAACTCTTTCCGACTCAGGAATGTTGTTGATCACAGCTTCACTGTTACTTAACCACTTTGTTAGCTTGAATCCTCCAAGTTTCATCAGCTCCATCAAATCGTTGTACAGAGCAATGGCTTCTTCTTCGGTTTCCACTGAGTTGATAGAGTCATCAACGTAGAGATTGCGCTTAACTGCTTCTAATACTTGAGGGTATTTGCCCTGGTGCTCCTCTGCATTGACTTTGACGACAAAGTTTGCACAAGTAGGTGCAGAGCGCTCTCCAAAGGGTCTTCTCATGCACTGATAGACGTCTGGCTCTTTCTCTTGTGTATCTCTGTATAAGAATCGTAGGGCGGGCATATCGGATTGAGTAACTCGCATCTGCAGAAACATGTCTTTTATGTCGGAACATAGCGTCACAGGTTTCTGTCTAAACCGAAGTAGCACACCAAATAGAGAGGTCAGGAGATCTGGGCCAGTGTAGATGTGATCATTCAAGCTCTTTCCATTGTATTTTGCAGCAGCGTTATAGACTCTGCGAACTTTCTCTTGTTTCTTCGGGTGGCGTACAGGATGATGAGTTAGGTAGTTGACCTTCTGGCTGTTTGTAGATTCCACTTCCTCTTTAGTCAACTTTCTAACATAGCCCGACTTCACATCATTTTGAATTGATGCTTGGTAAACTTCCTTTAACTGAGGATCTCTCTGAAGTCTAAACTCTAGAGCTCGAAGTTGTGCCTCTGCTGCCTTTCTGTTGTTGTAAAGGACTGGATTAGCATCTTGCCACAGAACTCCAGACTCAAAGGCGCTTTCGTTTGGTATTCTCCTGGTTGTGGTCTTTAATATTTCGTAGGCTTTCTGATCTTCTTTAGATCGAATGTCAGCTTTCTTCTTAGGGACGGGAACAGTTTCCATGTCTATCCACTGTTTCAGCTGCTGACGAACATCCAGGTTATCTTCAGGATTTATTGTTGGCTCTGCTTCCATACGACACACGTGAATCGATTCTTCCTCTTCTCCCGGCAAATGAGAAAATGCCAGCCAACCCAGTTTTGTCCTTACGGCTATGGGTGTTCCAATGGGTCCTTCCCTCTTCTCAAGCGGGACTTGTAAATGGTAAGCATCGACACCGATGATTAACCTTATACTTGATGTGTCAATATGGGGAAGATTCAGATCGCATATCCTTTAGATGGTCGAAACGCCTCTTCTCTTCCGGCCAATCAACGCTGTAATCAGGATTGTTGATCTTAGCCACTGTGAATACTTTGCTGAACTTGTGCTTGGTTCTTCTCCTCCCAGCACTTGAAACTTCGAGATCTTTTATGACAAACGAGTCAACCACTTCATTGACATTCGTGCCACCCAGAATTAGCTGACTAGTAGGTCCCGTGAATCCCAGCTCCTCTGCCATGTCTTGTTGAAGGAGAGTGGCGTTCGATCCTCCATCCAACAGAGCCTGTGTGGAAACTTCACCGTTTGGACCATAAAGGATTACAGGAACGATCTGGTGCACGATTCGACCTGCTTTGTTTGTGATCAACTTTCCTGCAAACACTTCTGGTGATGACTGATCTGTTACAGACGCTGTGTTGGTCTTGGTATCAACTACCGGCGGGGGTGGAGCAGTTATTGGAGTAGCCTCTTGCTTTGGCTGCCTTATTGAGCGCTTCAACACCACGCTATGAAGAAGAGGATGATGCCATTGTTTACATCCGTCAATCTTGCACGTGGTTTCTTTCTTGCAGTCCCTTTTAAAATGCTTGCCAAAACAACCGAAGCACAGCCTTCTTTCTCTGACCAGCTTTGCTTTGTCCTCTGTATTTAGGTTCTTGAACATCCTACACTCACTGACTGAGTGCTCTGAAGCCTCGTGAAAGGGACAAGCTTCCCGTTGCATTTTATTGGCAGTGGTGCCAAAAGAAGATCTCTTTGCTGGCGGCGTCTTTGACGGAAGGTGTGTCTTGCTTTGAGTCAATTCAAGAAAGGCGCGTTCCCACATGCGTGCTTGTGTTTCAATCCATTTCCTGAATGATTCAAGGTTTATTTTGTCTGGGTTCGAGTTCTCATAACGGAACCATCCGATTTTCAGCGAGGGTGGAAGCTTAGATAGTGCTTCTCTTACATAACAGCTGGATTTAAGTTCGTGTTTTAGATCCAGTGACTGAAAGGTACTTACAAGCCTTCCAACTGTATCTGAGAGAGACCGGAGCTGGTCCACGTTTCTGTCTGCGACTTGTGGGTGTACCTTCAAAGCGACATCATTAGCTTGTACTATAGCTGTTGGGTCTCCGAATCGTTCTCTCAGAATTTCCCACGCTTTAATGTAGTTTCCACTACCAGGAAGGACACCCTGTAGTGCAGACTCCGCCTTCCCTGTAGTATTATTTAGCAGTATGTCTAGCAGCTCATCCTCTGTATATAAATCTGCGTTTTCTAATTTTACGAAGGCGGCTCTGAAGGCTGGGTAGGTATTTATATCTCCGCCAAAGGACTTTATATGAGGCTGTTGCGTTTTAAGTATAGCTTTTGCCAGCTGCACCACGGGATCGGCTGATTGCCGGACTTCACGTTGTGCTGACGATGAACTTGGTTCTTGGTTGTTGGCATGAACAGACTGGCGAAGAAACCGGTCGATCCTGTCATTTTGGCTCTCTACAGGAACTTGTATAGAAAGCTGTCGGTCAACCTCAAGCTCTTCATTCACACCGTCTTGCTCAGCTTCGAGTTGAGCTTGAGCTATTTGGTGTTGTGCACGTGCCTCTTGCAGATCTAGGTCCATCTGAGATTTCATCTGTAACTCTCTCCTTTTTTGGTCAAGTAGAAGCTGCTCTTTCTCAAGTTTTCTTCTCTCTTCTTCGCTCTGCAACTGGATTTCTCTCCTTTTTTCGGCTAAATCTAGATCTACTTTAGCCTTCTTTGCAGCCTTTCTTGCTTCTATTAGTCCTCTTTGTGAGGGTGATTTGCTTGCTATGGAGCATATCTGGGATTGTGAGGCGGCGTATTGCGACTGCATTTCAGAAGGCGTTTCGCCTTTGCGGTTATTCAAATGCTCTAAGGTTTTATCCATTACACTACTAACTTCTTCAGCAACTTTCTCTATCCACTTCTTCTCAATCACCGCGTCCCGTTCGTTTACAACACTAATTAGTTCTTTATTTACCTCTAACAGTTTATTGGATAGTTCCTTTACTTGGGAATTAATAAACTTTATTAACGTACGGCTGCCCCTACTTTGTAACAACTCCTCTAGCTGAGTTATTAGCAACCTCAACTCTTCGCAGCGTTTTCTGCGAAACCAACGAAGCTCGCGCTGCGTGGGCTGCGCTGGGATTTCTTCACTTTCTGGCACTGGATTACTTGCCGTTAGACTCATTTATATATTCTGTTGGACTGGTGCGGGGACCCGGGTATTTTATTATTTCGCGGGAATATATTGTGCGCGGAGACTCGGTGCGAGTTTGATCCCAGTCCCTCTCGGACGGACCGGCAACTGGGAAAACAAGATGTCAGCCGCGACAAAACTACAACTTCGCGAGAGATCTTCTGAGCTTTAATTTCGATAGGTTTGCTCACCTCTACGAAGAAAAAACTCCTTGTCTGGATAGGCAGTGGACTTTGACTTGTTTGGATGGTTTCCTTGTCTAAAACTCGGAAGTTTTGACTCGTCTTTCAACCAGCTTGTGGAGCAGAAACTATACCTGGGAAACTATCACAACTTGTGGATTTGTCGTCTTGCAAACTACTCCTGTACTTGCAATCCGTCTTGCAATCCGGCTCGAAGGACCAAAAGGTTTGTTACGGAAATTCTACCGCCTTTAATAGCTCTCTTTTTAAACCCTTGATAACATAGTCACACGGCCTTTCCAGTTCTTGTCGCACTCTCAAAATCAACCGTATCTTACATGGCGTGTACAGTGACGCGAGACCTTCGTCATAAAACTAAATGTTCCACAGAAAAGTCTAGAATAGAAAGGAAAAGCCTAGAAAGTTCGAGAAACAGTCGAACTAGGAAACTTACAAATAAGTAACTCTTTGAACTTAAAGGAGTTCATAATGTTCATAGTGTTCACATGAAATACTTCAATTAACAATATTCATTGGCATTTTTATCACCCAGTAATATATTTTCCTGCCAAAGGCGGTGCTACTGTAAGTTCTCTTCTAATACACTTCCTTAAGGTTACCGGATACCTTCAAAACGAAAAAGATGGAATTATTTTTTTTTCGCACAGAAATGTAGTTTTAGTAGTAGTATCTCATATACCAAAAACTCCGTTGAATAAAAATTAATGTTGACGGAGAAATACCAAAAGGAAGTTTTTGACCGGAAGTGAAAGGTTCCGTTTGATTGACAGCAGATCAATAAACACATGACAAGTGCTCACTCGCCCGTAACGACGGTGTGAAGAAAGCTGGCGCATATAATATTAAATTTATTTCATATACCAATGTTTACATTTATTGAGAAACGTTTTTCCACACATGATTCCATAATTCCATCGGTTGTTGGCCTTATGCCTTCAAAAAAGCAAGCAGGATGCCCTTAGCTTGGAAAACAAAGAAAAAAGAAAAGCAAAACAAGGCCAAACAATGCATACATAGGAGTCCTCGTAAAACCCGACATGGGTTCGTATTTTCACTTTCAGACAGAGTGCCGAGTGGCCCACATCTGAACATGAAGAATTGATAGGAGCCAGCCGAGAAAATATTTGTTTCCAAGAAAGCTTAGATGGAAACGTAAAGTCTGACGGTGAACTCTGAATCGCTTGAAACCAACACCACGATCTTAGCTCGCTATTGCCGTGCTGTTTCAGCCGCCTGCAAATCGCTGTCTCCTCTACTAACTATGCTGGCATTCAAGGCGTCTCTAGGTGTTCACCTTGGCTTTGTGCCTCCAGGTCTTTTTGTCTTTCCCATTTTTCAAGTCACACAAGAAAACTAGAACAACCAGCTATATTAAAGGGATACCCGAGTGAAAAACACATTGGGGCTCAAAAGAATCTTCAACATGTTCTTTGTTCAGAAAATGTATTAAAATTTGATCAAACGTTTTTAGTATTAAGAACGAGCACCTCAAAGTTGGCCCCACGAAGACATGGGCGCCGCCATCTTTGTTTGCATTTACGGAAGTGACGTCACTTCGTCCCACCAGCGTATCGCGGCTACTTGTCTTTGTATGATTTTCACACGCTCGGAATTAAAGTGGATATATTTTCATCGAGATTGCAGAGGAATTCTTACAGAAACCGGAATTATGATGAAGACGACAGTATGAGAAAAGTTCAGAAGACTGGGAGGAGGAAGAAAAGCATTGGGAAGGCGAGAAATTATCAGACGAACAACAATGTCTCGTAACTGCCATTTAATAACAGCAAAACAACATGGCTTAAAAGACTCGAGTGACTTCTGAATAAGTATAAGAACTACAATGTATGTGAGGTACAGTTAAGGCGTTTATCATCCTAAAAACACCTAATAAGTGAGAGAGTGAGAACGCTGGTGGGACGAAGTGACGTCACTTCCGTAAATGCAAACAAAGATGGCGGCGCCCATGTCTTCGTGGGGCCAACTTTGAGGTGCTCGTTCTTAATACTAAACAGCTTTGATCAAATTTTAATACATTTTCTGAACAAAGAACATGTTGAAGATTCTTTTGAGCCCCAATGTGTTTTTCACTCGGGTATCCCTTTAACATTTTCTCGATGCGGCGCAAACCTTTGATCGGAAATCGACATTGGCGGGAAATCTTGACAGATAGTTGAACTGTGATGAGAAATGATTGGCCAAGAGCTCGCTAATTGTTGGAGAGGCGGGGCTTCAGATTCACGCACGACAGACGGCTAGATTTTCTAAAATGCTATTTTCTACGCTTTCGATTTTCAACCAAAATAGAGTTTTAAAAAAGCTCCCACTCAAGAGGAATTTAGTCGATTTGTTTGAAATTTTCACAAAATATCAATTGATATCTCCGCTGCAAAAGGGTTTCGGGGAATTGGGAAATTCTAAAAATAGAGCTCTTGACGGCGTTTTCCGCAAATCTACTCTGATTATTTTTCGCCTTTTCACGGAGAGCATGATAACTTTTGAACTAAATAGAATTTTGAAATTCCCCGACATCTTTTGGAATACGATTCCTCCGAAATGCGACAAAGCAAACAGATTTTAAAACTTTAAAATATTTTCGGAGTCGGAGCTTCTGAAAGTCATCTCACTAGATCGGAGAAACGGGATCGCGGAAAATTCGAGATTTTCAAAGAACTCAAAACGTTTTATGTATTCTTGTAGCCAATTTTATAAGCTTTAAAATGATACATGGATGATTTATCTACGATGTTTCTTTGAGGCGCTACATAATTTAGACTGGAAACGCACCCTGAAGGTATCCGGTAACCTTAAAGGGATACCCGAGTGAAAAACACATTGGGGCTCAAAAGAATCTTCAACATGTTCTTTGTTCAGAAAATGTATTAAAATTTGATCAAAGCTGTTTAGTATTAAGAACGAGCACCTCAAAGTTGGCCCCACGAAGACATGGGCGCCGCCACCTTTGTTTGCATTTACGGAAGTGACGTCACTTCGTCCCACCAGCGTTCTCACTCTCTCACTTATTAGGTGTTTTTAGGATGATAAACGCCTTAACTGTACCTCACATACATTGTAGTTCTTATACTTATTCAGAAGTCACTCGAGTCTTTTAAGCCATGTTGTTTTGCTGTTATTAAATGGCAGTTACGAGACCTTGTTGTTCGTCTGATAATTTCTCGCCTTCCCAATAATGCTTTTCTTCCTCCTCCCAGTCTTCTGAACTTTTCTCATACTGTCGTCTTCATCATAATTCCGGTTTCTGTAAGAATTCCTCTGCAATCTCGATGAAAATATATCCACTTTAATTCCGAGCGTGTGAAAATCATGCAAAGACAAGTAGCCGCGATACGCTGGTGGGACGAAGTGACGTCACTTCCGTAAATGCAAACAAAAATGGCGGCGCCCATGTCTTCGCGGGGCCAACTTTGAGGTGCTCGTTCTTAATACTAAAAACGTTTGATCAAATTTTAATACATTTTCTGAACAAAGAACATGTTGAAGATTCTTTTGAGCCCCAATGTGTTTTTCACTCAGGTATCCCTTTAACTGAGCGGAGCAGCATTCACTACCTGTTAGGTATACTAGTTTAGTCACCAATTCGAAACGCTTCCAAATAATCGCCAAGTAACATTTTCAAAATGGCGGCTTAACAGCTAGCAATATAGCAGAGCTTGAGACAATTACAAATGAACTAGCACTAGCAGTTAAACTGTCAGGACAAAACGTCATATATTAGAAACGAATCTTTGAAAGGAAAATATATTAGATCTTCTTTGCAAGCTCTCAATTAGCCTGCGTTGCGGCTCTGGAGTATCTGATCGCAGCGAGCGGGGACCCCCATTTTTCTCTCGCCCCAATCCCCCTAATCTCCGCTCGCTGCGCTCCGATACTCCAGAGAGCGCTCAATGGACCTAATGTCCTTCATAGGCAGCCTGGAGTGTATAGTCCAGCAATGGAATCAACAAAGGTATCAGAAGGGAAACGTGGCCAGGGGCTAAGGACTGTTCAAGAAAGCTTAATGTACGAAAACGCCGATTTATTATTTAACGAAGCCTATAAAACGTAGTCGTCTTTTTTCATGTTTTTTCCCAGAAAGACACGCTTTCAGGGACAAACTCCTGGACCCTTACTACGGCCTGAATGTTGCCTTGTTACACATCAATCACATCAGTAAGAAGTCTTTGTTGTTGGAGAATCATGATCATTCTGCAAAGGAGTTCGCTTTCACAGCTTTCCTTGAACTTCGGAGTATATTCAGTATATTCCATACCTTGAATATTGTCATTTTCAAACCGGTTAAGTTGTCCAGAACCCTCACTCACCCTACTACTGAAGAGGCAACTCGCTTTATTAATTCACACATAACCTGTAATACATTAATACTAAAAATGTCATATACATGATACAATGTAATCGTTGCCATTTTCAATACCGTAGGTGAAACAAAGCGACGACTCAAAGACAGATTTAACGAACACAGACGGACAGTAGACAAGCCTAACATTAAATCTAAACCTACTACTGTATCTGAACATTTTCTTTCTAGACCTAACCACTCTTATACCGAAATGCAACTTATCCCTCTAGAAATAATATACTCCTCACGAGACTCAATACATAAAGCCAGAGAAGCGCACCTTATATATAGGTAAAGCTAAAACTCTAGAACCA